>CM035797.1:8413683-8928683 GCA_020466265.1 Siphamia tubifer | reverse complement strand
AACTTCCTAAGTACTCAGGAAGTGACATAATTGAAGTCTTTTTCAACTCAAACTATAAAGACAGGTCAATATTACCATACTTTGTGACCTATATTTCATAGTTTTTAATGTCCGATTGATTAATGTCAAGCTCAACCTTTCATCACTGTTACAAACATAAATTATATTTATTATTGTTTGGGAAAAAGTAATAATTGGTTTGCTTTCTTCCTGCTTTCTAATGCTCCATACCCTCGCTAATGTGGATCTATGACCATTTTTTAGCTAAAATAAAAAAACATTGTTATGGGTTGACGGTTGGACTGTTCTTAAAGTAGCCACCAATGTGGACCCAATTCAGAGAATCACCCACTTGTTATCCATGGGTCCAAAGCAGTCTGAAACGGTCTAATTATGGACTGGGTGTAGGGTGACTGGTCTCCATGTTTCTGATCAATAATTGATGAGGATTCCTGCCTCCTCCTTTTTCCCCTTCTGAACACTGACCTTTCATTTTTACTCCTTCTTTTCCTCACATTGTGTCTTGGCCTGTCATTGGTTGTTGAGCTGTACCTTTGATCCGATTTGTTTTGGGGTTTTTTTTGACAGTTTGGCGGTTTGGACCCGTCCGGCACCAGCCTGACCCATGAGGAACGTTTCTCAGAGATTGTCACACAGTATGAACTGCAGTGCAGGGTAAGAACACAACCACACGTGTGTTTATTCACATGTAGGTTCACCAAGTTCCTGTGATGTTCAGGCACTTTCAACAACAGTCTGAAGGTTCTGACTGTCACACAAAGGTGGAAATAAAATAAAAGTACTTCATTATTGTACTTAAGTAGATTTTTTTTAGGTACCTGTATTTTACTGGAGTATTTATTTGTCTAGAAACTTTTTTACATTTACTCCCTACATTTGTTCATAAATACATACTCTTTACATTTCTATAACTATATGTACTTTATACTCACATTTACATAAATAACTGTACTTCATACTCTTTACATTCTCAGAAAAGACTCATTACTTTTTCAAACTCAACAGATGTGACCATACAAAAAATAAGTCACTTCACAGGGAAGAGTATTATTTCATTCATGGTAAAAAAATAAATAAAAATTGCTTTAGTTTATTACAATTGAGTAGTTATTCTTTCTTACTTTTACTTCAGTAAAGTAGTTGAATCAGTACTTCTACTTTTACCAGAGTATTTTTCGCACAAGTCGTTGTACCTCTACTTAAGTACATAATGTGAGTACTTTTATCACCCCTGCTGCCACATACATTAAAAAAACTAACTTTTTAACCTTTTAACAAATGCAGGAAGGGAGTTTATATTCAGAATATTTTGTACAAATATCGTGGCTACGTAGCTTTGGGGGGGTGGGCTCAGGTTAGGTTACCAGTGGTCTAAATGTTTAAACCTCCTCATGGATGGAAAGACAAATGTGATGTAGGTCTGTATTGAAGAATGAATAAAATCAAAACTTGGTGTGATCAGATTATAGCTGTTCCTCAATGTGAATTAGAAGGAACACTTTGAGTTCTGTTTTTGTCTGTGTACCTGAATGCTTCGTGGTTCTTCAACAGAAAGTCAAGGTGAGACACTTGAATGTCACAGGTATCATGTGATATCTGAACTCTGACCTGGCCTGATGTGTCCCTTCTGACATTGCTGTTGCTAACACTTTACATTACGGATTGTTAATAAGATGGTCATTTTGATTTATTTTCATGGTAATAATGCCTTTGTAACCGCTTATTACATGCGATTTCCATGCAGTTTTCAGTGCAATTACTTTGCAGTTTCCAGGTAATGGCAATGCAAACAGTTTTCATTAAGGTGGTCATTTCTATGGTAATTTCACTGTAATTTCATAGTAATAATTATCAACACAGCTTGGTAAGTAAGTAAGTGGGAAGAGGCAATAGTGCATTTTCCAGCTCTGACACCATGTAATTTCCTTTTTTTTTCTTTTTTTTTGTCTACATTTGTTCTCATTGTTTAACACCACAGAGAGGGTGTCAACATTGTTTGAGATCAATGCATTTTTTAGTCTTGCAGCCAAATATTTTAATATTTAGTACATGTGTGTGACCACCAGCGGTCCTCCCTGAAAGCTGAGCAAACATCCTTTATTAGAACTCTCTATTATAAGCCAGGGAGGTCAGTGCTACACCTCAGTGAAGTGTGGGGGACTGGACAGGACGGACAGGACGAACAGGGAAAGAAATTAATAGGCAGTGCTATTGCAGTTAAAGATTGTAAGGTGGTGTGTTATTCCCAACTATTAACTGTCCATCAATAAAAATAAATACATCGAAAAAAGAGAAGAAAACCAAAACAGCACAAAAGAAAAAGAGATTCGATAAATAAATAATTAAATAAAAATGGTAGTGAGCACCATAGTTGTGGATGACTTGATAGTATAAAATAGAATGCAATAGAATAGAATAGAATAGAATAGAATAGAATAGAATAGAATAGAATAGAATAGAATAGAATAGGCCAGAAAGGGACACTAGTGCAAGAAGAGAATGAGTTTAGGGTAGAAATTCTGGAGAGATTCTCAGCACATTCTGGCGGGTCCCATCATTCACTGAAATGGGACTCAGCAGTAGCTGGCGAGACCCGATCAAACATGCAAGTGTGAAGGACCCCGAAGCCCAGAATAGCAATCACGACAAGTGATAATAGTGTGGATTTTCCTGGAAATTACCTCCTTGTTTTTCAGGTAATTCAAGAAAACCATGTTAATTCCTCGACTCATCATTTCAGTAAACTACAGATTAATATAAAATAATTATTACCATTTTATTATTGAAATTAAAGTTGTTTGCATTGCTATTACCTGGAAGCTGCAGAGTAATTGCACTGGAAACTGGCTGGAAATTACTTGTAATAAGTGGTTACAAAGGCATTGTTACCATGAAATGACATCAAAATGACCATAGAAAATTACCACCTTTTTCGCAATCTGTAATGTAAACTGTTTTTTTTTTTCTATTTCTGGTTTAATTCAGAAGATCCATGACTGGGATGATGTTTCTTTAATGTCCCCGCTTTACATCTGAGTAGAAGTAAAAGTATAAATTAGGGCTGTCAAAATGAATGCAGATTAATCTATATCATTGTGATTAATCTGATTAAACATTTTAACAGTTGTTTTGTTGAAATGGTCGAAGTTTATGTTTATGTTTTTTATATATATATATATATATATATATATATATATATAATGTACATAAAATTCAACATACATTATATGTATGTTGAATTTTTCAGTGCTTTCTGTGTTTATTTTATTTGAGGATTTTAGCATGTTTTGTATATTTTTTTCTCTGCATTTTTTGTGTTTCTTAGTGTATTTTGTGGGAAATTCGAATTAAAAATAAATAAAATGGTCAACCGACAAAGAGTGGTGATCATAATGAATCCAAAGCAACACTGATTAATCTGATTATAGAATTTTAGCCATGTGACAGCCGTAGTATAAATTGAATCTACATCAATATGACAGCCTTGTGTTGTTACATTATCACAGATCATGGGTGTTTACTTTACTGACTGTAGAGATCATCTAATATACTTAGACCAGAGGTGTCAAACATGCAGCCTGGGAGGCAAATGTGGGCCCCCAAAGGTTCCAGTGCGGCTCCTGGGATGAATTTGCAAAAGTCAATAATTCCTAAGTCAAGGCTATGGAACTGATTTTAATTCAGGTTCCACATACAGACCGATATTATATAGAGGCAAATAACATAAAAAACAACAAAAAATAATAAATCCATATGTACTTTTTGGTTTGGTGCGAAAAACCTTTTACATTATGCCAATAATGATGATAACCTTTATGATGATGATGATGATAGCCTTTATCGTCATCATACAATAATGTACAATGATATTTGAGTATTTCCTCCCAGTCAGTATAACATAAAAACAATAGATTACTAAAATAAATAAAACATAAGTAACCAATAATGACAACTTCAAATTTTTATCTCTGTTTTAGTTTAAAAAAATAACCTGAAAATATGGAAATATTTACATTTTCAAACTACAGTATATTGTAACAATAAAATGTGGACAACATAAAATGCCTAAAGGAAATTCACTACAATTTTAACTATTTTTTTTTTTTTTTGCTTCTTCGTGTAAAAATGACATGTTGAAGCAAAACATTGTTAAAATTGCATTTATTTTTCTGAGGAAATTTGAAGGTTTGTTTCCTGGTTATGCCCATCTTTTTCGTTTGTATAGTTTGTAAAAGATAATATTTTCATAATTTCATGACGGCGTTTTGCACTAAATCAAAAACAAAGTTTGGTGTTATTATTCACATGATAGTTTGGAGTTTGGAGTTGACATTATTTTTTATATTATTCTGTTATTATTTAACTGGTCTGGCTCTCTACAGATCAAATTTGGTTGAATGTGGCCCCTGAACTGAAATTAGTTTGAGCTCCCTGACTTGGAATAAAGTTGTTCTATTTGGATATGATTTTAGAGCATTGAGGTTGTTTTTTTGGGCTGGAGGACACCCAGGGTTCCTCAGTGTTCTCACATTCTCCTCTGTTGTCTTCTGATGAGTTAACTTTAGAACTGGCCCAGACTTTACTGTGATTCTGCAAGGGTTAGTTATGTTCCATGTAATGATGTGTTCCAGAACCTGTTGTGTGTTTATGATGGTGTGTGTTCTTAGGAGCTGCGAGACAGGAACGATGAACTTAGCTCAGAGCTGGAACTCATAAAGAGTCAGAAGAACGAGAGGACGGTACGGTGCTGCACAGGAACTGGACTGGAACCTGGGCTGGACTGGACTGGAGAGCACGACAACAACACAGAGTTTGACTCTGGTAACACAACTATTACCCAAGTATTTGAGCGGCAAAATATATTTAGCATGTTTTAGCATTTACATCGTAATGTATGTTTGCGCAATAGTCACATTGCAGGTCCTGTAATTATTTTAATTTTGTTTTGTTATTTATTTGTATATATTTGTATTTATATTTTTTTAAAGGTGTCATTACATCGTTATTCCTTTAATATTGTTGTGTTCTCCATTGTTATTGAACACATTGTGTGTTGGTTCTATTTAAAAAACGTCCGGAGTGCTTTATTTCCAGCTGTTTTTTTACGGTAGAAAAATGACTTGAGGTGGAACAACAGAGTTTACCGGTACTTCCTCATACATGTCTATGTCTGATTGGCTCACAATCCGTGAAGGAACACTCCCCTCTCACTCTCTGTGTGTGTTTTACCTTTGTCAGAGTAGCATCCAGCTAGGTTTTGTGCCGTTGCTTGTTCTGGAAACATGCAGGGGAAAAAAACGAGGCTTTATTTCCACAGAGAGCACATGAACCAGTTTGAACTGCCATTTGTTTTCAAGTTTGTGCAGCAGCTACTGTGGTGCCATCTTCTTGTAGGTCCTAATGCTACTTCACTGCAATGGGGGACGGGCTTAACCCCACGTGAGTGACGCTAAAGTCCATCTGACATCAGATGAACCATCTTTTTCTGGGTCCCTCATTCCTCTTGTGGTTGTCTGTGAATGCAGTATGCAGCCAGTGGAGGTGACAAACCACTTTCAAAGGCAGCATGTGTTGGTAACTCAGGGTGACCCATCAGATTCCAAAAGGAGCGTGGAAAAGTGTTTTTAAACGGAATGACACCTTTAAATTTATTTATTCAATTAACTTTTTTAACTTTTAATTAATTAATTTATTTGTATTCTTTTATATTTATTTTTTAAATGTATTTGCCTTTTTTAATTTTATTTTAAAATTTTAATTAATTTTTAATTATTATTTTTATTTCATTATTTCGGCTACAAGAAGGATGATACTGAAACATGTGTTCTGTGTCGATCGCTAATCTCTTTGACCTTTTGCACCAGCACCACACAGGTGTTATTTACTCCTGAAGATTTTTTTCATATTTCCTGAGACCCAGTATGTGTTTTGGCCCTCTACAGTGGACAATAATTTTACAGTTTTACTTCAAAATTACGGCAATTGTAAATTACATTCCATCAAAGAAAAAAAAATGTAAGAACTAAAAATGTATTTTAAAAAAATTGTTGCATTGTGCAATTTACAATCAACATATTTGTTTAATGTAAAAAAGCTACACATTCACTTTCTTGGGTGTGAGGAGGATATAGCAATACACTGTATATCGCATGGTAAAAAAACTACAATGTCAGTTTTTTCAGCCCTAACGTGTATAACATATCTATGTCAAACAGGACACATTTAATGACAGTGAAGGCATCGCTGCTGATCTGGGTTCAGTTTCATGTCTTTATGTTGTACTGGCACTGCCAGTGCTCATTCACATATTTTTCATTCTAAGAAGAGTGTGTAGAAACTAAGGATCAGGTCTGACCTGCTCAGGTGGACTCGTGGACACGCCCACCAAACAACGACACACACACACTGACAGGCCCACTACACACTGACACAGACAGACTCACACTGAGGTTTGGGTGCATTTCGGTGTCATCGTGTCTCACAGTGAGTCTGTCTCATTATACGTGATCAAACAGTGTTGTGTGTCAGTTGTGAGTCTGCTGTGTGTCCATAGTCTGTTGTGTCTGTTTGTCTCTGATTGTGCATTTGTGTTTCTTTTAGACGACTCTGAGCTGAAGCACAGTTCATCTCCTCAGATCAGGAGGAAGCCCATGGATAAACCAGGTGAAGGTTTTACTGTTGAAGCTTGTGTGTGTTCAAACCTTGGAGCATTTCTGCCTCAGATGTTTGACATTGACTCTCCACATTGCAAATTTTGGCTTTTGCAATAAACTTCCTATGAGTCAAAAGCTACTTAGTTTTAGTGTACATGCGTGACCAACGCATATACTCCAGGGCTGAGTAAAAGTAACTATTGTGTTTTTAGTTGATCTTGAACCCCTTTTTCGGCATTACAATTTATCTCCTCAAGTGTTCAAGTTCTAATCTGATATCGAGTAAATGTAACACTAAAATTTAGTTCATTTAACCCTTGTGCGATGCTTCGGGTCAAAGAGACCCGGTGGCTCACAAATGTACCTTTTTGTACGTACTGTAGGATGCCATTGCTTACTACTGAAAACAGTAATATATCCTTGGGGGGTGGGGTGATGAGTCTATGGAACTGAACTTTGGAATCTGGGTTTTTAAGACCCGAATGTAGGACACAGCCAGTGTGCCTTTTACGAAGGACCGCACAAGGGTTAAATATTAACAGAGAACAGGAAGTTATCTTAGTGTGGACAGGAAGGTAGGTCAGAGTGGACAGGAAGTTGGCTGAGAGTGGACAGGAAGTTAGCTGAAAGTGGACAGGAAGTTAGCTGGTGCAGCAGCCCAGTTCATCCTTTTGTGTTTTGACAAGAAGTGGAAAAGTCATTGTCCTATTTCCTTTACTTATGGTGCTGTTTTTATGAATGCAAAAAGGAGCACAAAATAGCCAAGAAAGATCATTATACACATATGTCCAGACAACACATGTTTTTTCCATTTTTTAAAATTCAACTGTGTTGTTGCTCATGGGGTAAACGCATAATTCGTGGCTCTTCTGGTCATGTGACTGATGGACCATCACTGCCATTAAACATGAACTCTAGGAGTTAAAATACTCTCCCCAACTCTCAAATATTTCTCTGACATTAGTATTCTTCAACACACACTGAGTTAGAGTTAAAGAATCACCTTCAAAAATTCAACACTTTCACTAATTTTTGGTTTACCTACCATATTTTTCACTTCAGAAATTTGCTGTGAATTGTTGGGTGTTCATTAGACATCTTCACTTGTGTGGCGTTAAATCCCCAGTTTGACCTCTAACATTCCTTAGGTCTGAGCTCATTGGATGGGGTCCCCGGTCCGACTGTCAGCATCCAGACTGAACTGGCCCTGGAGCAGCTGAAGCAGAAACACCAGCAGGAGCTTCAGCAGCTCAACGTCCAGCTGGAGACTCAGGTACAATTTGACCTGGCGATCAGGAGAAGCATGAAGTAAAGAGCTGCTGTTGATGTGACCTTTCCTCATCAGGTGAACTACTATGAACGCAGTCTGGAGCTGATGAGGCAGAGTATGGAGGTGGAGCGGAAGGACATCTCCCAGGCCTTCAAGGTGAACATCAGAACAGCCTCTGAAACACAGGAACTGAAGTTTTGAAGGTAACAGTTTGAGCTTTGTATTTCAGCTGGAAATCAGCGAGCTGGAGGATCAAAAGGTTCAGATGGAGCAGCAGGTGAAGCAGCTGAAGGAGGCTCTGGACAAACTACAGAGTCAACAACGAGGAGGAGGCACTGAGCAGGATCGAAGGTGAGGACTAACACGTACTCAGACCTCAAGTAATGTTTCAGAGAATTCAGCAATCAGAATTCAGAATCACTTTGTCAATTTAGCAAAAAATACATCAAGGATGCACTGCAGAATGGAAAAAAAACAATGCATGGGTTGCATTTAAAAGCACGTGATTAAAAACACCTTAAGGGAGAGGGGAGGCTCAAACTAATTTTATTCAGGGCCACATTCAGCCTGATTTGAAACTGCTGGACTTCAGTTGTGTTCATGTTCCCAGAATGCAGCGGGAGCGGGCGGAGATGGAGCAGAACTTTGCCAGAGAGATTGGGAACCTGGTCCAGAGGCTGAGCGCTGAGAAGGACCAGCTGGAAGCAGAGCTGAAGCTGAAGATGGACCAGGAGGTGATGGCAGTCAGGTGGGTGGAGCCACAGTTCAACAGAGAACACCCTCAAATGGAAACAATGGCGAGCTGTGTCTCAGGCTTTGTTCAGACGAAGGTGACAACTCCACCTCATAAGTACATAAGGCGGAGAAGAAGAACGGAGGATAGCAGAGACTGTCTGCCACATTGCAATATAAGTTAGATTATCTGGGTTTATTTATACTCTGATGGGGTCACAGATATGCAGACATTTAAAGATTTGCCATAAACCTTTGAGTAGTATGTGAACAGTGACCATGATGGTAGAGTCTGAACTAATGATAGGTGCCATGCAGACTATTGATAACACTCTGATCATTATTAACAAGCTTACGCTTCAAATTCCAAAATAATTATAGGTTTTATTTGATCAGTTCTAGAATGTGCCTGGTATGTCCTGTCTATGTGATATTCAAGATTGTTTATTTGTCCCACAGGAAATTTGTCTTGGATAATCAAAGCTACCACATTCAACAGAGAACAAAAGACACGATAGATAGATGCCCAAAGTGCATAAGTGCATACTTGACATGCATAAGTGCATTTCTCTATCCATACAAACATGTACATCGCATTAGTAGACAGAAGTCTCAGTTAGCAGCTTGAATTCAGTAATAGATGTGGGGATAAAAGAAAATATACAGGACAGATGTACATCACACTGTTCATTTCTCCTTTTAGACCTGTTGGATAATTCAGACATGTTGGAACTTCTCTGGGTTCATCATGTTTCTACCTGAATATATTAAAAACATGTTTTGTTATCTTATGAGGGATCAATTTTCCCGTTTAGTCCTGGGTGAACACCATGTTATGGACTTAACCATAGGTCTCTGATCTCAATTGAAAGTTGCACAAATTCATCAGAAAATGTGCCAAATGTTGGTGTTTCTATAATATGAGACATATTTTAGCCTTTTTTTCTATGATTGTCAGAAATAATTTGGTCCATTTAGGCCCAGTGTTTGTTAGTGGTCCTCAGTCTGAATGCATCCTTAGACACAGCTCAGATCAGAATTATGTTTAGATGAACTAATTCAAAGGAACCAGTTAACTGACCACTAAAACCAGTTCAATACAGTAAATGCAGTGGTTTAATGGTGGGTGTGTGAGCAGGGGAGAGGCTGAACAGCAGCTGGCGGTGATGAAGCTGCAGAATGCCGAAGGACAGCGTTGCCTCTTCCAACAACTTCAGCAGGAGCAGCACCTGAAAGCAGAGGCCATGGAGGCGGAGCTGGGAGCCTCCAGAGGGCGGTGTTCAGTGCTGGAGGCGGAGTTGGGAGGCTCCAGAGGGCGGTGCTCAGTACTGGAGGCGGAGTTGGGAGGCTCCAGAGGGCGGTGCTCAGAGCTGGAGGCGGAGATGGGAGCCTCCAGAAGGCGGTGCTTAGAGCTGGAGGCGGAGCTGGGAGCCTCCAGAGGGCGGTGCTTAGAGCTGGAGGCGGAGCTGGGAGCCTCCAGAGGGCGGTGCTCAGTGCTGGAAGTGGAGTTGGGAGGCTCCAGAGGGCGGTGCTCAGAGCTGGAGGCGGAGATGGGAGCCTCCAGAAGGCGGTGCTTAGAGCTGGAGGTGGAGCTGGGAGCCTCCAGAGGGCGGTGCTCAGAGCTGGAGGCGGAGATGGGAGCCTCCAGAAGGCGGTGCTTAGAGCAAGAAGCAGAGGTGGGAGCAATCAGGGGACAATACTCAAAGCTGGAGGTAGAGTTAGGAGCCTCCAGGGGACTCTGCTCAGAACTGGAGTTGGAGCTGGAAGCTTGTCGGGGGCGGTGCTCTGAGTTGGAGGCCCGGCTGGAGGAGGCCTGTTCACAGCTGGAGGAGAGCGTCAGCTTCTTGGAGTCTCATGAGGTTCTGAATCGTCACCTAGAGGAGGAGCTTCAGCTGCTGAGCAGAAGGAAGGAGGAGGAGGCGGTGTCTCACACCCAACAGCTGGAGCAGGTTGTGGCTGAGGTGGACTCCCTGAAGACAGATCGGGCCCGGCTGATCCAAGACCTAAAGGAGCAGGCGATGGCAGTAGACACGCTGCAGGTGGAGCTGGACTGTGCAGTGGAGGAGCTGAACCAGAAGCGGGGTGCCCATGAGGTTCTGCAGGAGGTTCTGACAAAGGAGCAGACCAAGTCACAGCAGCTCCAGACCCGTTTGGACCAGGAGCAGGAGGAGGCAGTCCGTCTGATTCAGGAGAACAATAGCTATACCCGGCTGACGGACCAGCTCTCCACCCAGATTGTGGAAATGGAGGAGGAGATCTGCACACTCCGTGACCAGATCCGGGACCTCAGCTCCCAGCTCAATGACACCGCAGACCTGGTCCTGGAGCTCCGCACACAACTGAATTCCAGAAGCAGCGAGGTAGAGCGGGCCATGCTGGACTCCCAGAACCAGCTGAAGGCAGCAGAGGTGGACTTTGAGCAGGAGAAACGGCATCTGACAGCACAGCTGGTGGATATGGAGCGGCTGGTTCTAGCCCTGGAGGTGGCCATGGACCCAGCCAGTCCACACAGGTTTGTGGAGGTCCAGAACCTGGTCCTGGTCCAGACAGTGACTAACAGCCATTCTGCAGAATACTTTCCTGACTAATCGCATGGATCATGTGACTGGCTGCAGCGTGTCGGAATGCTCTAACTTCATCTCTAACTGAATGAAAAACGCATGAACGCATGGCGGCAATCATATCTGTGTTCTGTTCACCATCATCTGTTTCTGGTCACTGCATCAAATCTGTTCAATTCTTATGATTGATTATTCATTAACATCAGCCCTGTAAATGTGATTGATTTTTGATTATCTTCAGTATAAGTTGTGTAAAAGTGATTGATGATAATCAATATAAATTCTATAGCAGTAGAACCTCTTATTGAATCTTCTTTAGGCTGTGAATCATTGACCATCAGGCTTGACATCATCACTCCTCAGTGTGTTTATATTTTCTGTACCTGTGTGTCTGACTTGTCATTTTGTTGCAGGACTCAGCTAGAGGAAGTCCGATCCGAAAATGCTGCTCTGGAGGAGCGACTGACTGTCCTCCAGCAGGAAGTCCAAAACCTGGAGGATGACCTGGCCAAGAAAAGGTCAAACATCATCTCATTTTATCAGGTTTACTAATTCACATGGAGTTACTAATGTAAATGTAAATGCACTGTAAATGACAGTTGTCAGTTTTACAGTGACATTCCGGCAGCTGTGGTTGCCGAAACACAACCGTAAATTTCCAGTAAAACATTTTCTTCATTTACAAAAAAGACTGTATTGACACAGTTAATTTTAAAGTTTAAAAATGTGCTTGATTCTATGCTTTACTGTAAAAAAAGATACATTTTTAACATTTAAACAATACCCTGGTTTACTTGAAAGTTTCTATGATTTTTTTTATTATTATTATTATTGTTATCATGATAATTTTTTACATGCAAAAATAGTCATGTATTTGTACTACAGCATGTTGCCGTTATTGGTACAAAAAAATGTACTTTAAACTGGGGGAAAAAATATTTTCAAGAAGTGTAAAAATTACAGTATTGATTGGAATATATGTTATGGTATTTTTTCCATTTAAAAAAAAATTACACGAGTAGGGAAATGTTAGCCTAGCCGCGCTCAACGCCCCTAGCAGCATCAAATCTAATTTCCTACCGGGGATGATCTAGTTATCCTCAATGTAACTTTTGGCTAGATTTCCCTGAAACTGGCCGATGAATCACAGTGAAGTATAGAGTCAGAGGGCATGCGTAACAAAGTGACGACAGAGCTGACAGAGAGAAACAATGACAATGACGATGGCTGCCGACTGGGTGGTCATTTCCTTTTATCAAAGATGATGAAGATGTGAGAAAACATCAGCAATCTTTTTACAGAAGCAACAACAGTCGTTAAGCTCTATAATCCCCAATTTTTTTAGTCATTCATAACTTTCTCTGAAATCTGTTAACTTTCCAGCGCTCTAACTATGTCATCCTAAACATTGCGCTGATTGGCTGTAGTACCATCCTATTACATACAGAAGGATTTGAAAGACAACCTTTTAGCCCACCTCACCTGCCTATGAAGCATGACTACACCCATACACATGGGGATAGCACGGCTAGGCTCGAGAAACGGGAAAATATGTTAAAAAAAAATAATAATAATAATTAAATTTAAAAAAAGAGAATACAGTTTTTTGTGATAAACCTTGTTCAGTGATTCAGTGTCATATAAATGATATCAAACCACGTTTAGAGTTTACACATTTCCACTGTCATGGTTTGCAGTTCTTTTATTGTAAAATTGACCAACTTTTTTATGGTGTGACTTGATTTTTCCTGATAAAATATGAACCTTTCAATGTGATCGGACAGGAGGAGACTGGAAGAGATGGAACGAGAGCGAGACAGGAGTCGACAAGAAGAGGAGAGACTGCACAAAGAGGTGAAGAAAACAGTCTTCAAGAAGAGAAAGTGCAGTTTTATTGACCAGAGGCTTTAGTCCAACAGGCAGGAGGCAAAGATTAGGTGAATGCATGTAGGAGGATGTGGAGGTAGAAGATGGAGATGGAGGACGAGTCAGATGGAAGGAGGTGATCTGATGTGCAGACAAAGGGAGAACAACAGTAGTAGTATGAGTAGTGGTCATTGTAATGGTAATGCTGGTAGTAGTAGTTGGCCCCCATGCAGACGGGGTCTTAGATGTTTCTCTCTTCCATCACATCTTCCAGATGTGATGGAAGAGCTCATCGTCTTCTGCAGAGATGATTATTAACTCTGACATGTTCTAAATGGAAGCTTTCAGTTCACTTCAATTCCTTTTGAATATGCAACAAACAAAACAATTGCACAAAAAACATGTATATTTGAAAAACAAAACAATACATGGCTTTGTTTGCATATTTAAAAAGGAGTGGGGGTAAAGTCAAACTAATTTAATCCCAGCCTTTCAACACAAAACAGTCTATGGTTTAACTTCCTGTCAACATAATATATGAAAAACTCAAGTCCTTTGGATCAATTCACCTCATTTATCATCTTCACATGCACATACACATTCATGCCTACATACATTCTGTTATTTTGCACTATTAGACTTGCCCTTTTATTGTCTTTTGTATTTTATACTTCTTACACTTTTTATATTTATATATTTTTATATATATATATTTACTTTTGTTATTTAGTTGTTCTTTTGTATTCTGTATTTTTAATTATTGTGCGTTTGCACATGGGGTGAGAGAATGTAATTTCATCTGTGCTGTATGTTGTGCATATGGCATATTTGACAATAAAGCTAACTTTGACTTTGATACCAAAAAAATATTAGAGGAAAAAACACATATAAACAAACATACTTGAAGGCAACACAAAATGAATACACAATAGAGTAAACAATGCGACAGTGACAAGAGCAAACAAACAAAACACAGACACGTCTTCACCTACACCCCAAACAAATCAATAAATAAAAACTCATAACAGTAATAATCACAATAATAGTAATAATGATAATCATAATGGTAAATAAACAGATTAAAAAAAACCCAAACAACCAACAAATAAACAAAAGCAACAAACGAAGAACAAACCGTTCTCTGTGTTTCATAGTCAAACACCTTCCGTTTTATAACATTTATGGCTCGTTTTCTTTTTTTGAGTTTTTACTGAGTTTTGTTCATGGAACAGGTGTCAAAGGGCAACTCATTTAGAAAAAGGCTAAATTAAAACTGCTGGGATCAAACTTCAATACTAGTTGTCTTTTTTTCTTAATTTTTTTGTTTTCCATGTTATTTAAAATTGTGTAAATGTTTTGGTTTTTGTTCACTTTCTTGCTTATTTAAATTTTTCTACATTTTGTTTTTTTATTTTATTATTATTTTTTCTTTAATTTTTGTTCCATTTGTGTCTTACTTTGTTCATGTTACTAATTATTTTGTTAGTTATTCATTTGTATTCATTTTATTGATGGCTTTGGCTATTTTTGTTCATTTTGTTGCGTATTTTATTTCTTTTTTTTTAAACTGTGGAACTGCTCAAGTCTTGGGAGTTAAAAGGTTAAACTGAATGATGTGGAAAAGGGAAATGCAGGACACCGTCCCTGGAGGATTACAGTTTGACACCCCTGCTAAATGTTCTATCACTTTTATTGGAAGTAAATTCGCTGTCAACTTGAATATATTTTAATAAACTTAATTCAGCCCCCAGTTTTTGTTTTTTACTTTGACCATTTTTTTCTAATTAAATGAAACAATTCTGTTTAAATGTAAAGGCATTAATAAAGGGGCAGGGATTCCTCTCTCAGATTAACATTTGGATTTTGACATTCTTCCATTTGGCTCTGGACCGATCACTGCATCAGCGTAATAGTGGTCTGAGCTGAGCTGCATGGTGACTCCCCAAGATTAGGAAGGGCCAACCTAGAAAGACCAAACTGGTTACTGAGAAGAACCTTGAGTCCCAATGGAGACGTAGATGTGGTGTAAGGTCCCATTGACCTTCATTTAGTCGTCATCTTCTTGTCTTGTGCAGAACTCCAGGTGTCGGGAAGAGGTTCTGGATCTGAGCAGCAGAAACCTGCAGCTCAGCAACGACAACGCTGAGCTGAGCACCCGTCTCCGTGGAGACCAGGAGTCAGTCCGGATGCTGCGGGAACGTCTCACTCAAATGTCCAAGGAGCAGGAGGAGGAAGGCACCAAGGTGAGGGATGAGGTCAAAGGTGAAAGGAGCAGCCTGATGATCTAAACGTTATTTTGTTCTTGTTAAAGTCACACACCAGGCAAGGCATCTGAAATAAATATGACCCTAGTCAATTCTTTTTTTTTTTTTTTTTTTTTTGGAATTCAAATTTTTATTCAGAGCTGTCAAGAGATAAGCTACAGAAACATATTCAATACAAAATACTTCTTTATATAAAGAAAACAAACAAAAATAAATAAAAGTATCAGTTTTGCTCACTGAGAGCTAGGTAAGGAGAAAAAATAATACATAATATAAAGAAATCAGAAAATAAAAATGCTACTAACAGATTTGTACACATACGGTATTCGTCCTCCCTTCTAAGAATAAAAGCATGCCTGATTTTTATATATATATATATATATATATATATATATATATATATATATATATATAATTTTATACCTTCATGCACATACATTAGACTTTATCATCAAAATTAAAATTAATTAAATGAATAATTATTTTGAAAACAAATACTAAAATTGATACAAGTACATTTAGGGGAAAAGTGTATATAGTTGGATAAAATTAAATAAATGTATTAATTAAAATTAATGGATACATTTTTAAGGAACCTCACCATGAACATACAGTATGCTTAAAATATATAGATACTTCAATGACAAAAATCAACTATGAACAGTAGAGTAGCATGAGGAGAAAAAAAACATCTTTGAAATGTAGTAAAAGAAAAACCCTTGAGGGAAGAGATTTAGTTCTCGTGAAGTTGGATCAATGACAGTGTTTGGAGACACTACTTATGTTTAGTTAATAATATATTTTACTGAAAATGTGACTTTTTCTAAAGTTGTCTGTTATTGATATAATAACCCTCAATTTTGTTCTGACCTTTTATGAACATTTTCATGTTTAGTAAATTAAATGTAGGAAAATACATTATATATACTGGAAAAAAGTAAAAAATACAGAAGATAATATTGGAAACTAGAAAAGCACTGAGACCGCAGACTCCACAAAGGCAGAACAATGACAATCAGGATCAAGCATCAGTCGAATCTTTTAAAAAATTTGACCAATGGGATTAGTCAACGTTGTACTAGTGGTTTGTTCCTGTTACCAGTTGACAGTTACGGGCTGTTTTTCCATGTTCAGTTTTATTTTCTGACCTGAATCAATAGATTCTGAGTCGTATCACAGATTATCTGGCTCCGAAGTTGGTTCTGTGCCTGAAGATGGTGACTGACAGGTGTCTTAGTGGGTGTGGTCTCAGACAGGCATGTGTGCGTTTCAGATGCGTCAGCTGCAGGACGCCGCCATTCAACAGGAGCGGGAGAAGCTGCGACAGCAGACGGCCTGGGCGCAGGAGAAACAGCTGCTGGAGAGAGAGATCAGCTCTTACAAGGGGAAGGTAAAGAACCAACCCATCTTTAATCACTCTGTTCATTCATTCTAAACACAGTGACACCATCCAGGTGTTTTTGTGTCAGGTGGGACGTCTCGCTGAGCTAGAGGCGGAGATTAACAGTGTGACCCTGAAGCAACAGTGGCTGGAGGACGATAAAGCCAAACTGATGAGAGACTCTGAAGACAAACTCGATAAGGTGACTACTGGGTTCCTCTTAGAACCCAAATGACTGGATCCCCCTTTTTACAAACTCTGCATTCTATGGTTTACTACTTTTTCATGTCCATTTATCATTAACACAAAGCATCGATAACCATTTATATACACATTGTTTTGTAAGTCACCTCACATAATCTGATTTGTATAATCAACTATAAGTATATTTATATTTGCTAATATAATATTTAATGAATATGATAACATCTCCTAATCATGAGTCTATATTCATCTATTGTAACAAAATCTTATTTTATGCATTCTTCTACATTATAACTAAATTTTCACTTATTCAGATAATGTTCTGTATTTTGTTATTATACTATATTTGTACGTCCTTTTATATGCACAAATTGAAGTGGACTGCTTTAGATTTTGATCCAGAGTATTCCACAGATGCCCCCCCCTAACAAATATACACTGATTTTTTTTTTTATTTGTTCTACACTTCATTTTCCTAAAAAATGTAATTCCCTTTAAGTTCTAGTCACTTTTCCTGAGCTGGAACATCTGCTGTAGTTGTTGTAGGGGAGCATGTGGTCATGAGTTTTATACATTATAATAAGAGTACAGAATTAAGATCCACAATATCATGTAGTTTTAGAGCATTTAATTTTATGAATAGGAGATTTGTTGGTGCCAAGTACTATGCTTGAGTAACAATTCATATAGCCTTCTTTTGAAGTAAAAATATAGAATTAATATTTTATTTATAATTATTGGTCCATATTGCTGTACAGTAGTTGATACAGCATGTAGACAGATTTCTGTTGTAGGTTTTTGATTGTATGCATTATAACAATGTTTTTAGCTATAGAAGTTCAGAACCCATATGACTGGGTTCCTCTGTGTGAACTCTGAACTCATGTGTGTTTCTACAGGTGGAGCAGCTACAACACAAACTGCAAACAGTGGAGAAAGAAGCAGACTTGCTGCGCTCTCAACTACATTTAGCTAATCAGGAGACACAATACCATGGCCAGGAAGTGAGTGACCTGCAGAAGAAACTTGAAGACGCTCATAACAAGGTCAGTGGCTCCACATCATTTCTGCCCGTAGTTCAGCGACAGTAGTTTATGAACAGTACAAAATGTGATTTTTACAAATACCATTTATCCATTTTCTGAACCACTAAGTCCTTGTGAAGGACAAGCGGGTGGAGCTTATCCCATTTACCTGTGAGTGAAGGTGGGGCTCACCTTGACATGTCTTCAGTCAGTGACTAATCTAGGGGTGCCCAGACTTTTCTTTTTTCTTTTTTTTTTTTAGAGAGGGCCAGATTTGACAATGTGGAGATTACAAGGATGGTCCCTTCTGACATTTTTAAACAGTAAAAATTACATATGAATGCACTGTTCTAGAACAGTTTTATCTTCATTCTTGCAATATAATTGTTTAAAATGGCAATGGAAATAAATCTAAAAAAATGGTTCTGCCTTTCTTTTCCCTGTGGAATCAGTAACATAGAGCAAACTGTGGAGGATGTGGAGTTGATAAAAATCTGAACCCCATGTTCCAGTTAAACATGACTTATATGAGGAACCATTACTCCTCTAATACTTATTAATGCAAAAGCTGTTCACATTAAAACACAAGACTGTTGCACTTGTCTTTTACAAGATTGCTAAAAATGAATATTCTATGTACGCATAAATAACACCAGCAGTTATAGACCATCATGGCAAGTTCGTAGGTTGCCATGGTGATGGATTAATTTAACTCACACGTTCAAACTCACTCCCTGTTAGCTTGTTAGCATGTTTTGTCTGGTAGTGTCTGTTCACTTCCTGTTAGCTTGTTGTATGTTAGCTTGTTTTGTCTGTCTGTGTCACTTTACAAGTGGAATCTGCTGGTGGAAGTCCACCAGCAGATCTTTGTTTTTTCCTGCATTGATTTGGAGGTAGTTCTGTCTGCTCTGACCCACAAGGTCCTGGGTTAGTTGCCTGGACTCCTTGACTTAAAGGACCCGGGGGTTAGGGTCTGGCTTAGGGATGTTTCCAGGAGTTAGTGTTTAAGAAGTGGTTGGAGAATTCTGTAAATAAAGAATCAATGTGTTTTTTTTGTTTTTTCAGATGGAAGAGTTGGAGTCCAGCACCAGGAAACTGATTAGGGAGAAGGAGGAGCTCCATCAGTCCATTCAGGATCAGGAAGAGCAGAACTCCATCACACTGCAGGAAGAGACCCACAGACTGATGGTCCAGAACCAGGAGCTGAACCAGAAGGTTTGTACAACACTTGAACTCTGTCTTCTCCCATATTCAGACCTGAAATAAAGGATGTCTCTGAACACATGAAAAACCAGACTTTGAGGAACATCTGATCACTGCTGTGAAGGTTCTGCTCACATTCATTCATCCTGTCGGTGTAATAGTCCAGCGGCTTAGTCCCAAATATCATATCAAACCAATTGTTCAATTTGGTATAAAAGCACCATATTGGGTACACTTGTAGATTTACATATTGTGTGGATCCACTCATGATATTTATGGTGATTTACATGGTTTACAACACGCATGATGATTTAAAAAAAATAAATAAATATATATATATATATATATATAATAGAATAAAAAAAATGGCCTCACATACAGTTTAGGACTTGGGATCATTGTCATGTTAATGGTTTTGTATTTCATCTAAATGATTAAATGATCACATTTTCTTGTTTAGAATTCAAGACTATTATTACATTAGCAAATTAGTTGGGTGATATTATGTATTACTGAGCAGCTAATCACAAATATACATAAATAAATTACAGCACTATATTAATGTCACATATATAAATGGATAATTTTTTAATATCCCAGAATTTCTAACTACAGTGTGTGTGTCAGCCTCTTCTTGATCACATCGTGCAAGTAAATGTCAACATTTTTTTACTGAATCACCAAAATTCATTGCTCTTCATTCATTCATGGGAGAGATATGGTGGCCATTTTTAAAATGACATGCCATATATATATATATATATATATATATATATATATATATATATATATATATATATATATGGCATGTCATTTTAAAAATGTCATTTTATGTCATGTCATTTTATGTCATGTCATGTCATTTTAAAAATAAATAAAAAAAAAAAATATATATATATATATATATATATATATATATATATATATATATATATGGCATGTCATTTTAAAAATGGCCACCATATATCTTCCACAGATAATCTAGAGTGGATCCAGATCTACAAACATACAGAATATCCTAATCTATTTATATGCCAAATCTGGTGCTTTTATACCGATTATAAGAATTGGTTTGCTACGCTGCTGGACTATAAAGGATGTTTCCCTCAGTCTCCTGATCCACTGACTCACATTCATTACTTCAGCCTTCCATCATCATCTCATCTTTTTCAGAAACTGTTCAGTCTATAAATTACTATTAAATCCTTGAGTGGAATCAGTGGAGTCCAGGTCCAGGTGGATCATCACACCTTTAAACCCTTCAGACCAGGGGTCTCGGACTCATTTTCTTTCAGGGGCCACATTTTAATCTGATGTGATTTCCAGTGGTCTGAACCAGTAAAATAATAATACATAACCCAAAGTCTTTGTTTTAGTGCATTAAACCAAAAAAACTATTAAATTATGAAAATCTGTACTTTTCTATCATATTGGTCTGTATGTGGAACCTCAACTAAAGTCAGTTCCACAGCCTTGACTGGGATTTTTGTACACTGTAAATTCATCTCAGGGCCGCATTGGAACCTTTGGTGGGCCACATTTGGCCCCCGGGCCACATGTTTGAGACCCCTGCTTCAGATAATTTTGTCTTAACTTACTGATGAATGTATGAGTTGATGACGATATTCGAGTACTTTAAATGTAGGATCAGTTTCACATTGATGATTGTTTCCGTCCTTCAGGCGCTGCGTGCAGACACGGCGCTCAGCGTAGCTCAGGCTCAACACATCCGTCAACGTCATGAGCTTCAGGAACATTCCGGACTTCGAGAACAAACAGAACTTCTACAGGTCAAACTGAAGGAGGAACAGAGGCGGAGCCAGCACTTGGAGGAATCCCTGCAACGCCAGAACCAACAGAGCAGCTCCCAGATCAGTATCAAACAGGTAGGCAGGGTTCAGAGGTCATAATAAGGTTCATCATATTTTTTCCATCCACAGTTTCTTTCATTTTTGATCAGTAGGGGTCGGGGGGGGGTGATCAGGCTCAGAAGTCAGAGAGGTATTAAAGGTAGACGGGGATTAGAGGTCGAGGTCAGGAGTGAAAGGTCATATTAAAGGTAGACAGGGGTTAGAGGTCAAGGTCACATGAACAGCGACCATACTGGTGGATAGAGATAAGAGGGGATGAAATGGGTTAGGTCAGAGAGGTAGACAGGGGTTAGAGGTCAGCTTTGTTAAGTGGGGTCAGATGTCCTGTTGAGTGCTGCATGTTGTGTTCAGGAACAGTACGAGAAGGCGATGTCAGGTCTGCAGCAGAAGACGGAGGAGCTAGAGAACAAACTGAAGGCAGTCCGGATGGTCCTGCAGGAGAAGGTCCAGCAGCTCAAAGACCAGGCATGTTCTCACTCAGGTCCTCATCTGCTGTCTGAAGTTTCAGATGAATGCCTTCTTTTGTTCTGATCTAGTCTTGGTTGTGTTACAGATGGCAAAGAACACCAAGTCCAGCATGATGCTGAAGGATCTGTATGTGGAGAACTCTCAGCTGATGAAAGCTCTACAGGTCACTGAGCAGAGACAAAAAACGGCTGAGAAAAAGAACTTCAGCCTGGAAGAGAAGATCCATGCTCTGAACAAACTGTTGAGGGAGATCGTACCTGCATCACTTGCCACATAGAATCAATGGAATGCAGCTGGATCTGAAAATGCAACACAATCAATCACGCCTGGATCATTTCCACCTGCTCTTTGCATCACACAGCTTAAAAAACACAACTTTTTAAATTCACCAAAACAATCATTTAGGTTTAACTTCATGACAAGTTCCAGATCTGTGGAGTGATTTTTGGGACAAAATTAAGTGTATTAACAGGTAAGTAATCCATACATATTTGGGATACATATTTGACTTTGGTTGTTGTTGAGCATGAAATAAATACACTGCTCAGCCAAAAATTACAGTTGCATATGCGGTATTTGGCTGTACCACCTTTGGTTTTGATTACAGGAGACTTTTACTTTGACATTTTTTTGCCACATAATGCTTATGTAGTGTCATAATCAGGCTCATCATATTTTTTCCATCCACAGTTTCATTCATTTTTGATTGATGATCAGACCACTGCATCAATCCCAAATTAGAGTCTAGACTTTGTGGAGGCTTATTTTTGTGTGAAAAAGTCTGATGGT
The DNA here is from genome assembly GCA_020466265.1 of Siphamia tubifer. Taxonomy (NCBI): domain Eukaryota; kingdom Metazoa; phylum Chordata; class Actinopteri; order Kurtiformes; family Apogonidae; genus Siphamia; species Siphamia tubifer. The sequence continues at coordinate 8,906,375 of CM035797.1, read as the reverse complement.
CCCTGAAGTATTCTGTCACAAGCCTGATGACCCTGATCAATCGTAGTGGTGTCTAATCTGTTAAACATTACAGACATGAGAGGACATTTACTGCATCAGTTTGATTAAATAACTAGTTCCAGCTGAAACATTACTAACCACTGCAGTATTTACCCATGGAAGGATCTGAACTGTTAGCTTCGTTCAATTGAGTGTCAGTCTCTTGGATCAAAACCAAAGATGATGCAGTGAAATATTGCATGTGTGACTTTTTTTTTTTGACCAGGTAGTGTATTTGTAAAATCTGAAATGAGTCAATTTGTACTTATAATGTGTTGTGTGTTTGATATTTGTCAGAATACGAATCGAAAACTTACAACATCAAAAATTACATTCACAAAGTTACACTGTCTTCAGTCGTCATCTGAACCCGAAGGCGGGGTACACTCTGTATGAGTCTCCAGTTCATGCGGGGCTGAACAAATATAGACAATCATTCACACCTGTGGGCAATTTAGATTAATCAATTAACCTATCAGTGCATGTCTGGGATGGTGGGAGGAAACCGGAGTACCTGGAGAAAACCCACGCAGAAAGGTCTGATAAGATATTCCTATTAGTCCCTCTAGGGGAAATTCCAGAGGGTGTAGGAATCGAACCAGGGTCCTTCTTGCTGTGAGGCACGAGTGCCACTGCACCACCATGTTGGCTCACTGTCTTCAGTATAAATACAAATTTCTCAGATGGAAGAACGTGGTCAAAAATGTCATCACATCACCGACATTATCCATCGAACACAGAAAACAGATGGAATTCAAACCATCAGCGCTCAGCGACAACATCACTCCTAGAAGTTCTAAAGAACTTCTAGAACAGAAGTTCTGTGACTTTTCTCACAGTGCAACTCTATCCCTGGGAAAAACTGGATTCACTTTAGGATTGAAAGCAGAGTGAAAATGACAGAACAATATGGAGCGATTTGCGTTTACATATTTTTGACCACTTTCTTCCATCTGAGAAATTCATATTCATACTGAAGACAGTGTACTCGGAACTTTCCATTTTGTAATTTTTGATGTCGTAACTTTTCGATTCGTCTTCTGACAAACATCAAATACACAACCCATAAGTACAAATGGACTCCTCTTAGAATTCTCAAATATTTATTTTATGCTCCACTACAACCAAAGACACATGCATATCCCAAATATGCACAGATTACTTTCCTCTGAATACGCTTAATTTTGTCCCAAAAAATTCCTCCACACAGATCTTTGGAAAATGGGGGGAAAAAACAGATTTTTACATAAAAATATGAAAATGTAATATAAGAAGGTCGAATCCACCTCAGGAGTTTACACATGAAAATTATGTGAAAAAAGCAAAAGCAGACCTTTGACCCTGAGGATATTTCAGATTCTTGACTGGGGTTGAATCGCTTCTACTTTTACGCCAAAGGTTCATCTAGTTTCACCTCCTCTGAATCAACTTTTGTTTTTATTGGATTTCTGCTTATCTTTTACTTTATTTCGGTTTTTTATGTAAAGACTTAAAACTGAAATTTTATCCTAATTTTCAAATCAAATCTTTAGGGAATTTAATGCACTTCCATCGTATTAGGGGTCAAAGATCAGGATGGTTTAACATACACAGATGAACGTCATCTGAACACCATGAAAACTAAGGTCACCAAATCTGCACTGAAGCGGCGTCGATGGAAGGAGATAAAGAACAAGACAAGTAGTTCCAGAGGAACAACAATGTTTGACCTGATCTTCCAGGTGTCAACCTTGTGGCCCGGGGGTGTCCGGCCCTTTGGATGAATTTATGAAATGCATAAATGACACTAGTATATTAATCATTTTAGTTGAGGTTCCACATTCAGACCAATTCACTGTAAAAATAAAAATATAAATACTCGCAAGTTACATTTTTTCTTTTCATTTGATTATACAAAAGCAAAGTATAATTTCACAAAAAAATCAGAAAAACCGGAACAAATATGTCCATGCCATTCACACTGTTTGAAAGGATGATTTGTAGATGTAAACATATTCATAATCTAAATTTTTTTAGCTCTAAAATATGGGCAATGGTACATGTTTTTTATTTTCATTTTTATATTTTTATTTTACTGTTCCAGCCCACTTCTGATCAAATGTAGCTGAATGTGGCCCCTGAAATAAAATGAGTCTGACACCCATCTTATCTTAAAAAAAACAATTTTGGTGACCTTGACCTTTGACCTACATTCACCCAAATTTAATGGGGTGTATTCTGGACCATCTCACACCTTTCCTGAAAATTCCATGAAAATTTGTCCAGTAGTTTTTGTGTGAAGTTGCTGACAAACAAACCAAAAACAATACCCTGGCCTCTCCTTGGGGGGGGGGGGGGTACCCAGGAAATGGCACCTTGAGTTCATCTCACAGGTGGTTCAGGCATCGGGGACGTGGCCTGTTTGAGTTTAACAGGTAAATCTGCACTAAGACAGTCGGACGACGCAGAGACACTGAAGTATTCAGCCGTGAACGTATTATATGAACTTTTCCTTATGTTTCATGTATTTGTTTTTCTCTTGCCGAGGGTCACAGTTTTCTGATCCGAGTGAGACCTCACACCTGTGTGTGAGTAAAGTGTTCACCATGAAACCATATTAAATTATCTTTTTATTACATTTTGTTTCTTCATTTATTCAATCTCTTAAATATTATTCTGAAGTGTTAAAGATTTGATATGATTCTATGACCTTTATTTAAAGTCCGTGGGTAGTTCCATCAGTGTAAGAAAACCACTGCGCTGTTCCGCATTCCTCATGGCAGCCACTTTGGGACAAAACACCTTAGCTGTGTAAAAAAAAACAATGCCATTTCTAAACAATTTATTTAATTTCCATCAAAGTAAAGCTATAAAAATTAATCACCAACTTGCAGCAGTATAAATCTTTAAACGATAGATCTGGGTCAAATAGAACTAGGTTTACTTCATATGTTCTTTACACAGCCTCCCTATAGTAAGTCATTAGTAACTTTGACTAGTGCAGTTTCAGTCTGTGATGAGCTCTAAAGCCAGACTGCAAATTGTCATCAACCAAGACTCAGGTGTCATGTTTTTATCTATTTTTTGTTTGTCTTCCTGTTTTTCTGTCATTGTTAGTGTCTTATGGTACATTTACATCGATCTGAGCGACCAGCTGCCATTCATTGTCTATGTTCGCTGGCAACTAGGGGTGATTCATGGGACTGTGAACAGTGCGAAATGAGCAAATTGAGCAACTCAGAAAAGTTGAAAAATGTAAACTTTATGCAAATGAGGAGTGGTGCAACCATGGCGACAGCCAATTGCGAGCTGATCTGGATTCTCAAGGCAGGGAAAAGAGAGCCGGTCAAGCCGGTCAAGCCAGTTTGTTGGGGAGGTCATCAGACTGACTTTTATCCAGTCTGAAGTAACGCTGGAACCAAGCATCATCAAAGTGGAGCTCCTGAACCAGCCAGTGAAATTCCCCATGGAGATGCCATGAAGGGGGAAAACCAAGTTATGCATACAGAACATAAAAAAAATAAAATAAAAATGTTCCTCTCGCCCCACGTGGGCGGTGTCTCCTTCAGACTCGGGTACTCTACCAGAGGCCTGCGAGCCTGAGGGTTCTGCGCAGGATCATAGCTGTTCCTAGCAATGCGCTCTTTTGTACAGAGATCTCTGATGTTCCTGGTATCTGCTCAAGCCATTCTCCCAGCTTGGGGGTCACTGCCCCTCGTGCCCCCATCACTACTGGTACCACTGTTGCCTTCACACTCCACATTTTCTCTAACTCCTCTTTCAGCCCTTGGTATTTCTCAAGCTTCTCGTGTTCTTTCTTTCTGATGTTGCTATCACTGGGGACTGCTACATCTATCACCACCACTGTCTTCTCATGTTTATCCACCACCACTATGTCAGGCTGATTGGCCATCACCATCTTGTCAGTCCCACAGGATCTTGGCCTGTTTGTTCTCTGTCACCTTTGGGGGGTTCCCCCATCTTGACCCTGGGACCCAGGGACGGACCTGGCCTGATTTGCACCCTGGGCGAGACATGTCTTCGCCCCCCCCACACACACCCGGAACTATATCCTTCAAAGACAAATTATATGACAAACACCAATGTATATATCAATGCTTATTTTTTACTTATAATTTAAAAAATACAAAGTAAAAATTGTGATAAAAAAATAAAAATAAAATTGAGAAATTTGTTAATATAAATATTCTAAAATTACACACAAATGTAAACATAATAACATTGCACAAACCTTTTCAAAAAGCAAAACCAATGTTAACTATAATTAAGTAATAATAAAATGAGTGCAAATGACTTCGCTTTTCCTTTTGGCTTTTCCGTTAGGGTTCACCACAACAAACAAAAAAAACTAGCAGTAAAAGTAAAGGTGCAGCAGCAGCAGCTGTAAAGATGACATCTAAAACTGGACCTTTCTTGCCTTCTTTGATGCAAAATCCTCAATTACATCCCTGTAATAAATATGTCAGTAAATATATATGAAGGAATATGGAGATTTAAAAAAGTAAACACATTTAACAGCACATGTCCCATTTATTTATTTACTTTTTAGTTAATCACTTTATAAACTTTCTTAAACCATGGACTCACTGTCTCATTTCCTTAGCCTATTTGTGGACTCACCAACTGACCAAAGATAGCACCAAATCCCCATATAGGCCCGTTATGATCAATTCATTTGGGCTTATTAGCAATCCTGTGAAACAGAAGTATCCCTACAGCCAACTAACCAGCAATGGAAAAATGCATAAAAGATGGAGGAAAAAATCCTTAAATGGTAATAGTGGTTTTATTTATATTATTAACCTGGCACAGCTCCCCTTCGTCTTCCCAAGCAAGACGAAAAAAAAGACGGTCATATGCCGGCGCCCCATAGAGGATTGCGCCCTGGTCCGTCGCCCAGCCTGCCCATAGCTAAAACCGGGTCTGCTGGGACCTCCAGTCCATACCCTACGCTCCAGCAACAAATATTAAAACTGATATATGGGCAAAAATCTTACATCAAAACCCAAATCCCCCTCGTTCTTAAAGTGTTCTCATTTGATTGTGTCATAACCCATATTATAACTAGAAAGAAAAACTATCATCCCACTTGCAAATAGTCTGTGTGTTCTAATTCAAAACAGTAATGTCTCCTGTGTAGAGTCTGCTCATTTGTCACAAGTCCTCAAGCATTACCATGGACAGACATTTCTTTATTTAAAAAATGTGGTGTTAATCAATCCTTAATGAAAATGAATGGAATGAAGAAAAGTAAACTTGGAAAAAAAAAACATTTTCATTAAATGAAAAAAAAACCTAGAATTAAAATGAAAAAAGATAACTAATTGAAGCTGAATTGTGTGCTTACAAAACTATAAAAAAATTATGGATAAAATTACCTTGATTTTCATCTTTGTCAATGTTGGACTGATATTGATTTATTTCACTCCAGCTGTTTTAGCCGGTACCACCATATGGAACTTACCAGTCTGTGGTTTAGTCTTCTGCTCTAAATTCTACCTGGAACAAACAGACTAATTCTGTGACCTCAGCGCTCAAATCCAGTCCATCATATCTGATGAAACTTGCTCAAGGATTCAGGAGTGAAGGAGCTGTGTGATTTCCTGCAGAGTCCAGATTGTAAACTGGAACTTCTGTGGTCAGGTCAATGTCATATTTACAGAGTTATGTTTTAGGAGCAGCTGAAGCTCCTTAATGAAGAACCATACCTGGCATCAATAATGTTGATTTATTCCTGCAAGAAAAATTGTGTGTGAACCCTTTGAAATGAAATCTAATCTACATGTAAGTCACAAATATAGTGTACCTAAAAAAAGTTTGCTTAAGGAGCGCTACCTGGACTCAAAATAAGTAATAAAAATTAGAGGTGCTCTATTGGATAGGAGAACAGCATAAAACAAAGAAAAATTCCAAGGCACTCTCTTAAAAGGGAAAGATAAAAAGCCTTTATTAAACTGGCTTGGTTAACAAAACCTATAAAATCATATAAAAACATATAAAAAAACCCCAACGCGCTTCGGCACAAATGGCCTTCATCAGGGCCATTTGTGTGTTGTGTGTTGAACCTAATACCACAGAAACACTAATGCTACGGCCACACCAAATGTAAATTTTCGTGTGTAGGTAATGCACCACCTAAACACCCGGGTTTGGACCCTAGATAATTCCCAGCCACTCTAAACACACGTTCACTCTGAACGCACAATGCCTGAGTCTGGATGCTGGATAAACACAGATAAACAAAATCTGTCCCGCCATTTCAGTCTGTCCTCAACTATGGCTCACATCACTTGGGTTACTGCTCTGTACCTGCCCTGGAGGTCCCATACGTCTGAGGCCCAACACAGTCGGTTTTGGGTTTTCTGCAGAAGTGCCTGCAGCACAGGGAATTCCACCACTTCTCTTCCACCTCTTCCAGGAACTCCCATCTGGATGACGTCCGCTTTCATTGGTATTTCAGGCTCAGTTTTTCTTTCTGCCACCTTCCGGGTTGGTCCGAGTGTCATACATCATTCTAACATGATGTTGGCAGCATCTCAAAGCTGATTGGCTTTCATAGCATGGCGTCACGCAAATCTGCTCTCCATTGACTTTGTATGTAATCTCGACGCAGGGATATGAACATTTGCGTTCAGTGTAGCCGTACCATAAGAATATTTTATGTCTTTATTGAGCTTAACTATTAAATAGTCAGTGAATTTAAATGGATATGCCACCACCAGGTCAAATTGAGTTTCTCCCCACAGTCCCGAGACTTGAATAAATGTGCGGAATCATCATAATTCTGCAGTGACCACAGCTTGGTCACAGCAGTGGCAGTCTGCTGGAGCCACCCAAAGATTTTGGGCAAAGTTAATTGATTTACTTGATTTTTTTTCAATTACTTTCCATGTGCAGTACCTTCACATTGAGTACAAATGACGGTGGAACTCAATGCACTGGGTTTGACTTGGTCGAATCAGTTTGGGAACTACTTTCCAGTGCGGAAAAACACAACCGCTGCACACACCAGTGGGAGGGGGTTTCCCTGTGGGAAAGCACATTTTCAGTGAAGGCTGTTCCAGACACATACAGTCAAGGAATTGCATCCTTTTTAAGTCAGGGAATATCAGGGAAGTTAGGAAGTGCAGCCCCAAATCAAATGTGTAGCATGTATCTGTGTGTTGTTTGTGTTTTCATGTGTAAAAATCCACAACATTCTAGAACACAAGCTTTACCTTAGAGTTGATGGAGCTGTTACTAAAACAACTCCTAGTGCAGAGGAACTGTTGCTTTGTAATGTTTCAACTAAAACCATGTGTTCAAAAAATTTACTCTGGTGAATTGTCACCACTATTGGTTCATTCATGCATGTTAGGAGATGGACTCATGGGAGGACACTGGCATTGGTTTGGTTTCAAATGTCCTTTTCTTACACAAATTTCACTCAGTAAAACTGTTTGGTTGAAAGGAATGTTGAATTTTTCACTTTCATGTTGAAAACCTGAATATATTTGACTGAAATATTGATATTATTCTCCATTATTTCCTCTTTATTCAGGCTGTTTGGCTGCAGTTTGTCAAAAAAATAAGCTGTTCTTATCTGGCAGCAGCTCTGAAGACCAATCCTTCACAAGCTGAAGGATTCAGATGTTAAAGAACTGAAGGACCTTGTTCAGAGTCCACACTGTAGACTGTAGAATCTGATGTAAGTAATGTCATTGTCTGCTGGTTTGGTGAACAACTCCATGTTCAGGATTCTGTTGGATTATTTTACACCCCCCGAAAAAATTGGGATTGTTTTTCGGTTCTGTTTTTTTTTTGTTCTGTGTCTTTTGGCAACTTTACACAAAAATACTGGATCCATTCCCTTGAACATTTCAGGAAAGGTGTGATGTGGTCCAGAATATATTCCATTACATTTTGGTGAATGTAGGTCAAAGGTCACCATGATCAAAAATGTGTTTTCACAATGATCAGAGATAAGGTAAATCAGGAATGTCTTTTCATTCCTGTATACTCAGTTTAGTATGTAGATTCTTTTTACTCTCACTGTTGATTTTGCATTGACATCAGAACCTTGTAGGACACATTCTCAAGGTCAAGGGTCAAGGTCACAATGAATGTCAAAATAGAACTTTGAGTATAACCTTTGAACTACTCATCTTACAGATTTCCAATTAGCACCAAAATGTTGGTCTTTCAATTCTGCATCTTGTGTGCATAGATTTGACCTATTGTTGACCCAAGAGGTCAGAGATGGTGGTGACTCCAAACAGAGGGGTGATAAGTACTCAGTTACTATTATTGACAGACAGGAAACTACATATAGGCTCCAAAATGTCATCATGACCTTTGACCTTGAGCGACCTTGAAATGTCAAACCCATAGTGTGACATTTTGGGAGATGCCCATGAAGACCACAAACGTTTGCCCAGGGTGGGGTTTGTTGTTCCTGGTATCTGTGTGGTTTTGAATTAACTAGTCCAAGTGTAAGTCAGATGAGTTTGTGATGTGGTTTGCATTTTCTTTTTTCTTTAGGTGGAAGTGATCTGTGGAACAGTCACTGTGATCACCACTGTGTGAGCATCAGCTGAGTCCAGATGATCTACACATGTTCAAGCACTTCTTCCTCTCCTCCACTCCTCACCCCTCCCTCCGTTGATGTCAGAGGAACGTCAGACTTCCTGTAGCTCCGCCTCCTCGCTCTTCCATTTGGAAGGAAGTCAAACATCCTTCCAGACCTTTTCCATTTGATCTTCAGTCAGTCCACCAGTTTGTTTTGTGGACGTCACTGACTTATTTTGTGCTGCCACCCTGTGGACTAATGAGGAAATACATGTTTTACCTGAAATTATTTTTGCAAATTTCCAAATGCATACAATCCATCTTTTGTTGGCTTCCATGAAGTAATTGAACTAATGTAGGAATGATGTTCAAAGGTGTCATGTGGATGTGGACCAATACGCATGTTGGTCACATGTTCCAAAAGTCATCTTCTATTGTCTTCAAATTAGTGCGCTCAAATGACTACCATTTTTCATTACATGGTTGTTTTGGATTCATTTGGATTACTCATGATTAACTATTTGTTTGTAATGCATTAGCCTAGTGCTAGCATTAGTCTAGTGCACACATTACACTCGTGCTAGCATTAGCCTAGGGCTTGCATTACCCTAGTGCTAGCTTTAGCCTAGCATGTAAAGCCCTATGAGATGACATTGTAGTGATTTGGGGCTCTATAAATAAAATTTAATTAAATTAAATTAAACAGCTGTTCCATAACTGTGTTCAAATGTTTAATCAGATTAATAATGATGATGAATTAATCTGCACTAATTCATTTTGACAGACCTGCTTAAAATGTTCCTTTCACTTCAAATGCATTTTTCTTTTCCATTTTGTTTTAGTGCATCTTCCAGGTGAGGAACCAAATATGGTAAATGCATTAACGTCGATTTTCTACATTTTAAAAAAAGTGTTGAAAAATTTGATCAAAGTCCTTAAAGTCTTGTGGGGTCGGTCCTCCAGTAACACAAAAAAGTTGAAATGGTGAATTTCACAGACTTTCTATGAGTCTTCTATAAAGGGTTAAGAGGCAGCATCAACACGTCTGCCTTTTTTTTACCTGTTTCTTTTCATTCCATTCCATTGAAATCTGTTTTTATATTCTGATGCATCTATTTATCTTTATCACTCCATTCATTTCAGACAAACCCCAATGAAAGGGACTCATTCATAAACCATTCTCAGGAATTTCATGTTTGACTTTAGTAGAACAGGTTCTTGGTCACTAGATAGAGAGAGAGAGGTTTTGGCTGATAGGGTGAACCTGAATAAACTAAGATTTCTCAAGAAACTTATGTGCAATTTTGACCAATTTATGCAAGAAAATTCATTAAAGTTGTGCATAATTTTCTTTAGACATTTCAGGTTTTTCTGATTTTATTGTTACATGATGGTTTGTAAACAAATATTTTCATAATTTAATGTTATTTTTTGCAGTTAAAGACAAAAAATTGAACTTATTTATTTATATGCATAGTGTAAATTTTTCACATCAAAATGAGACGAGAATATAGTAATATTTTTTGTAGGTTATTCTGCTATTATTTGACTGTAGATCATGTTGGTCTGGATGTGGGAACTGAAATACAAATGAGTTTCACAGCCTTGACTGTGGAATTATTGCATTGGAACTTTTGGTGGGCTGCATGTTTGAGACCCATGTGCAAACATATCCCAAAGACAGGCATCTATGAAGGAAGCAGAAGCTCCTGGAGTTTCAGATGTGTGACATAGTTGGATGCCGACCCAACACCTACTGCCCGTAACCACGGCGACTCAGGACCAGGAGGGGGCGGGATATAGGCAGGAAATAGACTAGATAATTTGAAAGAAGAGCAGATCTTATTAACTTTCTGTTAGAATTGTTCATCAGTAGCAACAAAAACCTGTGCCTGTTACCTCATCAGTATGAAAGTGTCAACAAAAGAGTGATTATTCTACCCTTCAAAAGCAAATATCTGAAACCCCCCTCCCCAATTTGAGCCATATTTGAACCTTCTGAGGCTGTGAGGGTGAAACCTGAAGCTTTTGTTTTTCACCTCCTTCTCAAACTGTGTTTGTGACTTCATTCATATGGACATTTCCCTTCAATTTAATTGTTGCTTTTTCTGTGATTAATGACCATTGACGGCTGATTTTGTCATTGACTCAATTTTTTCTTTAGCATTTCAATTTTAGAAAATTTAATTTAATAAAGATGAAACTATTGAACATGTATTTGTGGATTGTTTTCATGTCACTTCCTTTTGCTTTCACTTACAAAAATATATTTCCCCAAAGATTAAGAACATTTCTTACTGTGAAAATTTGAATTCCTCTTACAGCCATTAAAACTAATTATTTAGCTAATTTCATTAATGTCATTTTTGATGTAACTTCGATTCGTATTCTGACAAATATCCAAAAACACATAACTACAAACGGACTCATTATAGAGTTTGCAAATATTTATTTAATGCTCAACTACAAACAAAGACACATGCATATCCCGAATATACACGGATTACTTTCCCGTGAATACACTTAATTTTGTCCCCCCCAAAAAATAAAATCGCTCCATATGTTCAATTTTCAACCAAGAGGTTTGTGTAAATGACATCCACAGAGTTTCTCATGTGAACTTTATTCACTTTTCAGGCGTAAAGAATTAAGTTGATCTTCAGGTGGAAACATCAACGTTGTCATGACACCACATGTTCTAAAACACCCTGACGAATCAGCTGCTCACATTTCCACCTGGGTAGGAAGTGCTGTGGAAGAAAGGACAGAAGAACGTCAGACGGAATGCTGACTGGAACCCTGAACAAACATTGTTTCTAATCTATTAAATTCAATCATCATCATCTGGGTAAGTCTATGACATTTTAAATCCACATGAGGCAGAGTCAAACATTTTTACTATGCATCTCAAAATTAATGCAGATTAATCCATCATGATCAATTTGATTTTAAAAAAAATTTAACAATTCAATGGAACAGTTGTTTAGTTGAAACTGTTGAAGGTGTTGATTAATTGCACATATTTTTTTATATATTTTGTTTTTTTAAATCATATTTTTAGTTTTTTTTCTTGTATTTTAGAAGTGCTTATGAATAAATTTTTTCATAGCTTTTTTTGTATTAGTCTTTTTTGGTGTGAATTTTAGTGGATTTTAGCATGTTTTATATATTTCCCGGCATTTCTTGTGTATCCAAGTGTCTTTTTATGTATTCTTTGAGTAAATTCGAGTACAAATCCCCCCTAAAGGACAGTCAACCAAAAAAGTGTTTTGAAAGAGTTTTCTTTTCACTGAAGCACTTCCAGATTAAAATATCACATTACTTTTACTATTTTAACAAAGACTCTAGGTACTCAAATATAGATGGACCCTTTCATTGCAATATTGGGGATACTGTTTGAACAACTTAAAATAGATTTTTCACAATCAAAAATACTGGCCTTCTTATCCCTTTTAGCGAGACACCACATTTTACTTTAGTGGAAATCTCCTAAATCTCCATATATTATTTTATGGCTTAATGATGTTATGTCTTTTCTCAAATAGGAGAATTACATTTTACAGTGAAAGTTGCAGTTGTAATTGGTTTATTCAGAAATGGAACACTTTCATAAACTACTCTTTAAATCCTTATATACTCTATCCTTATAACTCTTCTTTTTTTGCCCTGACCCGAATTTTATTTCATGTCAATTTTTTTTCTTTTCTTTTTCTCTAATTTAGTGCATGTTTAATTTGATGGCTGTTTTTACAGTTAGATTATAATCATATTCCAATTTTGTTTGTAAAAACATTTTATAATGTTTTGTCGATTTACTGTTAATTACTAACAGTAATTAACAGTAAGTACTTGTTCTTTGTTCTATGTAAAAAAAAAAAGGAGAAAATGTGATTAACTCAAATTTGTACTACTGTACTGTACTGTTTATCGATCCCTAATAAAAAAGACTTATTAAAAAAATGTGGCTAATGTGTCACTTAGCTTTGAGACTGTTCATGCAAAATAAAAAGCAATTAATATAGATTAAAAATGAATATTTATTCATGATTAATCCAAATGAATCCAAAGCAACCCTGTGATTCCTAGGATTAAAAATTTTAATAATATGACAGCCCTAGCCATGGACATGTTTAAACGTCTTCTTACCTGACTGTTCTTCTTCAGCAGAATCACGGTCCCATCGTCAATTTCCAACTCTCCGTGGTCCTTTAAACACCTCACCTGTACAAATACACACCTGTCAGTATCAGAAGGTGAAAGAGCAGTGTCTGGGAGGTCAAATGTCACAGTGTCTCACCTGTATGTAGAGACTCTTGGGGGGCTTCATGTCCTGGGTAATGTCCAGCCCCTCCCCCGCTCCCAGTGATCGCATGAAGGATGCCAAAGACTTTTTATACTGACTGAACCACTGCAGCTGAAACACAACCAGTCCTGTCATTAACATTAAGATTAATGAAGAAAGAAATGAAAAAGAAAAGCACTGCACAGACTCGCCAAGGCAGATCAACCCCACCCCCACCCACTCCCTCCTGAATGGAAATGTGGAAAAATGGAAATTCTTCCAACTGGGTTTAAGACTTGTGGCTTCATCCAGATCTGTCCATACATCCACCTGCTACAGATACTGAAGGAGTTAAAGTGTGTGCAGCTTTGATGCAGTACTTATTACCAATTAATCACAACATTTTCAAAATAAACACTGTAAAACATAACTGGTGTTATGAATTGTGCATGATGAAGTTGTGCAGTAGTACACATTTTATTTCAAAATAAAGGTGTTTTTTGTACCTGCCTTTATGCATTGTGTACATCTCAGTATTTGGGTTTGAATCAGAGTACTAGTGAGGGATTAACAGGGTTATTTATGACTTAGCTGTGGTTTAAAAATACTTTTAATTCTGAGCAGATACTATTACACGAAACAAGTGATATTCTGTGGTTGTATACTTTCAGAGGTGAAAACAGGTTTGATAAACATGCTAATGCCAACAATAGTCGGAACTGAACATGTGAGAATGTGGGGTCTAATGATCCAGCATCTGATTATGATCCAAACAAAATGTTCTTTTCACATATGGATATTATCTGTAAATACCACACGGACAATGACTTGACTCGATCAACTCTAAAGAGACATTGTCAATTATACACTTTATTAGTATAAGTATGACCACAAAATACTTCCAAAGAGTATGTGAGATAGTTTGAGTATTTATTTAGCATTATAGCAATGTCTGAAACATGGTTCAACCAGAACAAACACTTTGAATTAGATATATTCTGATCTCCAGTATGTTAACAGAGTAAATAAAGTAGGAGCTGGTGTGGGCATATATGTCCACAGACAAATAAGATCTAAAATAGAGAAATTTGCCAGCAGTTAATGATTGAATTTCTATTTTGGCTATTTTACATGACACCTTCTCTTCCTTCCTCTTCTTATTCAAGATTCAAGATCGTTTATTGGTCCTGGTCTTGGTCTTGGACAATTAATCAAAGCTGCCACATACACTCACTGGTGACTTTATTAAGTACATCTATCCAACTGTTTGTTAACGCAAATTTCAAATCAGCCAGTCACATTGCAGCAACTCAATGTATTTAAGCATGTAGACATGGTCAAGGCGATCTGCTGCAGTTCAAACCAAGCATCAGAGTGGGGATGAAAGGTGATTTAAGTCACTTTGAACGTAGCATGGTTGTTGGTGTCAGAGGGACTGGTCTGAGTATTTCACAAACTGCTGATCTACTGGGATTTTCACGCACAACAATCTCCAGGGTTTACAGAGAATGGTCCGAAAAAAAGAAAATATCCAGCGAGCGGCAGATCTGTGGGCAAAAATGCCTCATTGATGTCAGAGGAGAATGGCCAGACTGGTTGGAGCTGATAGAAAGGAAACAGTAACTTAAATAACCACTGGTTACAACCAAGGTCTGCAGAAGAGCATCTCTGAACACACAATACGTCGAACTCTGAGGCAGATGGGCTACAGCAGCAGAAGACCACACCAGGTGCCACTCCTGTCAGCTAAGAACAGGAAACTGAGGCTACAATTCACACAGGCTCACCGAAATTGGATAATAGAAGATTGGAAACACGTTGCCTGGTCTGATGAGTCTCGATGTTTGCTGTGACATTCGAATGGTAGAGTCAGAATTTGGCGTCAACAACATGAGAGCATGGATCAATGTATAAATGATTCAGACTGCTGGTGGTGTAATAGTGTGGGGGACGTTTTCCTGGCACTCCTTGGGCCCCTTAGTACCAATGGAGCATTGTTGCAACACCACAGCCTACCTGATTATTGTTGCTGACCATGTCCATCCCTTTATGGCCACAGTGGACACATCTTATGATGGCTACTTCCAGCAGGATAACACGCCATGTCATAAAGCTCCATATTATCTCAGACTGGTTTCTTGAACATGACAAGGAGTTCTCGATTCCAATAGAGCACCTAGAGATTTGCATCATGGATGTACAGCCGACAACTCTGTCGCAACTGCATGATGCTATCATGTCAATATGGAAAAAACTCTGAGGAATGTTTCCAGTACCTTGTTGAATCTTTGCCATGAAGGATTAAAGCAGTTCTGAAGGCAAAAAGGGTCCAACCCGGTACTAGCAAGGTGCACCTAATAAAGTGGCTGGTGAGTGTCCAACACATAACAAAGACACAATAGTGGTCTTCAACTCTGGACCTTGAACTCCACTGTCCTGCATGTTTTAGATGTCACCCTGCTCCAACACACCTGATTCAAATGATCAGCTCGTTATCAAGCTCTGCTGAAGCCTGATAACGACCACTGCTTGGAACCAGGTGTGTTTGCACAGGGTGACATCTAAAACATGCAGGACAGTGGGGATCGAGGTCCAGAGTTGAAGACCCCTGCAATAGATAATACCCAACAAAGACACAATATATACCTACCCAAACATACAAACATGCACATGTACATAGCAAAGCATTAGTAGGCAGAGATCTCAGTTAACGGCTTGAATTCAATAATTTAACAGATAAAATAAAGTTTGTATCTGTTCAAAAACCTTTTTTTGTTTTTGACTGGGACTCTGTACGGTCGACCAGAGGACAGCAGCTCATATTCTGAATGTAGAATGTGTGTGGGGTCTTCAATTATTTTCCCAGCCTGCTTGAGCACAGACTCCTGATACATTACTTGTAGGGTGGGGTACTCTCTTACCCCAACCACTTTTAATGCAGAGCGAGTCAGACTGATAATTTGTGTCTTCATTTTCACTGTTAGTTTCCCAAACAAAGCACTGATTACATAGCAGTGATGAGGGTGATTTAAGTTTAAACAAAAATTGAATAAAATAAACCAGTAACAATATCGCAAGAAGTATAAGGATAAAGAGAAAAACAGACATAATCAAATCATATCTGTGTATACATACATGAAATGAATGTGAACAGTTTTGAACATAGTACAATGCATGTGTAATTATTAGGATTCATTCCAAGGCTCCAAACACTACCCCTCAAACCCTTTAAAAATTATTAAAAATTTACCAATTTTGTATGGAATATGTGTTAAAAGTAAAAGAAAATGTAAATTTACATTTTAGATTTAATTTATTGGTCTCAGTGGGAAAATTTGTCTTCACTGACTGAACATTAAATATTAAACCATTAAAATGAACAAGACATGCAAATCATTTACATACCATTGTGGTCGTTTTAATTGTTACTTTCAGCTTCGACAATGTTTGTTGACCACCCACGCAATGCTTTAAAGTCTGTGGATGCTTGCTGTTCCAAAGACCCCTCACCTCCACCATAATATGAATATGGCGAATGCTTTTTCTGAAACAATCGCCTCAGTCACTGTATCGCCTGCAATTTCTTTCTCCTTTATCCAAATAAGTAACAGTCTCTCCATCTTGTCATTTAGTGATGACCTCTTTTTCAATATCACAGAGATGCCTTTTTCAAAGGGGTCGCTGCTTTTAAGGCCATATTCTTTTGTGATAACACTCAATCGCGTGCCATTTTCATAATTTTTTTTTGTGATCTCCTGTTTCACTTTTCTATTGATAACAAAACCCGCTTCTTGCTTTCATTCGCACTGGGAATCACTTTCTTTGGGCTCATGATGAAAAATGAATACGTGCTGTAATACTAAAGTTTCAATGAGCACACTCGGAAAAGTCATGAAACAACAATACCTCTGTGATGAATGAGGGTCAAAGGGTCACAAAATGCATCATGGGTAGCTCCCTCATAGCTAATGGGATGCTACGTACAGTACGCAGCTACATGACATATTTACGTACATTATGTACAGTAATGTACTGCTTATGTCTCGAGGGATTCGGTTTCGTTTCGTGAATTTTCTTTCGTATTCAGAGATGAAAAATTGAGGTAAAGGTTTTTCGTTACTTGGATTATTCATTAGCTGGGTCTTTTGTAAGTAGAGGTACCACTGTAGTTCAGATCCTTCCATGGGAAAATACTGCAGTGGTTAATATTGTTTCAGCTGGAACAATTTATTTAATCGAACTGATGCAGTTAAGTCTCCTCTCAATTTTAATTTTACTTGGTCCAGGATACTGTGCAATCTATATATAATTTTTTTAATGTATATAAGTTTTATCATGTATTACATACATCTTTTATCACTTATTTATGATTATTTATTTTAGTAATCTATTGTTTTTATGTTGTACTGACTGGAAGGAGATGCTCAAATATCACTGTACATTGTTGTATGATGACAATAAAAACTATCTATATATCTACGTCTGTAATGTTTAACAGATTGGACAATGGACCTGGTCTATGTCCTAAACTGGACCCACTGGGACCTGATCTATGTCCTAAACGGCATCCACTAGGACCTGGTCTATGTCCTAAACTGGACCCACTGGACCTGGTCTATGTCCTAAACGGGATCCACTGGGACCTGGTCTATGTCCTAAACTGGACCCACTGGGACCTGATCTATGTCCTAAACTGGACCCACTGGGACCTGATCTATGTCCTAAACGGGATCCACTGGGACCTGGTCTATGTCCTAAACTGGACCCACTGGACCTGGTCTATGTCCTAAACTGGACCCACTGGACCTGGTCTATGTCCTAAACTGGACCCACTGGGACCTGGTCTATGTCCTAACACAAAAAGTAGCCTCCAAAAAGTTCAGACTGATGATGAAGATTTGATGCAGCAGTCTGATCATCATTATCATTAATAATCAAAAATTAATGCAACTATGGATGGGAAAAATACCATAAACCTCATTGTGTCACTACATAAGTATTATGTGGCAAAAAAGTCAAAGTAAATGTCTCCTGTAACCAAAACCAAAGCTGGTGTAGTCAAATGTGAGTATTTTTTTTTGGATGAGCAGTGTAGTTCCTATGCTGTAGAAACACAGGAAAAAGATTCCAGGAACTAAAAAGGTTATAGATCTTAGGTAAAGCTTTATTGTCATCATACAATTGTACAATGAAATTCGTCCTCTGCATTTAACCCATCCTTTGGTACCATCGGGGCAACCTCGCAAGGAGCAATGGGCAGCCATGGGCGGCGCCCGGGGCAGAGTCCTGCACGGGTTCGGGTAACCGCAGGTGACCCGTGGGTGAACCGCAGATTTTCACGAAACGGGTGAAAAATGTTGTGCTGTGTCGGATACGGGTTCGGTTCGGGTTGGACGTAGGTGATCGCGGGTCTAATTTGCGGTTCATAGACTAAAAACTGTTCTTTAGTTTGGACTTGTATAGCTGCCTCCTGTCGGCTTCCTTCTTGATGCGTTTTTCAAGCGTGTGTGTGTGTGTGCGCGCGCGCGTGTGAGCTCACGTATAAAAATAGTTTTTGAATTTATTATTTGTCTGCTACTGTTTAACAACATTTTTATTTAGCTTTGCCTTGGCTATGTCACTGTTCAGTATATTCGTGGCAATACATTTTGTATTTAAACTGACATTTTCTTCCGGGTTCGGGTCGGATATCGGGTTCATTTATAGCGGGTCGGTTCGGGTGCGGATTTGTACTTTTTTTTCGTCGGAAAACAGGTCGGATACGGGTTTGAACATGACGGGTACGGGCGGTTGCGGTTTGTCAAAATCAGAACCGTGCAGGACTCTGGCCCGGGGACCCATCTCCAGATGTGGAGCCAGGCTCATGGTCACTTACCTGGCTGGAGGATTTTTATCCAAACAAACATGTTTTTGGGTGATGGAGGAAACTGGATCACCCAAACCCACCAAACTCCACACAGAAAGGCTTGCACGGTCTGGGAATTGAACTCGGGTCTTCTTGCTGTGAGGCAAGAGCGCTAACCACTGAGCCAGCGTGCTGCCAGAGGAACTACAAAAGGTTCCTACAGTGGGAAAGTGCCTATTGTCACAATCAATCATACATCAACAGGACGCACCGGCACGTCCACAGACTTCTCATGTGTTAAGACGTGTAGTGTGAACAAAGTCAGACTCACCTGCTGTAAACACATGTACGATATGTGCTCTGCAGCACCACCGTGTGTTCTGACCTGCTCATGTGTTAAATATGATCAGAGTTTGGGTTGAGCCTCACCTCCTCTGAACACATGTGGAACCTGATGTTTGGCGGTAAAACGCTGCCGTACTCCCACCGCAGAGCTCGGATCCTCAGCAGACGATCGTATCTGAGAGAAAACCACAGGTTACGTTTGACAGCAGGTCACATGAAGGGTCACGTGACGCTGTGGTGTGTTAGTTACAGGTAGGCGACGAGGCAGCGCTGGTTCCTCAGCAGACAGCAGTGACGAAGTTTAATGGATGGAATCAACTCGGCTCGACCTTCACCCTTTGCTGCGTTTCTAAAACAAAGGAATTCCACAATCAATGAATAGGTTATCAATCAGTGAAATCAGCTGATTATTCATATCGGAGAAATGACTGGACATCATTCACACACACACTTAGTGAAGTTAACTGATAAATGGTCTGCACTTATATAGCACTTTTCCACCTTCATGGTGCTCAAAGCGCTTTACATTAGCTTCACATTCACCCATTCACACACCAGTAGGTTTCTAACTTTACATATATCTCTGTAATTGATTGTGTTTCTGTAAAGCCCTGTGAGACGACTTTGTTGTGATTTGGGGCTTTATAAATAAAATTGAATTGAATTGAATTAAGGTCAGTCCTACTCAGGGTTCAATGTCTTGCCCAAGGACACTTCGACGTGTGGACAGCCAGAGCCAGGACACGAACCGCCAACCTCGCCGTCATTGGGCGACCTACTCTACCAACAACCAGCTTCATTCAAAGGACCAAAATTAAACCTGATAATACAACCATGAACCTGATCAACTGAATCTGACAGAACCCAGCAGATGTTTATCAGATATTTGACAGATGTTCAACTGTTGCTTCAACCAAACTCGAGATCCATGGGATACGATAAAAACATGCAAAATAATCAACAAGCAAATATCAGAAACCCATATGCTACTTGCACATGAAGCATAGGTATCTAACATGCAGCCCGGGGGGCAAATCTGGCCCACCAAAGGGTCCAGTCTGGTCCTTTAATTGAATTTATGAAATGTAAAAATGACACTAATATAGGAATCATTTTAGTTGAGGTTCCATATTCAGACCAATTGACTCTCATAAAATAACCTAGAAATATTCACCAGTCAATGGTTTTTCTCTTTGTAAATAAGAAATGGTTTACGTAGTTACATTAAAATAAACTATAATTTAGCAAAAAATCTGAAAAACTGGAACAAATATGAACAACCTGAAATAACTTAAGACAAGTAGAATTTTAGTAATATTTTACCTATTTGTAAAGTTGTGTATTTGTAAGCTATAATATACGCATGTAAATGATAAACTAAAACCTAATAATATTAAAATGCTACATTTTTTTCAGTTTGTTCATGTTACTCACATTGTTTGAAAGGATGGTTTGTAGATGCAAACATTTTCATAATGGAAATTTCCTTTTTTTTTTACTCTGAAACATGGACAACAGTTTATGGACTGAACTAAAATTAATTTGACACCCCTGACATAAAGGTTCGATCACCAGTGACACCACATTTTATTGTAAACCTTCCAGGGCTAATCTGGGGACAGACCAGGGCCTTTTCAATCCTGATGGATCATTTTGTAATTCTGCACATTAAGGAAGAAATAAAATGCTGTATAGCAATCGCAAAGCATAGAACGGCGCAATACACAAACATCTGACAGGCACTAGAATGTCCAGGGATCCTCTGCAGTGTCGAGTCATTATATACAAACATCACTTTATGCATGGATCTGTGTTTGTAGATGCCGTTTACAGAGCAGAAGGTTCTGGAAGTGCACTTTTTGCTTTAGCGGCTGAGCACGTTCAACTTGTCCATACAGTCTAACGGATGTTTGGCAGATGTTTATCAGGCATTTTATCAGATTTGACAGATATTTATCAGATGTTTGAGAGTTATCAATGTGCAGATGTTTCTAAAATGTTCATCACATGCTCATCAGGTTTTTGACAGATATTCAACATGCACGATATTAGAAAAAAATGATACTATGATTTTTTTCAACCTTGCGATATATATTACGACACGAAAAACTACTCAGAAGTATAAAACAGCTGTGTGATGCAGACACAAAAGGTTACACAGATTACTGGTTGACACAGAACATAAGTTTTAGTGTCATCCTTCTTGTAGGCAAAATAAAATATATTTTTTATAAAATAAAAGTAATACTTACAAATACATTTAACAAATGTAAATGTAAATTAAACATTTTTTATTTATTACAAATACATTTGTTAAATGTATTTGTAATAAATAAATAAAAAATTAATTTTAAAATGTAAGATCGGTTGAGGTAGATGGGGTGAGGGAAGTGTAGGCTGCTGCCCCCGCGACCCGCATAAAGCAGAAGACGACGAACGAACGATTTTTTTTTTTATTATAAAAATAAAATAAATAATATATACAACATTAAATAAACGCGTATTAAAAATACAGTTTTAATAAAAAAAACAATTGCAGGACTTGCGATGTGACTATTGTACACACGCACATTGCGATGTCGATGCTCAAACAATATATTGTGCAGCTCTAATTCATCGGGGGTTTGACAGATGATTATCGGATGTTCCATCAACATTCAACCGATTTTTGTGAAATATTTGACAGATGTTCAACAGAGGTTTATCACATGTTCAACAGATAATCAGATGTTTGACTTACACATCAGCCTGATTCTGTTCATACAGAGACTCCATCTCCTGAAGAACCTGACGAAGACCGTCCTCCTACACACAAAACACAGCCCAAACGTGTTAAACACAATGAATTTAATGAACAGAGCATCACCGAACCACAGACTATTGAATATTCTCCGTTTCTCGTATTTTCAGGATAAAAAGAACAGTTGGATAAAAAGTTAAATGACCGTCTGTTGTGAACTGAAACCAGTCACAAAAACATTGAAGTGCGACAACATACAAAACTGAAACGATAAAACAGACATAAAACAGCAAATAACAACCGCATTTATGATAAAGTCAGTCTCCGTTGTCTGTTGCTATCGATAAAACTCACGTTAAACGCCGGTAACTGTCCGTCGTTCATCCGGTGCAGTTCCCGGATCAGTTCCATTGACTTTTCGCAGAACATTTTTATTCACTTTAATTGTCTAAAAACACTTTCACGCGTGTATTTTAATAGAATTATTTGTGGTCAGAGTCTGAATCAGCTTCGCGGGAAAATCATACCGGGTGTTTTGATCACATGGTGTGTCATGTGACTCTTCCTCCGGAAGCTGCGTTGGGACAAACTTTACAGAGAGCCACGAAAAAGTGGACATTTTAACTTTTTAAATCATCGAAGTCCCGACAGAATGAAGATAAATACAGTCATTCCGACTTTTTAAATATGTAAAGGTCAGTACTGAACGGATTTTTAATTTTACCCTTGAACGGAAATCTTTATCTTCCCTTTTAACGCGGTTTTTATGTCAGAAGCTAAAAATAAGGCAATTCAAATGAAATCGGTTGGCACTGGGATACCGCGGGTTTAGTTTCCCAGAACCAGTTACATTTGACCAAAACTGACCAAAATCTCCAGTGTTTTCTGGATAAAAATTATGCTATGGCATAAATAGAATGCTGCATTCAATGACCACCACAAAAGATAAGTCTTACAGGAAATGTTTTCGTTAACTAGTGTTAAACTATTTCTAGTTAAATACTATTAAGGGTTTTACTTTGCTTATCAAGTCATTTATAATTAACCCATTTGTACCTCAGTGTACATATTACTTCAGTAACATGTGTGTTACACAAATGGTCTTCTGTAAAATGTGTTCATCTTTTCATTTCCATAGTTTTAAAAAAGAGCTGGTGATATGCAAATATCAGAGGTGGGTTCAACAAGTCAAAGTCGTGCCATGTACTGGTCCCCACCTGTCGACCTAACAAGAGTGATTCCACTAATTATCCCAATTACGTGAACGAGGCATTGTGTTCATCAAAATGTGCTGGTTCAGTGAACAGGTTGGAACTAATACATGGCAGGATTTTGACTTGAAGAACCTGGGAAAAGAAAGGGGACCTTTGGAAATGTCTTCATTTTACAAATATTCTGTCATCTGTTATTATTCTGTTACAGACTATATATTTTTGTCATGCTGCAAAATGAACCATCTTATGAAACAAGGTTAGGGTTTAGTTTGTGAAATTTCGTTTCTAAATTATCAGTTTAATATAAATATCAAATACTTAAAACAACATTTATTGTAAATCAATATGACAATAAAATGAAACATAAAGTATATTTAAAAGTAGATCAACTGCTAAAGAAAATCTAAAAGTAAAAATAGATCCATTATAAATATATCCACAAAGTAATAAAATAAACCGCAAAATTAATTTCTGAATTACTGACTATCGGGGTAAAATTGTCATTAAAAACGTAACATTTGTGGCAGTAACCTCACTTATTAAAACATCTGTAAACATTGAGTTTTCTAGTTTCCGAGATGTACGGGAAGGCACCATGCACTGTCTCTTTTTTTAGTTCCCGGAAGCTGGTTTTGTTTTGAAACTCATTGCTCCGACACTCCCAGGAGGCCATGGAGGCATCACAGGTTGAGCACGTGGTCTGCCTCCGCGGCCTGTGATTGGCTGCAGTGTGTGATCAGCTGGTCTCTGCGGGGACTCTGCTCGGGTCTCTGTGGTTCTGGCTCCTGCGGTCCTCCTCCGGTTCTCCTAAGACCCCGACCCTCCCGCTCTGTCCTTACCGGTCGTCTTTCACCTCCACAGGGATGCGAAAGCGGAACAGCTCCCTGACCGCGGAGCACGACCCTCTGCCGGACACCGACCCGCTCCTGAAGCAACGACCCGGCGGAGGAATAACGGGGCCCGGTGCCGGCGGCCGCCAGGGCCCGGGAGAGCTGCGGACCATGGGGAAACCGTTCCGGAGGTAAGACGTGGAGCCGGTGTGGATGCAGGGGCAGGTAGACCTGTGTTTAAATCAAATCAGACAAATAAAACGGGTTCTGTCAGAGCCTGAATGAAAGTGATGGATGTTTTTAGGACACATGAATATTTCAACAAAGTAAAGGCACATTTTATGATGAAATTAGAAATGAAAAAATAGTTGTTTCATCTGACACAACGTAATTCTAAATAATAACGGATTTATTTTAAACAGGTCTGACAAACCGCAATATCTGCAATGAATAAAGTTTCATGTCTTTATTCAAATGTGACAAAAATAGGCTTTTAGATAATGTCGGGTGTTTTTTATGAAGGCTGTTTTAAAAAAGTTTTAGGTCAGCTGTGGTTGGTTTGTTTTTTCCACCAGATTTGATCATTTGTAATATTCGATGTAATAAGTATGCAATAAAACAATTATGATCAAGCTAAAACTGTGAAATATGACCAAATAATGATTTATAAAGATAATTTAAGTGTATAAATGTTAAAACAAAAGCAGTGTGTTCAGATATAAATGAATGAAATTCCGGGAAGCAGGTTAAAACCACTCCTTATTTCCACATGGTTTTTCTGTGGTTTAACTGGTCACACTCGTTTCACTGTTTTTCTTTTCTTTGTATGTTTTGTTCAGATTTGTTTTGTTTCCTGTTTTTTTTTTTTTTTTTTTGTTATTTTTTTTTGTCCGTGTGGTTTCTCCCAGTCTCTTCTGGTCCAACCTGAGGACCATCCTCTGAGCTTTAGTTTCATCTAGTGAATAAATTAGATGTATGGAGGCTAACAGTTTCTATATGTTTCCAGTCTTTATGCTAAGCTATGCTAACAGCTGCTTGGTGTGATTGTTTTAGATCCATCTTTAATTTTGATCTATATCCACATAATAATAATAATAATAATAATAATAATAATAATAATAATAATTATTATTATTATTATTATTCCTTCCTCAGGTTCAAACATAGGCAAAGGTGAATTGATTAATACATTGTAACACATTAAACTATAAATCTCTGTTTTTAAATATTTATTTCCTGTGATTATTTATGCATCAGTTAATTTATTCACATGTTCAGCTCTGATGTTTTTTAGCCTTAGTTTGTCCTCGTTTCATCAAATGCCTGACTCTAACGCCTGGGTTGACCTTTGACCCACATCCACTTCCTGTCTGTCCATTGATCCTCATTAAAGCGTCTCAGATTAAAGAAGGTCAATCTGTTCTCGGAGAACGCTACAGTACATTCTGGGCCATCACAGGCTCACAGGTGGACTATGATATCACTCTGAAACAGATGATAATGATGATGATCAGGACTCATGGAAATGCCTTAGATCATCTGTAACCTTTGACTGTTTTCAGGTCCAGATCTAGACCAGGGTCATGTGATGGAAATGTCTCGGTCTGTGAACAGAAGTGACTTAAGATGATTCCATTCAAGTTACTTTAACTCTTTGTGTTAGATCAGTTTTTCACCTTTGGCACTTTTCCCAAATAGCATTAAAAAATAAAGCAAAACTCTGAAGCAGAGTTTTTCAGTTTTCAGGCTCACGTGATGTTTCTGAATAAAGATGTGATTATTCAGATAAATGGAAAGAAATGAGGGAAATGGACATGGATGACAATTTGGTTTTGAGTCATGAGTTTGTGGATGTTTCAACACAGGAAACAGAAGTGTGATCAGACAGAGTCAGCGTCTGACTATTGACCTTTGACTTCTCATTACATATTCATAGAAACAGATTCTACTGTTTGGTCAAAGCATCAGAACCATTGTTAATTTTGTTACCCATTTTTCATTTTAGTCTTTTGTTAAAGTTCATTCTTAGTCACTTTTAGTCTTTCACAAATCATTTTTGTTATATTTTAGTTTCAACATTTTAGTCTCCTTTTAGTCAGACGTTAATGCAAGGTATTTTAGTCCAGTTTTAGTCAAAATGTGTCGATCATTTTCTATTTATTTCAGGAATATTCTTGTGTATTAATTCAAATTGAGTTGTTTTCTACAACTAACATATTGATTACATGTCTGATTGAATTGACTTGAATGAATAAATCCTGTGTTCCTTCAAGTTATTTAAAAAAATGCATAAAAAACATTACATTACAACACTACAGCTACCCCTATAGATTTTGAAATAAAATAAAAATTGAAGATCACATTAGCCTATATCAAATACTGTACAGATAAAATGTTCTGAATAATAATACATCACAAAAACTATTTGACCAATTCAAAAGAAATATCTGTTACCAGATGGAGGTCTACAGTAGAAAAGTAGTGTGAAAACATAGTGTGCATACGGGATAACATATTGTAAATAATAAATCACAATAACCCAAATAGACCTGATTCAACAGAAAAATTGGGGTCTATAGGAAACCCAATATGAAAATGTGAAATGTAATCAAATCAGTCATAACGTCTTTCATGAGTTGAGGTTTATTAGTAGGTCTGTTTGTTTCAATCCAGAACTAGTATGTATTTATACCAAGCTAAATTTGCAGTGTTACACGTAAGGACCTGTGTCCACAGGATGTGTTTTTAGCGCAGAGAGCTAAAAACCTTGTCTCCCGGGCGTTTTTGAGAATGTATGTTTTTAAATTACACAGATGTCAAGCACTTCCATGTTAGATATATGTAATATGTGTAAACATTAACACACTATGATTGTCCCACCTCCTCCTTGATTTTGATTGGTCAGTAAGGTAATTGTGACATTGACGAGCACAGCGCTGTTCTCCAACTCGCAGCGCTCAGACATTTTCGTCTTGTTTTTATTCACCGACAAATACGCACATTGGCATGGTTATCGTCAATGTTTTTAGAACAGCTGTGTCGTCTCGTCCTGTCTTTGTCACAGGAAAAAGGGTAGTTGACGAACATATTTCATCTCTTGTGATGAAATTAACACTGGTCACCATATAAAGGTAGCCCTATACACCCTACGACTGCTGAGTCATCAGAAAACGTCTGAAAGTGACATGATTCAGTTGTGTTGGGCATCTGTAGTGTATAAGGTGAAGAGGAAAGGGCCTAGTACAGTTCCCTGTGGAGCTCCTGTGTCACTGACCACCACATCAGACAGGATACTGCAGAGAAGAGCAAACTGTGGCCTGCTTGTCAGGCAATCAGTGATCCAGCTTTCTCTTCAGTAGCAGAGGCTAGATGGTGTTCAAAGCACTGCCAAAATCAAAGAACATCCTCGTGACCATGTTTCCTCCATCATCCAGGTGCATATGGGCTCATTGCAGCAGATAGATGATGGAAAAATGGAGTCATTATATTTTGTAGGTTCTTCTGTTCTTATTCTACTGTAGATCATGTGGAACCTGAACTAAAATGATTTCAACTAGGGCTGGGTGATGTGGAGAGAGAAAAAATAATCTTGATATGTTTTTGCTACATCACGATATATATCTTGATATCTATGCAGTAAAAAAATCAAATGCGTCAAATTCAGCAAGATTTTTTTTATTGAAGTGTAAACAGGTAGGCAGTCAAGTGCCTAGAGGTAGACGGGTACTAATCACAAAGTGCTTGTGCACCATTTTAACATCTTCAAACCAAGGAAGGAACCAATGAATATTGCCTTATTTTAATTGCAAACAAAATCTGAGGGTAGAGAGTTGTAGTGCTTATTTAACATTTAAGATAAAAGACACACATTAAATTGATTTAAATATAGTTGAATAGATCCTAAATCCATGAATTCTGGTGTTTTGTAACTGTAGTACATTTTATATTTGTGTGTGTGTCTATTTGATTTAACTTGGCACATTATTCTGCATCAGATTTTGTTGTGTTAAATTCACAATAACTTTATTCATTTTCACTTTAATCAAACAAGCATATACACACACACACACACACTCACACACACTCTCGCATACACACACACACACACACACACAGAGGCTGAGAGATATATACCATGGTTGGATTTAATTTGACTGAAAATCTTCAAACATTTTAATGTTTTGTACTTTCTGACATTAAAACTGAGCTGCCATCATTGGCCTGTGTGTGTGTTAAAGTTCTGGGAAATTTGAACCTGCGCACAGATCAACGATGCATCAAGTTGTGAGATAGTCAACAAATGACATGTATATACCTTCCATACATGATCTGTGTCAACTGAAGAACATCTGCCAAATGTTATGTCTTCAGATTTAGTTTTTGACGTTGAGACCTAATAAATTACGGGAGATTACCGGGAGAAATTACAAAATGGGAGGGGGCAGGAAATGGGTCTGAAATATAAGAGAGTCCTGGAAAATATGGGACAGTTGTCATCTGTGTGTAAATGGTTGTAGAGGTTCGTAGTGCTTGATGATTCGGGTGGCACCAATTTCTTGCATTCTCTGCAAATGACCTCTTTCTGCTCCTCATCCGACAGTTTAAATCCGAAATATCGCCATATAATGGAGCCGTTCTTTTCTGTGGGACAAATTCTATGATGCACCTTTTCTGTGCACGCCGCCATGTTGAATGAGTTAACAACACACACACGCCACTCACACGAGAGGGGAGGAGGAGGAACACAAGGTGGCGGGAGGGACAGCTCCACAGCACAGTGGAGGAAGCAGAGTGGCCAAATCTTATTAATTTAGAGCATTATCTCGAGATATTAGATATGCCAAATTCTTTCTTGATTTCATAAAACATCTTGAGATATTGCAAATCTCAATAAATCGCCCAGTCCTAATTCCAACAACCTTGACTGTGGAATTTGTTCACTTTGCAAATTCATCTCACAGACCGGATTGGAACCTTTGGCAGGCCGTATTTGGTCCTCGGGCCCTATATTTGACACCCCTGTTCTAAATGGAGTAGTCTGCGACCTCTGTCAGATTGAGACTCTGCCCCTCTGTTCTTGTTCTGCTTTGGGGATGCATTTTTAGTTTTTGGATTCCACATCTGTAGGTTTTTGTTCTGATCAGTGAAAAGAGGAGAATCTTAGATGACGATGTTTGAGAAGAAATAAATGAAAGGTCTGGTCTGAGCCTGAAACATGAAGGAACATAAATGGCTGAAACTGAAGCCAGTGTTCAGGTGTGACGCAAATGTAGTCCTCATCCAGATCCAGAGTCTCTGTTTGTGTCATCAATAATTCAGCTGATGGATCCAGTGTCAGACACAAGGTTTACAGCTCACATTACAGTAAACCTGGACCTGGACCAGGGCTGGAACTGGACCTGGACCAAGACTGGAACTGGCTGTTTCAGTGTTTTTGTGTTTGTTTTGCAGGTTAAATGTTTTGTTTCAGTGTTTTTGTCTGTGTTTGGCAGGTTGGGCATCCTGGGGAAGATGAAGCGGGTGTTCTTTTGGATTCTCATCATCTACGTTTCCATTCCCTGCATCATCAAACTGGTTCCATCCATTCAGGCCAAACTCGTCTTCCTCAACTTTGGTCAGTGTTTTGTATTTTTTCACTAAATAGCCAGTTTCATGGGCGCAGTGTAGAGCTGGGCAAAAAATCGATTCAGATTTAAAATCGAGTTTTATGACAAAATCGATTCATATTTTAGGAAAATCGTGCAATCCGATTCCCCTCCACACGCACTTTTTTTCCTCGCAAAAAGAAAACCATGAACCAGGCTGCTTTCCGTAGTTGCACATCTGAAGCGAAAGCAGAGACTAGCGCTGCCAGCACTTCTTCAAAATGTTCAACAAACACTGACTGAAAGCTTTTCTCGCGCCACAACTTATGTTAAACATGGAGCCAGAGTCCTGCACGGTTCTGATTTTGACATACCGCAACCGCCCGTACCCATCATGTTTAAACTCCGACCCGTTTTCCAACGAAAAAAAAAAATCCGCACCCGAACAACCCGCTATAAATGAACCCGATATCCGAACCGAACCCGTATCCGACAGCACAACATTTTTCACCCGTTTCGTGAAAATTTGCGTTTCACCCACCGGTACCCGAACCCGTGCAGGACTGCATGGAACACGATGGGGAGCGATAACAGACGCAATAACATCATATATCCAAAATATTGGTAACATGTTCAGGTTTATTGAAGTAGTTTGATTGATAACAAATTACTAGTTTTCTTTTTATCTTACTTTTGCACTACTACGTTTTTTGCAATGTTTTTCATATGAGTATTAATGTATATTGTTTTAGTTGTTAAAATATTTTAATCTTTCTGTTTTCCAACAAAATGTATCTTTTACACAATTTTTTGCACTGTTTTTCCTGTAACAGTGGTGGATATGCCTGGACTTACTACAGTTCATGTAGGCAAAGTCTCAGGTTGCAGTTGCACCTTTTGAACAACTGATTTATTATTTACAGTTATTTGTAGAAGTATTTTTGTTTTACATGTTATTTAATTAAAAAAGAAGACGAAAGAAACCACGTTTCTAGTGTTTTCATTTTCTTTTAGCCCACATGGGAAAAAATCGTATCGTGAATCGAGAATCGAGGTTTTTGGGAAAAAATCTGAGATTTTTTTAAGAGAAAATCGCCCAGCCCTAACACAGTGTTTCCCAAACTATGGTTGTGGGCCTGCTGGGGCGAACAGTTGCTGGGGGGATTATGGGATCACTCATAGGTGTCTTTTTTTTTCTTTTCTTTTTTTTAATGTATTTAAAAATAATTTTTTAGTTAAAACATGTAGCAACTGCTCAATTGGTAGAGTGGGTCATCTAATAACTGAAGGGTTGGTGGTTCAAATACCGCTCTGTCCTAGTCTGTCCATTTTATCCTTGGTCAGACACTGGTGTGTGAATGTTGGGTGGTGGTCAGAGGAGCCATTTGGCACAAATTGTGGGCCACACTTAGGTCAGTCTGCCCCAGGGCAACTGTAGATACAAATGTAGTTTAGTTCAGTTAAATTTTATTTCGAGTACACAAACTAATCAAAATGGTCAACAAACATTTTGTTGCACTCAAAAAGGAGTGGGAAGAAGTAAAACTTATAAGCCCCACCCCCTTTTTATAAACTAAAAATCCAATAGATTCTGCTTCCTATGCTTTTAACCCTTTATGCCTATTTACCATTAACACAAAGCATCCATAACCATTTATATACACATTGTTTTGTACGTCACTTCACACAATCTGATTTGTATAATCAACTATAAGTATATATATTTATATTCACTTTAAATGAACTACAAATACAATATTTAATGATTTCAATAATGTCTCCTAATCGTGATAGTTATTGGTTTGTCATTTGAACATGTCCAGAACAACTGACATTTAAATAACAAATCCACTAAACATAACAGGGAGAATATTTGTAAAATGACACTTACTTCTCTTCAGATATTTCGGCTGCTTCATATTTGTTCAGGTATTTATTCAGGTTTTTGTAAAATGATGGATTATTAATATAAAGATTTTCATGTAATTTCATTTGTTCACATTAAAATCTGCTTTTGTCATTATTATTATTAGGTAATTATTATTATTTTACTGCTCTGACCCAATGTAGATCTAATTATTCTGTATGTAGAACCTGAATTCAAATCCTTTTTACACCGTTAATATATTTGTTATTCATCCTAACAGCTAGATTTGACCCTTTGACTGGCTAGATTTGGCCCCCGGGCCTTATGTTTGACACCTGCGACGAATGAATGATACATGGATATGATTTAAATATAGACTTTAAAGAGAAATAGTAAATGAGGAAACAAACAAAAGTTATTTATGAAAGCTGCATTAGTATGACTTCTGAAAATAGTAAAGGGGGGGACATAATTTTAATGTTCCAGTGGGGCCCCTGTAAATTATTTTAAATTGTCGTTGGTTTGATTTGGCATGAATTGTGTAAGTAATGACTCTGTGGTGGTTGTGGATTAGAGCTGCACAATATATTGTTTGAGCATCGACATCGCAATGTACGTGTGCAATAATCACATGGCAGGTCCTGTAATTATTTTTATTTTAAATGATTTGTTTTTATATATATTTGTATACATTTTTATTTATTTGAAATTTTTTAACTAATAATAAAAAATATATATATTTATTTTTATGTATAGTTTTTATTTGTGTTTATTTATTTTTATTTTTAAATATTTTTAATTTAAAGACTTTATTTTTAATCATTAATTTTTATTTAATTATTTCAGCTACAAGAAGGATGATACTGAAGCTTATGTTCTGTGTCGACACCACACAGCTGTTATTTACTCCTGAGGATTTTTTCATATCGCAATGTACCTTATTGCATGATTAAAAAAATCATACAGCATACATATATGATATACATATCAGCCCTGTTGTGGATATCGGAGTTTAATACAAAGGCATCATGGTAAATTTCAGGAAGGCAGGGACATTTCTGTATTATCTTGTCTGTTATCCAGTTTGCGGTGGCTTATCAGTGCTGAACTTTACACTCCTTCAGTTTGACTTGAAGGTTTGGATCTGAACTGGAGTTGTTTTAATTGTGCTGGAGTTTGTAAACCCTTTTCATTCTCGATGAATAGATTTACTGTGGAAAAGGTGAAATGGTCCAAACCCTGCTGGTTAAGCCACAGTCCAAAGTTCATCCATTTATTTGCTCATTTATCCATTTGCTGTGTGTTTAACCCATGAAGACCCAGACATGCATCAAATACTCAAATTATTATGGATATTAATTAGTACCTTTTGACCCACTAATCCTTATCAATAGATGGGAATTGTTGTAAAATACAGTTATTCATCTTTTCATGGTCATCACATGAATACATTTCCAAGGGCCCCCTTCAAATCGGCTCTTCATAGGGGCCTCCAGTCTGAGTAGCCCAGTCATGCTAAACACTAGCCTAGCTGCACTATCCCCATTCATTTCATGTATGGGTCTAGTCATGCTTCATAGGCAGGGGAGGCGGGCTAAAGGGTTGTCTTTCAAATTCCTCTGTATGCAATAAGACGGTACTACAACCAATCAGCATAATATTTAGGATGACGTAGTTAGAGCGCTGGAAACTCTGGAGAAACTTACAAATGGCTGTTGTCGCTTCTGTAAAAAGAATTTAAAGATTGCTGATATTTTCCCACATTCTTCACTCATCTTTGATAAAAGGAAATCACCACCCAGTCAGCAGTTGCCGTTGTTGTTCTTCTTTTATTGTTGTTTCCGGTTGTTTCTCTCCAAATCGTCGCAGCTCTGTCGTCACTTTCTTACGCCGCCCTCTGACTCTATACTTCACAGTGATTCGTCGGCCAGTTTCAGGTAAATCTAGCCAAAAGTTACATTAAGCATAACTAGACCATTCCTGGTAGAAAATTACATTTGCTGCCGCTCGGGGCATCTAGCATGGCTAGGCTAGGTAAACACACCAAAAAAACCCTCATTTTAATTTGTTACTGATGTAAAGTAATAAAACCTTTTTCTGTGGAAAAAAAACACTAACATAAGCAGCAAAATACTAAATTTATGTCTAAATAATATTTGTCCCATCACACATAACACCCTTCTGTTGCTACACACACACACCTTCACTCTCTCCCACTGTTTTGCCTGTCATTCACCCACTCTTATTGAATGGTTATTGTAACACTGAAAATGGAGATTTGAAGATTGATGACTTATCTAGTCTCTCTCTTTCTCTCTTTCTCTCTCTCTCTCTCTCTCTCTCTCTCTCTCTGTGTGTGTCTCTCTCTTTCTTGCTGTCTTTCTGTCTCTCTGTCTCTCGCTCTCTTTTTCTCTCTCTCATATATCTAATTTATCTCATTTTATAGCTAGAGTATAGCAGGTGTCCAGTAGTGATGGGTGTGATTTGGCGTATGTGTTTACAGAATGAGGGCCTCATGTCTATATTTTGCCTTGGGCCCCAAAATGGCTAGATCTGCCCCTGATCACATATGGCCCATTTTGACAGCTACAGAAACGGCATCATCTTCTACACCATTGATTCACCAGTAAAATCCATGGCGTTGGATCAATGACACTGGGTTTATGTTCAGTTAATGATGCATTTTACTGAGTTTTGATATTGTAATCTTCAACTTTACTCTGAGCTTTTAATCAGTATTATTAGTAGGACTGTCAAATTTAACGCAGATTAATCCATCATCATGATTAATCTAATTCAAAATTTTAACACAATTAAATGGAAGAGTTGATTTGTTGAAACTGTGGAATAAAGATGTTCCACGTTTTGGATTTTATGTTGCATTTTTTGGTGGGGTTTCTTTTCTGTATTTTAGAAGACTTTTTGAATATGTTGAATTTTTCATCACTTTTTAGAGGGTTTTTGGTGAATTTTAGCAAGTTTATACTTTTTTTATTGTTACTGTTTTTTGTGGGAAATTTGAGTCCCAAAAAATCTTCGACAGAACAGTCGACCAACATAAAGTGGTTTCATCATGATTAATTGAAATTAATCCAACGCAACCCTGTGATTAATCTGATATTTTAATCTTTTGACAGCACTAATTATTAGTAAACTAAATCTAACAAAATACCTAGCGCTTACTGAATAAAAACTGCAAAATACAGAAGATAATAGTACAATAAGGGCCAATCCTATTTCTATTTTGTACCCCTACCCCCTTAATGATGGTATATAAAGAAAAAAGCATCTGAGAACTACCACAAATATCAAACTGGATTCTTATGGGCGATTCTCATTAAACGTCAAACTACTGCGGTAATAAGAATACATTGCAGTAATGCGATGACTCGGCACAATAATGCTAACTGTAGGGTTATGACCTAGCCAAATAATGACCTCTGTCACTTTCTGAAAAATAATACCCTATTACCGAACAAATTTAAAATAAAAAAAACCAAACATTTTCATCATGAAATGTTACTAATTTGGGTAATGAGGATCAGTCTTGTCGTGTTCATGCACGTATGAGACAAATCATAAAATTTTACAAGAGTATAAAATAAAGGTTATTCACCTTGTAGCCATCTTGGATCTTCTGTTAGTATATTTGTTAGTAGCATTATGGGTCGTTTCAGTTTGTATTCAAATTCCTATAACTTTTCAATGTAGTTCTCAAATATATTGTGGCAATGAGAATAACCACTTATGGACATGGATCTTTTCTTGAAATATTCTGAATTTTCATTATCAATTATTATTATTGTTTGTTCGTTTGTTTGGTTCCCGGATGGAATGGGTTAATACACTTTGGTTTGCACCTTAAGTAACGTGCACTTTAGTATTTTTTACCTCTGTTTTTTTGCTACCTGTTTTACTCTGTGTATATATTGTTCTCATGCCTGTTTTTGTATGAATGAATGCCTACGATGCTGCATCCCAATTTGCCCCTCGGGGACACTAAATAAACCTTGAACCTTGAACCTTGGTTGTTTGTTTGTTTTCCCCTAATTCAAAGATCACACATTCTGTCAGGCCACATTTGGGTACTGAGAATTTGCCCGGAAAAATGACCTAGTGTGAAAGAAAAAAAATTTTACCCTATAGTAAAATAATGCTATATAATAGGATTTATTTCCACTAAACCTCAGGACTATTGATTTTTTTAATGCAATTTTATGCGTTAATGTATGCAAAACCTGAATGACTAACAACCATTAAACCTTATTAAAATTATAGGTAAATGAATGAATAACCATGAAGTAAAATATAGTGAATTTAGACATTTAACAGTTGATGTTCAATAAATGAAGATCAAAACTAAGTTATTTCACTGAATATTTCAAAAAAATTATATGAACAGAAAAAATACTACGGAAAAAGCTAAAATAATACATGTTAATGTATAACGATATTCCTGTTGATTGATCAACATGCTGTGGAGAATTCATGTGACCTCTGACCTCATGACCTCTTTATTCTCAGTGAGGATGCCGTACTTCATTGACCTGAAGCAACCTCTGGACCAGGGCTTGAACCACACATTCAACTTCTACCTGGAACCTGAAGTCGGACAGAGGGTTGGAGTCTGGTAATGCACAAAAACACAAATAACAGACATTAAAACAGCAACTGAAACACCTTAAAACAAGAGGTGTCGGAATGAATGCAGATGAATCCATCATCATTATAAAGCTGATTAAAAATTAAATGAAACGGTTGTTTACAGTCATTTTGTTGAAAGTATTGAATATATTAATTGCATATAAATATTTTTTCATATGTTTTGGAAATTCTCTCATTTTCTGGTGTTTTTTTTCTGTGTTTTAGAAGAGTTTTTGAATATGTTTTGAAATTTTCATTATTTTATCTTTAAGTTTATTTAAGTGGATTTTAGCATGTTTTGGATTATTTTCCACACAGTTTTTTGTGTTTGTGGATTATGTGGGTAAAAAAAAAGGTCTCGAAATACAAGAAGATGAGGTTCTACGGAGGAGAACTGGGAAAAAATAAAAGGTCATTAATATATGAACAGGTAAATAAACAAATAAATAAACATGATGTTCAGATGGTGAGTCCGTGGGTTGGATGAGTTGGACCTATAGATCAGGGGTCTCAAAATTAATTACTTTCAGGGTCCACATCCAGCCCGATTTGATTTCCAGTGGGCCAGACCAGCAAACTAATAGCATAATAACCTTGGAAAAAAGACAATTCAAAATTTTTGTCTTTGTTTTAGTGCAAATAAACCCATTACCTCATGAACATACTTACTTTAAAAAAAATATATAAACTATACAACAAGAAAGGTGTGAATAACCTGAAAAAACTTAAATATTTAAAGAAAAATATGCAATTTTCTACCAATATTATTATTTAATCTATCAGTTATGCATGTGTATTATGGAACAGATCTACTACAAAGCCTCTAAATTGTTAAAATTGTGCTTAATTTTCTTTAGAATTTAAATTAATATTTTTCATGTTTGTTCAGGTTTTTCACATTTTATTGTTACAGGGTAGTTCGCATGTATAAATGCTTTACAAATTTAATGTTTATTAGTTTTTTGCACCATAACAAAAACAGAAATTTGAAGTTGTCATCAAAATGAGAAGAAAATATGGAGTGTTTATTTTTTTCTGTTATTCTGCTATAATTTGACTGTAGATAATATTGGTCTGTACGTGGAATCTGAACTAAAATCACTTCTACAACCTTGACTGTGGAATTTTTGCATTTTGCAAATTCATACCAGGGGAAGCATTGGTGGGTCACTTTTGTTTGAGACCACTGCTGTAGATGGTAAGCAATGACTGAAGTGAACCATCAGACAGTTTATGTTTATTCATGTTTAGTGGTGCCTAGCCGTGCTGGACTCCCAGCGGCAGCACATGTAACGTGCTACAGTAGTAGTCCGGTTACACTCGATTCAACTGGCCGTTGAATCACAGTGAAGTATAGAGTCGGAGGGCGGGCGTAACAAAGTGACACTACAATGATTCAGAGACGAACAGGGAGCAACCATAGAAGAACAACAACGGGTGGTGATTGTCTTTTATCAAAGATGAGTGAAGAATGTGAGAAAACCTCAGCAATCTATAACTTCTTTTTGCAGAAGTGACAACAGTCGTTAACATCCATAATCCCTAATTTTGTTTAGTCATTCGTAACTTTCTCCGGACTTTTCGTTGTCGAAATACGTCATCCTAAAGTTTACGCTGATTGGTTGTACTACCATCCTATTGCATACAGAGGATTGGAAAGACAATTTTTTTAGCTCGCCTCCTATACCTATATGTTCATGCAATGAATAGGGATAGCGCAGCTCGGCTAGTTTAGGGGTGATTTATATTGGTGTGTTTTATGTTGTTGTGTTTGTTTACTGTAGGCACACAGTTCCTGCTCAGATGTGGAGAGAAGCTCAGGGCAAAGATGGCGCCTGGTACGATGCCAAGCTCAACTCTGCCCACGCCGTCATCCTCTATCTCCATGGAAACGCAGGCACCAGGTGATCCACACACTGCACCAGAGGCGATGTAAATTAAAGGGGGGGGGGGGGGGGGGGTCCTTCAACCTCTGACCTCTATCTGATTATCTGCAGTCCTGTTAAATGGACCAGAGTTAGTTTTCTTTGGATGCTCTGCTTTTTTTGAGCAGGGGTCAAAGGTCACGTGGACTCTGAAGTTGACCTTAAAATGCTGGTGTTGCTTTTCTTGTGCTGGAAAACATCCATCAAGCCGTGTAATGTTGAATCCAACCCTGCCCCTTCCACTTGAGCCGGTGCCTCAGACTCACCTGGTGTGAACCATACATATAGAAAGGCTAGATGCTACGCCTCCAGTGGCCAGATACGTCAACACGGCGGCCATATTGGAGCAGTTCACTTGTCGAGGTGTTTCCCCTATTTTCGTTAATGTGAAATTAATTTTATTATATGCTATTGTAAGACATTTATTAACAATACTTGGACCAACTACAGAGTCTAACTAAAGGGAAAACTGTTTTTATGTTAAAAAAAAAAAAAAAAAGTCATGCAATAGTCGCATTTAAAAGTAAGATAAATTAATACTCACACTTGAAAACCCAGGTCTCTCTAGTCTGTCACTGATGTAAAATGTTTGAGATTGAATTAAAACTGGAATTGGTTTGTGCAATCAATGTATAAAGGAATCCAAGATGTCAATAAAGTGTAAAGGGTGAGTTTCAACATTATGACTGGATAGATGTGCATACATTTACAACAGCATTAACCATTATTTAACATATAAACAATCTAAACTTGTACTTTCCTGGGTCCCAAGAGAATCAAATCGTGTTAGAGACTAATTTCTGTCCCCATTTGGAACAAACAATAAAATATTTTATTCATAAATGGTATGGAAGTGTGTACTGTAGTCACATGGATCTGTGAGCCAATCAGCTCATGGGTCTGTTCTGACTCCAGCCATTTGTTAACTGTAGTTATGATGGATGGTAATCATCATCTTCCACCATATCAGTCCTTTTTTTTTTCCACTACATTTTTCAGTTCATCAGATTTACTGGATTTTTTTTAAAAAAAGTAATGAGTCTCATCTGACATTTAGTGGTAGCAAAGTAGTGTCTAATTTCAGTCAAATAACAATGAAACATGACTTAACAATAATTAATATTCAGACTCGCCATCAAAAGGAGATCCACTACAGGTGGACTGACAATCATGCAACAGTACTGGTGTTACAGAGTCCTGGACGGTCCACTTTACAAACGTAAAGGCCACATTTGCATAGTACATGATGCTAGCTGAGTACTCTATTTTCTCTCTACTTTTGAGTTGTTAATTTTAAGTCACATCGCCCTTTGGCTCTCCTCTGGGCCTTATAGGTAGTTTAGTGAGATGACTAAGCTGTGGGCATTCTAGTGTAAACTGGTCACATGACCCCCACATGAAGCAGTGGGTGGAGTCAATGACATTCACACCTTCAGGTTCACAGTGTGTTGAGATATTTGAAGTAATCAAAACGCGGATCATGTGATAGAGTCAGAGCTAGTAAAGTACTCCCATTCTGTACTTGAGTAGAAGTTCAGCTACTCCTGTGGAAAAAATATTCTGGCAAAAGTAGAAGTACCAATTCAACTCCTTTACTGAAGTAAAAAAAAAAAAAAGTACAACTTCTGAATTGTAATAAAGTACAGACGTAAAAAGAAAACCCTTTTTTGCTATGAATGAAAAAATACTTCTTTAAAAAATCATAGAAGTTTCCATTTTCTAATTCCAGAGTGAATGGTACTGACCAGAGTTCTGCACCTGACAGATAACCCAGTAAAACATGTGGGTTAAGTAAATGAAATGTGGGTGGGTAACGGGCAAAGATGGGGGAAAAATAAGAAAAAAAGAAAATTGTCAATTTTGAAAATAAATAAATAAATAAGTGGACCTGTGCAGAACCCTGTGCTCTTTCTCTCCTCCACTGATTTTCCCTTTGAAGCGACTTATTTTTCTACTGTCACATCTGTTCAGTTTGGAAAGGTAACGAGTCTATTCTGAGAATGTAAAGAGTATAAAGTACAGATATTTCTACAAAAAAAAAGAATCAATCAGGCAGCTACAGCTGATCCAAAATGCTTCTACCAGAGTCCTGACCAGTACCAGGAAACTGGACCACATCACACGGTCCTCATATCTTTACATTGGCTTTCCATGGGTTAAAGGATGGAATTAAAAATATTACTCCTGGTCTATAAAGCACTAAACAGCCTTGGACCCAAATACATCTTAGACCTACTGGTTTGTATAAAAGTATTTTCATAATAATTTAATGCTGTTTTTTTGCACTAAAACAATGACAACTAGAAAAGCACTCAGAGAGCGCAAACCTCCACCAAGGTAGACATTCGCCCTCCAAAATGTAATCATTTCCAGATCTCCCCATTACCAACCCACCCTGAATATTTCATCAAAATCTGTTCATAAGTTTTTGAGTTATCTTGTACACAAACAAACATCTAAACCAACCAACAAATGCTGGCAAAAACATAACCTCCTTGGTGGAGGTAAGAAGTACAGATACCTTAAAAATCTACTTCAGTACAGTAATGAAGGACTTCTACTTAGTTACTTTTCACCTGTGGTCAGAGTGCAAATGGATTTGACCTTTAAGTTACATCACCTTTCACACCCTCGGTTCTCTGTGACCTTTGACCCGTGTGGTGAGACTGTCCCTGACCTTTGACCTTGTCTTGTGTGTTCTGTGCAGAGGAGGAGACCACAGAGTCCAGCTGTACAAGGTGAGACATTTACCTGTAGTTCTGATGTGCACGAGCAGGGGTCAGATCCACACTAACACCCTGTCCTCCTTCAGGTCCTCAGTTCTCTGGGATACCACGTGATCACCTTCGATTACAGAGGTGAGCAACACGTCCACATATAAACTGGGGTCAGGGGTCAAGGCTGGGGTCAGGGATCACACTTAAGCCACTTTTCCACTAGTATTGGCTGTTACCTGTTGCCATGGTACCTGGTCCTAGTTTTTTGGTACCACTCAGCCCAGGTTCCTAGCGATACTAAAAGGTGACGTATAAACTGCAGACACTGATTGGTCAGACACTTGTTTCTGTGACTCCAGCCCTTTACAAAATACAGATGCAGAAGTTGACAGTGAATATATTGGTACATTAACCCTTTCATGCGTATTGGCCACTAGTGTTGGGTTCAGTGACACTAATGTGTTGAGTTCATAGAACAAAACCTTGTGTCGGTGCGTGTACCGCTCAAGAAAGTCATGTGACTGATACAGCAACTGTTTGGAACGGACTCTGATGCCTACCTGTGTTTATAAGGAAGAACAACAGGATGAATCTGCCAAAAAAAACATCTCTGATCTTTTATCGTTCATTGACAATTCATCAAGAATTATGAAGCACCAGAAATGTTCCACCGTGTGGGAACATATTAATCTTGAATCAGAAACTAAAGGTATTAGAGAAACGGGATAAAAACGAGGAAATTAAAACAGTTTCCACTTCATCCATCTGAATTCAAATTGACTTAGTTTAATTATTCAGATTATTATTCAGATGTGTGAGCGGGTGTTTTCTACAGGTGAAGAAATGGGATTAAAAAAAGCACAACAGACTCTGAAAACCTTTTTTTTAGTACTAGGTCAAATTAGTGTCAGTTGAGTCTGTCACCATGGTTACCTGTAGGGATTTTTAATGTCCAGCAGGTGTCAGTATTTGGTCACAGTATTCATACAGTTTGGCAAAGTCCAAAGGCTTCATGAGGCCTCATCTACCATCAACAGCAGTCACTACAGTGGACAGTTGTTCTACACCTGTTCTCTTGTATATTCATGGTTTTATTGTTTTCTTTCCATGTCAGCCAACACACTTTAGATTTATGCATCATCCCATACACTGAAAGTCATACCATAGTTGTAACCTTGCTGTTCTTGATAAACCTGTGGTAGCATCTTTGGGTGTAAATTATTTGATTGTTATTAGACTGTAATTAACAGATTCTGGGTTTTTCTTTTTAATGTGTTTGTGTTTTTGTATATTTTGTCCATGAAGTGAGTAATGATTAGTATTATGGTATGTTAAAATATGAGAAAATATCAGATTAGCAGCATTAAAAATGTTTTATTACATAGTTTTCACACACTCTTATCAGTAAATTCATGTTTCTTTGCTTCAAAAACTAAACACATCGGTATCAATCTCAGTGGATTTTTTTTGCAACTCCATGGAAAGCGGGTTCATAAAAAAAAAAAAATCAATAGCATTGCTTTTTCATGCCTAAATATACGGTTAAAAACTAACAAATCTTGATTTAAGGTTTTATAATTCATGCATGAAAGGGTTAATTCACTGGATGACAGCCCATAATACTACACTATGGTGGATCCAATATATTCAGTCTTCAGTGGCCCATGTAAAAATTCAGAAGAGACGACACTTTATCAACAATTCCCTGAGCAGACAACGTGGAAGTACACACTAGATCGCTATGACAACCAGGTATTTGTTGCAGTGCTATCAGTATGGCGACCAGGTTCTGTAAAGTCAGTACCATTGCTACGTTGGCTAGGTACTGTGAAGTGAGTACTATCCTGTAATGGAAATGCTACATAGTCCAGGTGAGTTCAGCCGAGCCGGTAGTCATGGAAACGCGGCATTAATGTCATGGTTGTGGCTCTGGGTTCATGAGAGAAGGAATCCACGAGGTTTAAACCTGCAGGTCCTGGTCTAGTTCTGGTTCTTGGAGTGCTCCATAAACTGTGTTTTGGATCCTGTGGCTTGTGTTCATGTTGCCCTTTGACCTCTAGGTGATTGCAGAGTTGTTGTTTGTTGATAGGTTGGGGG
Organism: Siphamia tubifer; assembly: GCA_020466265.1. Classification (NCBI taxonomy): domain Eukaryota; kingdom Metazoa; phylum Chordata; class Actinopteri; order Kurtiformes; family Apogonidae; genus Siphamia; species Siphamia tubifer. The sequence goes on along the minus strand of CM035797.1, from coordinate 8,863,698 downwards.
GACTCGGATGGATCTCCATCTGAAGGAGGGATGACGTTGGACGCTCTCTTCATCTATGACTGGCTGAAACAGAAACTGGACAAAAGGCCTCTGTACATCTGGGGACACTCTCTGGGAACCGGGTACGGTATCAGCTCATGCTGGATCTAAAAGGATGTAAATCGGGGGTCTCAAACATGCGGCCCAGGGGCCAGATGCGGCCTGCCACAGGTTTCAATATGGCCCCTGGGATGAATTTGCAAAGGTCAATAATTCCACAGTCAAGGCTGTGGAACTGATTTTAGTTCAAGTTTCACATACAGACAATATTAACTAGAGTCAAATAACATAAGAACCTACAAAACATAATCGATATTTTCTTCTCGTTTTGAAGTGAAAAATATTTTAGATTATGCCGGTAATGACAACTTAAAATCTTTTAGCTTATAAAAATACAATGGAAATATTTACATTTACAAATTATAATGTAACAATAAAATGTGAAAAACCTGAATACGTATGAACAACATGAAATGTCTAAAAAATATTCACTACAATTTTAAAAATTTTTTTGCTTCTTCATGAAGCAAAACATTGTTAAAATTATTATTTTTACTAGGAAATTTGAGATTTTTTTTTCTGGTTATTCCCATCTTTTTTGTTTGTATAGTTTGTAAAATAAAATCTTTTCATAATTTAATGAGGGTGTTTTGCACTAAATCAAAGACAAAAGTTTGCAGTTATTTTTTACATGTTATTCTATTATTTTACTGTAAATCTGAATGTGGCCCTGGAAAGAAAATGAGTTTGTGAGAGCCTTGATGTAAATGTAAAACCTGCATCATGTTCACTGTTATTTTAGCTCAGGCTGAATATGCAGCTGGTCATGTGTGTGTTCATGTGTCCTTCAGAAATGACTGAAGGCAGTTCATCCACCAGTCACTTCTTCTGTTCATATGTGTGTTTTCCTTTTTCAGAGTCGCAACAAATCTAGTCCGACGTCTGTGTGACAGAGGTAAACCATGATTTACATGATCTCAGATAATGATCTGTGTTAACCAGGTTAACCCGGATTAATCCATCATCATGATTAATCAAATTAAAAATGTCAACACAATTAAATGCAAGATACGTTTTGTTGAAACTGCAATCAACATGTTAATTACATTACAGTAATTACACTGGGTTTATGTTCAGTTAATTAATCATTTTGCTGAAAAAGTCACTTTTTCTCTCAGTTTTCCCTGTTTTTGATAAAATAATCCTAACCTTTAGGGCCTGTTTACACATACCCGGGTATTTTTGAAAACGCCTTTCGTTTATACAGTTTTTTCTTCTGAAAACACATCTTTATAAAAACTCCAGCAAAAGTGAAGATTTTTTTGCATTGTGTATAAAGAGACCAAAACAGAGTTTTAGGCTCATTTTGTGCCATAGAGAGCAGCATTGTACATCTGGCAAGCATGGATACACTCCAAATAGCAGTTCTATTAGCAAGTTTACTTTGGAAAACAAAGCTGATCCAAGTCATAGACCAGCAGAGATGCATCAGTGTTTGGAGGGCAGCAATTGCGCACCTTTTTTTTTTTTTGTATAGCCAATCGGTTTGGTTCCGACCTGGACGGACTGTTGTCTGGTGGGAGAATTTCATGAATGGCGTTGTTGTCCCGGAGGAATGCAGAGAAAACTTCAGGATGTCGCAGCCACCAACAGGCTTGGCGTGGTTTAACAGCTGTGTGCACAAACTTTTTTTTTGTTTTTAATATGTCTTTTAAAAACACCCCTGAGTGTTTGTTAAGATCTATATAATCATTGTAAAGCCATATGAGACCAGCTTGTTGTGATTTGGGGTGCTACAAATAAAAATTTATTGAATTAAATATAGATTGTGTCAAATTATGATTAATCACTTGATGAAATTTAAATATAGAGAACTAAATATTTTAGATGCAACACAAACACGACACTGGGTGTTTAGGGGTTAATGTGATGAAGTGAGATGATCCGTGTGTTTAGGTTCAGCTTCTATGAACTTTGAGTTAAATCAACAAATAAACTAAAGCAAAAACATCAGATGACGATAAATCTACTTGGAGATTTAAACTGTGAAAGTCAAAGGCTGATGTTTGTTGTGTTTCAGGTTCTCCTCCAGATGCTCTGATCTTAGAATCTCCATTTACCAACATCAGAGAAGAAGCTAAGAGCCACCCCTTCTCCATGGTAACTGCACATGTGCACAGTGATATACATCAGCATACACAGTCATAAATGTCAACAAACACAAAGACACAAACATATGGAAGAACTATTTAGTCAATAATAAAGTAGAATAAAGTGTGAGGACATCGTGATCCACATGAATGATAACATTTGCATGCGCAAAAAATATTAGTGACTTGTAAATGGGGAATTTGCACAAAGGTGAATTGTATCGTCTCATCATCTGAACCCGCTTTATCCTCACGAGGATCACGAGAGTCTGTAGAGGCCTAATCCAGCTACAATGGGTGAATGTGGTCGCCAATTTATTGCAGGCCTGAACATATATAGACAAACTCACATTCACACCTATGGGCAATTTAGATTCACCAATTAACCTACCAGTGCATGTGTTTGGATGGTTGGAGGAAACTGGAGTACCTGGAGAAAACCCACGCAGACATGGGGAGAATATGTAAACTCCACACAGAAAGGTCTGGTGTTGGAATCAAACCAGGGACCTTCTTGCTGTGAAGCACGAGTGATCAAAGGTGAATTGATTTATTCAAATATTTGGAATCTTACAAATAAAATAATACAAAATGTTAAAATAATACAAAATGTGCATGCGTATATCGTGTTTTGCATGTGAATTGAATTAGCATGTGCTAATTTGGAAGTGCACGTTCCTTCTGTGAAGTCTTACAACTGCATTTGCAGATCACCCAACACGCACATGAATCCCTTCTTCTGCTTGCATAATTTTTAGAGATTCCTTTTGCCATTTTCCCTCAATCTGATCCATGCATGAAGGTTTTAATCCACATGGAGGAATTCTACACCCTCCCCTCTCCCTGGCAGGTCGCCATATTGTCCTATCAGACATCGACAGCTCTAGTCGAAACAGCTCTGTTCAAACAATCACAATAGTGTGTCATGTATTTTAGGGCTGACTTTACTTTCTTCTGAAGTGATGAAGTGCTATCAGCTGACGGCATTTTCACTTATTTTGGAAGGTATGTCGTCAGCTGATGGCACTTCGTCAGTCAATGCTTGCTTACAGCTCGTCATTGAACACAGCACTCGCAAATGAGTTTAAGGCACATGCAAAACAAAAATGCACGCACATTTTGTATTTTATTTGTAACATTCCAAGTTGAATTGAATAAATCAATTCACCTTTGTGCAAATTCCCATTTACAAGTGACGAATATATTTGTTTGCACTTTCAAAATTTATCATTGGTGTTTCAGGGTGTCCTCGCATTAAAATATTATTGACTGAATAGTTGTTCCATATAAACACATGAAGACACAAACATGATAAACACATGAAGACACATCTGTCATCTTCAGCAGTCTCGACTGTCTGTCCTCAGGTTTACAGATTCCTGCCTGGATTCGACTGGTTCTTCCTGGACTCTATCACAGCCAACAACATCCGCTTCGCCAGCGATGAAAAGTAATTTTTATTTATTTATTTTAACCAGAGGTGATATTGAGTTGCCGTTCTGTTGCTGTTGTGTTGACTTGTGTTGCCATTTCTCTACAGTGTCCAACACATCTCGTGTCCTGTTTTAATCCTTCACGCTGAAGACGACAGCGTGGTTCCATTTCATCTGGGAAAAAAGGTATGAAACACACAAACCTGGTCTGAGTCAACACTGCAAACCAGAGTCCATCCATATATGAGCCAACATCAAACATCTGGAAGTGAACACATGAAAAACAACCACTTTATGAAGACAACCATTAGTCACTGAAACAAAGAATAAAAGAATCCAATTTTAGCAGCAAAGTTGGATAAAGTCAAGGAAATGTTCAACAAGGATTTTTAAAGTAGCTGTCTGTGACACTGTCTTTTTTTTTAACTGTCTGTTACCATAACCCCTTTAGAACAGTCTCCACTGCCCATTCAGCCCCATTGTAGCGATTTTTTTTTTTGCTGCAGTTCCACCATAATTCCGCTGGGGACAATCAACCGAGTGAAAAATTAATGTTTTCTTATGGAGCTAGATGCTAAAATGATCTATTTCACCTAATTGTCACGAGAGCACTCAGATTTGAATGTAGGTTTTGAGAGTACAACGTGGGTTTTAAGTCAAAAATGTAATGAACAAGTACATATGTCCCTTTGATTATTGTCCACAATGCGCTAGCATTCTGCTAATGACCACTGGTCGACTGAAGAGAAGATGGATTATGACCAGAGGTACCGCTTGACGGCTGGCCCCATACCAAGCCACACCCCCTTTAGAACAGCCTCGCCAGTCGCCATTCAGTTGCAGCCTCTTTAGAAAAATAAAAAAAAATATTCTAGCAGCTGTGGCTCTGCTTTGGGACAAGGAGGCTTCTTGCTGTAAAGCGGTGTCTCCGGCCGTACGCTCTGTATGATGTTATTGACACGTTAAATCCCTTTTTTAAGCAAATATATGACTTAAAATGTCAAACTCAGCCCTGAGTATTTTCTCTACAACCTCTTTCAAAGAACAACATTTGAATTACCAGACAAATGTATATCCTGAGATAAGGGCAGGGCAAACCGCCTTGTTCATAACCGGAAATACGCCATGAGAGTCCATGAGTGACGCCCCAGAATGTTTGAGGAAGGACAGAAGCGTCACTCATGTATTCTCACGGCACATTTCTGGTTTCCGAACAAGGTGGTTTGGTTGCAGGTCATTCTGTTTCCATGTGGAGCGCTGGATTTTCAGACTGCAGAATGAATCCTATGGAGCTATAACCCAAAAAGTGTTGACCTGGTCCAGTTTGTGTGGTTTCAGTGCAGTCGATAATGCCAATAAATGCCTGGTTCAGTGTGAGTCTGATGTTCTGGTTCTGGTCCACATTCAGATGCTTTAATGTAAAAAAAAAAAAAAACCTTTGTATGGACCTTTTTCACAAAAAAATGAAATACGTCAGAGGAACATTACCAAACTTCCTGTTAAAAAGCCGGTAATATTGAAAAAGTCAAGTTCCTGAAGAAATTTGCCACTTTTAACATTTATAGATATTGGGAGAATCGTGGAGGAAAATTCACTAACAAAAAAAAACTTGATAAAGGCTACGATTTTTTTCAGTGAGGAAAAAGTATCAAAGTAAGGAGAGAGAGCCCTGGGGCTAAGTGCTACTGAACTGATAACTACTGCGTCTACCAATCATTACTATATCCACTTATACCTGGGACTAGGGTTATAGGGTTATGTATGGATAGTATAGAGGACATGGACTATTTCACTATTTTCAATTTGTTCTGTCTATGGTTCAAGTCAACGTCTCGTTAGCATGATGTTAACATTAGACGAATGCTATCATACTCCGTTCACACTTTTCTCTGGCAGTGTGTGTTTATGTTAGTATGTGTTTGTCATAGTATCTAATGTAGTCGACAGGCAGGTTTTTGTGAGGGCTAGATGCTACCAATTGCAAAGAAAAAAAGAGGAGCCTCACAAACTCCAGATTTGATCAGTGTGCAGACATTTACTGTGACTTACTGCTGTTCACTGGCTGCAGTTGCAGTTCTATTGCTATTTCAACTCTTTCCTTCCAATGCTACTGTTGTTTACTGCTGACACTGATGTACTGGCATCTAAAGGCTAAAGATCCTAACTACAGTTTAAGTCGAACATTACTTATTTGTGTTCAACATAACATTCAAAACCATGGCAGTTTCTTTTATCTCAACTCATACCGACGTTAACAGCTGTCGTTTTTGACACCGTTCATATACAGGCTCCTTTTTCTGTTGGAATATAATCATTCCAAGAAAAATGCTAGGGACAGACTCTGGTTTCAACTGGCAAACAGGAATGGAGTGGAATGAAATATACGCCTGCTTCTGGACATTACAATAACATCCTGGTATGTGACAATAACTTTTGGCCGTTGCTGTCATCTTTGCCATTTAAGTTTTGCCGGTGCGGAAGTAGGGTTACGCTCCTCTGACATATGTTCGGTGTGAAATGCGGAAGTTGTGAAAAAGGTCCATTGGTGGTGAAACTGTCGGACACATGTTCTGACTTGAACGTACGTCCTCTTGACCTTTCAGTTGTTCAATGCAGCGTCTCAGTCCAAGAGTCTGAGTGGACACAAAGTCCAGTTCATCCCTTTCGCTTCATCTCTGGCGTACAAACACAAGTTCATCTACAGGAGCCCAGAGCTGCCAAACATCCTCAGGTATCGCCGCTCCCCTCCCCTCACACGCTTCTTGTTGGCACATTTTCCTTGGGTTTTAACCTTTTTTTTTTTCATCTGTTTTCCAGTAACTTCTTGGGCTCGGCTCATCCCGTCACTCAGTGACAACGCTTTGGCCTTTTGGTTTGAACTTTCTGCTGTTGGGTTTGTTTTCACATGAATCGCAGGTTGAACTGAACTGAACACAAACACCATCATTCCTTTTGTCATTGCCGTGTTTTTAACTGATCGTACTGTATGAGGAGGAGGACGATGACGACCAAACAGAACAAACCAAATGAAGAAGCAGCTGTTGGTCTAAAGCCTTCATGGTCTACTCTGTGGAATGACTTTGGTTTTATTTTATTTTTTTAGCTCATCTGATCATGTCTGACTCTGGTTTGAAAATTCTTTGAATTGAACTGAAGGCCTGCTATGACTTGAATTATCAATTAAAATATTTCTTGTTTTCTTATTCTCATTTTTATGAAGTTTAGAGTTCTGCATTCAGGACTACATTACCCAAAAGTCACTTGCTCTCTAAGCCTTTTCATGTTTGCATTTAAATATTAAATTATTTATTCATGACAAACGTTGAACTTTAAAGGACCACTGAGCTTCAAACCTGATTTAAATGGAAAACACAAAAGAAAAACAACCAGGATGAACTATTGTCCAGTTGTAAATGTATATAATTATAAATGCCTGGTGTCTTCTGTATGTGCACATGAGTGACTGCTGCAGTTTGACATGCTTGTGGATTTTTGGTCAAGGAACAGATGGGCAAAAACAGCACGTTGACAGTGTGGCTACCTGCAAATCTGCCCCATCTGCATTACAGTAGACCATCATGCCCACTAAACTGGTGCACCGGTATTTTATAATGTAGCACTCTGAAATTGTTAAGATGTAAAGGGCATTATACACTAAATGTATTACCTTACCCAATTTGTGTCTTTAAAAAAAACTTTAGAAAAGCTAACATTTTAACTTTAACATTTAAGTTTACAAACACATCTGTGATCAGCCACAGTCCAACCATCACTCATTTATTCAGAAAAAAGAGTTGCAGTAGTTTAGCAGCCATGATGGCTGACTGCACATGTGTGGTGTAAATCAGGTAAGTGTGCAGATGGGGTCGCCACAGATGGAACCAATATTCTGGAATACAAAAGCCTTCCAGTCCTACTGCTACACCTACAAGGCTTTGGCTCTGACTGCTGGACAAATGCAGCACAGCATGTTGATACACAACAGCAGAAAAAGCACCACAACAACCCAACAAGGTCAACACGTTTGTATTTGTGAACAGTTTAAATCCCACTTTATTCAGGTTTACATCCAAATCTGTCAAACATTTACACTTTTATTTTAGACTGAAAACATGCTGAGTTTTTCATCATGATTTTATCATTTTATGGCAATATTTTCATTACATTTATTTATTTACTCACATCAACCTATAGCCAAACTTGAAAAACAATAGAAAATTTATTTTATGTGGATTAGAGTTAAAATTACCATCGACCTCATCTGTGCCAAAATTAAATACAAGGACTGTATACAGATGTTTTTTGCCTATAAATGTCAACTTAAAATTTTTGTCCTGATTTTACTGCAAAAAATGTGAAATTGTGAAAATATTTATATTTACAAACTATCCTGTAACAATAAAATGTGAACAACCTGAAATGTCTAAAGAAAATTAGACACAATTTGAACTATTTTCTGCTTCTGTTACTAAGAGTTTAGTGTCTGTAGAACTGACCCATAGTAAAACACATGGACTAATGATAAACTGAGGCAGAATATGTTAAAATTACCTTTATTTTCCTTATGAGAGTTAACGGTTTTTTGCATTTGGATAATTTTCATAATTTAATGTTGGGGTTTTTTGCATTACAACAATGACAAAAATGTGGAGTTGTCATTATTGATAGGCCATGTTTTCATTTTACTACTTCGGCCTATTGAAGATCAAATCAGGCTGAATGTGGAAAATGGGTGTGAGACCCCTGGTTTACAGTAAATACCAGGTTTATGTGTCCAGTGTCAACCTGATACAGAGCTGCCTGGGTTCAGAACAATGAACCTGGATGTGGACCGGTCTCCTCAGGCCCAGACCAACCTCGTCCCCTCAGTGCTGGGCCTTGAAGGGCGGTTCGTTAGGTGGAGGGATCGTCACGTCGGATGGTTCCACACCCCAGATCTGCGTAGCATACTGTCGGATGGTCCGGTCGCTGGAGAACTTTCCAGAGGAGGCGATGTTTCGGATTACCATCTGGGTCCAAGCTCTGGGGTTCTGAGCAGACAGGAAGTGAGGTTCAAAAGCCAGGAGACAAGACCCTGACCTCAAACCAACAACAGAAGGCCCCCTGCCTAACCAGCCAACAGATGACCCTGACCCCAACCCAACAATGGATGACCCCCACCCCAACCTCACAACTAAAGACCCTCACCCCAACCTGAGGACTTTAGTCCTAGACCCCAAACCCAAATTAATGACCCCAAACTGACAACACCAACATGACAAACAAACACCATGACTCAAGCCCAGTGACTGAAGACCCCAAAACCTAACTTTTACCTGGAAAAGCAGAGAGACTCTGTCCTGACACGAAACATAGGACTCAAAATCTGCAAAGACCTTAAACCTGAGACAAAAGAAAAGAGAGACCATGTCAAATCTGGACAGAACACAGGCGTCATTTCAGGCGTCTTAAAGGCTCAAACCTCAGTCTGTGTCATAGATTTTCAGTGTCATTAGGGCTGCACGCTATCAGAAAAAACTGACAGATTTTTTTAAACCTTGTGATATATATTGGAAAAAATCCTCAGGAGTAAATAACAGCTGTGTGGTAACGATGCAAACAGTCAAACAGATAAGTGGTTGACACTGAACACATGTATCAGTGTCATCCTTCTGCAGCATAAATAAAATTAATAATTAAAAATCAATAATTTTTTAAAATGTAATTAAATAAGATTTATATTTATATATATATATATATATATATATATATATATATATATATATATGCAAATAAAAACATTTGTTACAGGACCTGTCATGTGACCATTGCAAACACATACATTGTGATGTAGATGCTCGAACTATATATTTTTTCAGCTCTACTTGTCATTCACAGAAAAGGTTTTGTTCTTGGGCCCGTTCTCACCGGTCATGGTTCAGGAGCATATCCACCAGGTCTTTGAACAGGTCTGGGTTCTCTGGACTGAAGAATCCGTTCTGGATCTGGTCCACAGCCATTTTGAGCTCCGGTAGACGCTCATAGAATTGTCTGGCGTTGTACCTGCAGGAAGTGACGGTTAGTTCAAGAACAATCGGACAAACCCAAACCTAAGAATGTGACACAAAACCAGATTTAACAAGTGGCTCCAGACACAACAAGCCCCGCCCCCTCGCTAATGTTTCGCTGGTTAGAAAATTTGTATTGTGTCACAGAATAAAAGAAAGAATAAACAACCAAGAAAGAAAACAGAGAAATATTTATATAAACGACAGTAGTCAGATTTGTCGTACAATTCTGTAACGCATTTGAAAGCAGGTGGGAGGAAGTAAAACTGATCAAATCTCACCCCTTTACAACAAAACCAACATTATGTTACATCAAAAGATAGTAAATATAAAGAGCAACTAAATAATATGGACCGATTATTGGTGAAAGAGAAAAGAGGGGGGAGTGAGGGGGATAATTACAGAAAACTAGTTTAATTAGTAAATAGTTTGTACCTTATACTGCAGAAAATACGGTATTAATTACAATACTTTAATTTTCTCCGAAAAAACAACAGTGCACCTTATAATCCAGAGCGCCTTGTATATGGATTCATTGTGGTTGTGCTTAGTGACTTAGAATGTTGACTTTTTATTTCATGATTTTGACTTTTTTTTTTTTTTAGCAGAATGAGAGTGTGTTTTGTTCCGTGTTACAACTCAACAAAGTTGGGAGTTATTGTGACTGTTTAGTTTCTCTTCATGCACCTTATAGTTCAGTGAATCTTATATATGAAAAAGCCTCAAAAATAAACCATTCATTGACAGTGCAGAGCGGAAGATACGCTAATGTTTTACCTGATTTGCCCCATCTCTTATCTTTGCAAAAATACATTTTGGTGACCTTGACCTTTGATCTATTCTTGACCACCTATTATCATTCCTGAAAATGTGATTGAAATTGGTCCACTAGTTTTTGCGTTAAGTTGGTGACAAACAGACAAACAACAACAAAAACAATACCCCTCTCCCCTTTCGGGAGGCGGAGTAATAAGATATAACGTATGGTTTTAATTTGTTATAAGTCTTTAATTAAATTGAATCAAAAACATAGTCCAGTATTTAATTATACATTTAAATTAAGCTGTATGCAACATCAAATCTTAGCCTACTAACAGGTTGTTGGTTTCAAAAAAAGAATGTAATGAAATCGTGAATTTCCAGAGCATCTAACTCTGCAATCGGCAATTGACTATTTCGGGCTTCCTCCTAAAGACATCATCTGTGTCCGGTAAAGTACTGGCTTGAGATATGAACCTCTGGACACTTTAGGGACCCCCTACTTACTACCACGTAAACCTGATGTTGTTTAGAACTTTAGAAGAGGTCTAAAAATAGCGTTTTGTGTCAGCAAAAAAGACATGCCCTAATTACTTGGTGTTATTTTAATGTCAACTATATGCATGTACTCCCAATCATCAACGAAATAAGCTAAACGTATTTGGACTCCGGATAATAATCATTTTAAAAAACTCTTAAATGTAAAGGCCCAGTTTGTGGAAAAGCATGAAGACTGTTGTGGACTAAATATTACCAGAGAACAGAGGAGGTCTAATTTCATCTGAATCTACTCCCTGCTGAAGCTTTAGGTCAGGGGCCTCAAACATGTGGCTTGGGGGCCAAATGCGGCCAGTGAAAGGTTACAATGCGGCCCCTGGGATGAATTTGCAGAGGTCAATAATTCCACAGTCAAGGCTGTTGAACTGATTTTGTGGAATTGGAGTTGTCATTATTTATAGGTTATTTTGGTAATATTTTACTGGTTTGGTCAACTGGAAAACAAATTAGGCTGAATGTGGCGTGACTATGAACAACATATGTTAAAAGAAAATGTAAGTACAATTTTAACAATTTTTTGCTTCTTCATGTAAAAATGAAATCTTGAAATTGATATGTAGAAATTGATATTGAAATCGGAAAAAAAAAGTAACGTTGAAATTGACATGTTTTTTTCTTCACTGTTAAAATTGCATTTATTTTTCCTAGGAAATGTGACTTTTTTTTCTGGTTGTTCTCATCTTTTTTGTTTGTATAGTTTGTAAAAGAAAATATTTTCATAATTTAATGGGGGTCTTTTGCACTAAATTGAAGACAAAAGTTTGGAGCACTTATTTACATGCTATTTTATTATTTTACTAGAAATCAAATCGGCCTGAATGTGGCCCTGGAAAGAAAATGAGTTTGAGAGCCTTGTTTTAGGTGAACTGAGCTGCTGAGGTGTACAGAAGGTGTCAGGGGTCCCTGAATGCAAGTGTGCCTCACCCCTTCCTGTCCATCTCCTCCACGTCAGACACTCGCATTCCGAAGATGAACAGGTTTTCCTCGCCGGCCTCTTGGGCCATCTCTACCGTGGCTCCATCCATGGTGCCGATGGTCAGTGCTCCGTTCAACATGAACTTCATGTTTCCTGTTCCGGAAGCTTCTGTTCCAGCTGTGGAGATCTGCTCCGACAGGTCAGCGGCTGGGATAACTGGAAACACCAAAACACAACATCAGAATCCTGCAAATGTCCACTGTCTTCTGTGGTCTCCATGGCCATTCCCATCCCTTCATACATGGTTGCTATGGCGATTCACATCCCTTCTAACTTTGAATTCTGGACACTGACAAACTAAGGCTACGTTCACAAAGCAGGTCTTAATGCACAATTTTGGATCACATTTGCACATTTATTTCATTTCTCTGAGTATTTTCATAAACTCATGTACTCAACTTCATGTAAAATTAATGTCGCTTCTGTAAAAAGAGTTTAAAGATCCAAAGTTTAAAGAAATACATTTCTTTAAAGTTTAGAAAAATGAATAAAAAACTAATAATAAAAGAGCGTCATATGGCTCTGTTACACATTAGTTTTAAACAGTGCTGGGTAAGTTACTTTGAAAAAAATTATTAATTACAATTACTAGTTACTTCCCCAAAAAAGTAATTGCATTACTTACTGTGTTACTCCACTAGTAAAGTAATTAGTTACCAGGAAAAGTATTTTGCGTTCTTTTTTTTTTCTGCTTAAATATGTCAAAGAAATGAAAAAAACTGTTAGAGGTATCCATCCTTGTTCTGTGATTAAAGATGCTTCCTTAATTAATCTATGTGATACGCCTCATGCCAGTTTAGAACGTTTTCTCAAAACATAAACAAAACACAAAGTTAGAACTTCTAAAACAGCTATACTGACAGTAAGTTGTCACTATGAAACCCAAAAGCCCAGTGTAGGAGTTGTGTTATCCATCTGACAGACTTACTTAAAATGACATGAGGGGAGGACTACGGCAAAAGGAGTTTATGCAGAACGAAAGTTACGTATGTAACTACGGTTCTATGAATCCCGGATGACCGCCAGAGGGCGGTGCTGAAAGCACTGAATGATCCCTTCGCGCATGCGCAGTTCGAGTAGTAATACCAAATGAGTCACACCTGTGACCCTGGATGACACTCCAGAGGTAATATAAACCCTCGTCATCCATGGCTCTGTTCCTAGAGACCCTTCTCGCGGAAAACGCAAGGGTCCTGAGTGACAGAGAACTCTGGCGGTCATCCGGGATTCATAGAACCGTAGTTACATACGTAACTTTCGTTCTATTTCATCCCTACTGACCGCCAGAGGGCGGTGCTGAAAGCACTGAATGACGGAATACCGACAATGTCACGAAGGGCCCCGAGTACAAACCTCACTGAGAAGACTCAGAAGATCCTCGCTGAATGATGCAGCCAAAAGGATGAGGAGCGGCCACATTGACATTGTAGAGCCTGGTAAATGTGCTCGGCGAAGCCCATGAGGCCGCAGCACATATGGATTCCAAAGACACCCCTCTCATTGCTGCCCATGAAGCAGAAATGCCCATGGCCGAATGAGCTTTAATGGCAGATGGAAGAGCACGACCCAACTCTGGCCCCTGCCCATCCTTGCCTGGAGAGGGCTGAAACTGCGCCAATCTCAACGGCTGGTTACAATGAGAGCGGGTCAACACCTTAGGCACGAATGCCATGTTAGGCCACAGGGTGACACCAGTGCCATCAGGGCTCCACCTGAGGCATGTGGGACTGACAGAAAGGGCGTGTAACTCTCCAACCCTTCTGGCTGAGACAACGGCCAACAGGAAAGCGGACTTATATGAAAGCCACTTAAGCCTTGCCTCCACCAAAGGCCCAAAAGGAGAGTGGCACAGTACCTCGAGCACCAAGGATAAATCCCACACTGGAATACGGGGTGCGGCCTGTGGATGCGGCCGACGAGCACCCCGCAAAAACAGAGAAACCAGGGGGTGGCCCCCCACTGACCAAGTCTCTACCATATCGTGATAACACGAGATGGCAGCAATATATACCTTCAGTGTCGAAGGAAATCTACCAACATCCAGGAGATACTGAAGAAACTCCAAAATAGCAGGGATCGGAGATGACACCGGATCCACATTACGGTCAGAACACCACTGGGAAAACAGTTTCCACCTGTTCACATAATGCAGCCGAGTAGAGGGCGCCCTGGCATTCAAAATGGTCCGCTTAACAGGACCAGTCAACCGCGGCGTGGGTCTTCCAATGGCCAGAGCCACAGACGAAGTCGCCGAGGATGTGGGTGCCATATCTGACTCCCCAATTGAGACAACAGATCTCGCCTGTCTGGGAGCTGCCAAGGAGTGCCGCGACATAGGCTGTGCAGCAAAGGGAACCACGGTCGTGCCGGCCAGTATGGGGCCACCAGCATGACCCCCCATGAGAACCCTCTGAAGACTTGGCAAAATCAGAGGGAGAGGGGGAAAGGCATACAAGAGGCACTGAGGCCACGGATGTGCCAGCGCATCCCTGCCCAGAGGTCCTGGCACCCCCTGGAGGGAGAACCACAGAGGGCAATGTGTGGACCCCTGTGAGGCAAACAGATCCACCTTTGCCTGACCAAAGAGACTCCAAATCGTGTGCACCACTTCCTGGTAGAGAAACCATTCGCCTGGGGGGGGGCTGTGGCGGGAAAGGGAGTCTGCAACCAGATTGCCGACTCTTGGCAGGTATACTGCCCGCAGGGTAGCAAGACGAGGCGCAGCCTACAGTAGAAGACGGTGGGACACGTACAGGAGCCGCGCCGACATGACACCCCCTTGGTGATTTATGTGGTAAACGGCAGAGGCACTGTCTGACCGTATGAGCACATGCTTGCCTCTCAAGTGAGGCAGAAAATGCCTGAGAGCCAAATGAACAGCACGCAGCTCCAGCACATTTATGTGCTCGGCGCGATGCCTCTGAGACCAGGTCCCGCGAACTGCTCTGTGCTGCCACACAGCTCCCCACCCTGTGGGGCAAGCATCTGTGGTGACCACCTCCCTGCGACACACCACCAACCCCATGGGAACTACCCTGGACAGAGACACCCTGTCCATGGGGCCAGCGCATGGAGACACTGCCATGTGACCCACAATTTCTGACACCTGTGTCGTGTCACGTCCAGGCGGAAGCTGTTCAGCCATCTCTGGAAAGGACGCAGCGACAGCAAACCTAGGGGCACAACATGCGTCACAGAGGTTAGCTTCCCCAGAAGCTGAAGGAAAGTGATAAGAGGAAGGCGACTGCCTAGCCTGAAATGATTGACCATACCGAGTATGTTCGTCCACCCGCCGAGCTGATGGGCGAGCCACCATGGCTACCGTGTCCAAGGACAATCCAAGGAATGTCACAGTCTGGGATGGGGTCAGAATGCTCTTCGCCGGATTGACCCTGAGCCCCAGCCGGGCCACATGGTCCAGCAGGCGGTCCGTATCCCGGATTGCACGTGCCTCTGACGGAGCAGTCGTCCAGGTACGGCAAAATCTTCAGTCCACTGGCCTGCAAGGGAGCCAGCGCTGCCTTCACCACACGGGTAAACACCCTTAGGGAGAGGGAAAGGCCGAAAGGGAGCACCCTGAATTGCCAATGGAGGCCCCGATAAGCGAACCTGAGGAACCGCCGATGTTCGGGGGCAATGGGTACATGAAAATAAGCGTCCTTCAAGTCTATCAGCGTAAACCACTCCTGGTCCGCCAGAGACTGAATGACTTCCATTGTGGTGAGCATGTGGAAGGGCAACACCTTCATGTAGCGATTGAGTCCCCTCAGATCTAATATGGGACGCAAACCACCATCTTTCTTGGTCACGAGAAAGTACGTGGAATAGTAGCCGCTGGGCTGCTGCAGAGGATCTACTGCCTCGATTGCACCCTTGGCCAGGAGGGCAGAAAGCTCCCGGTCCAGGGCCTGTGCCTTTGCCGGGTCGTGAATGATTGTCATCACCACCCGACCGGAGATATGTGGCCAGCGTCGGAATTGCAGTCCGTACCTGTAAGTCAGAGTGGCAACCACCCATGGGTCTACTGCATGAGCAGCCCAGAAATTGAGCTGCTGTTGGGAAAAACATCCGACGGCCGGCCCACCTGCATCACTGGCTGGCCCCATGGCCCTTAGAGGGCATGGGGGGGTGGCGGTGGCGGCGACCAGAGTCCGAGACCTGAAACCGCCGTACTGGTAGGCGGGGAACAAAGGCGCCCCTGTTGCCTCCCTGGCGAGAAAAGCGTGGGTCACCGCGCGGACCAGTGGTCATGTGCCTCAACCCCTGAGAAGAGGAAGAAGGCACAGTGCGGCTGAGCTCCGAAAGCTGTTGCCTGGTTGCCTGTTGCCTGCACCGTCCGTTCTAGAGCCTCAAGGGCAGCTGAACCAAACAGTTGCCCCGGCTCCACGGGCACATTGCGGAGGGACCGCCGACAAGCCTCAGACAGGCTAGACTGGGCAAGCCACACCTGTCGACGAGCCTGGACAATGTAAGACATAGTCCGTCCAAGCTCTCTCGTCAGTAACGCAAATGCCTGCAGGGCTGAGTCACTGAAACCACTAGCTGCAGTCGCACCTTCAATACCCTGAAGGGAGGCAGACAACGCAAACATAAGGTGCGCCAGGGAGTTACCCAGACGGCCAGCCCGAGCCCCAGCATTATAAGCCTTGCTAATAAAGTCATCCGTCACACGACATTGAGGCTGAGGACACCTAACATCCGTGCGTAGCGCTTCCTCAGGTGACACGATGAGGGAAGCAATAGCAGGCTCCACGGCTGGAACACGATCCAGCCCAGCCGCAGAAGCAGTATGCATAGACGCCAGAGCACGCCCGTCTGACGACAAGCGTGAAAAAGCATGAGGATCCCTCCAACAGGCATGCAACTCCCTCAGGAAATCTTCAGAGGGAGAAACAGCAAAAGGTGTGGAGGCACATCCACGCCTAAAAAAGGCACTATGTGAACCAGGCCGCTCCAGCTGAGGAACCTCCAGTTGCAAGCAACCCAAAGCCTGACGCATGACATCCTGCATAAAATGGTCTGTGTCAGCAACCAAGCTCCGACCAGATGACAAGGAGCCAGTAGTAGAAGCCCGAGGAGACTGTGTCTCCTCCGGCCCATTAAAATGGGAGGCCGACGCCGCCAGAGAAAGAACATCGTCGTCCCTGGCCAATGTCGGCATGGGAGGAGAAGAACCCCCCGCCTCTGATAAAGGTGCGTCCTGATGATGGGCATGAAACATAGACCTCATCAAGTCCAGTTCCGCAGACAACTGCTGAACCTTAGAAGACAGGTCCCGGGTGGACCTGGTCTTCTTCCTAGGAGGGGCCGCTGCTGCTGCAGCAGGCTCACAGAGACTCTTGGAGCGTCGAGGTGGGGGCAAGGGTAACTGACCTGAAGGTGGGAGGTCAGGTGCACCTGCCGGGGCCACCTGTGCCATCCTTTCCAGTCTCACAGCCCGTGGCATGTAACTACAGTCCATGCACGGATCACCTGACAGTGCTTCCCGCAGGTGATCTGGGCCAAGGCAGGCAGGACACTGGTCAAGCCCATCATCTGCCTGAAGCACAGTCCCACAATCTACACAACAATGGGAACCATCCATATTATGCCAGACAGCATAAAAATACACCTACGACCTAAGGCCAAAGCTGGGAGCGGGTGCGCGAACGCGGGCCTTCACCGGCTACGACCAAAGACGAATATCCAATAGTAACAGCAGATGGCACACAGGTAGGGAACCACAATCTGCACCAGAAACCAAAGTTGGGAGCGGGTGCGCGGACGCTAGCCTTCACCAACTAGGATGCGGAAACCAGATAAATAAACACTCGTGACCAAAGGCCAAATCTGGGAGCGGGTGCGCGAACGCGTGCCCTCACCAGTCACGACCCCAAAACATGTAGCACTATGAGTGTTCAACAATTAACAGCAGACGGCACACAGATATGGAGCCACAATCTGCATCAGAAAAACCAAGGGTGGGGCGGAACTAGATTTAAAAAATCAAACACACTCACGAGTTAAGGTCAAAGCTGGGAGCGGGTGCGCGAACGCGTGCCTTCACCAGTTATGACGCAGTACGAGCATTCAACAATAACTGCAGACGGCACACGGGTACGGAGCCATAATCTGCACAAGAAAACAAAAATTGGGAGCGGGTGCGCGAACGCTTGCCGTCACCAAACAGGAACCGAATTGCAAGCAAAAGCAACTCGAACAATAGAAGGCGGCAGCCAGGTAATAATACAGGACATTAAAGACGTGGGACCAGAGCTGGGAGCGGGTGCGCGAACGCGTTCCGTCACCAAGTATGACCCAAACAGATGCAAAAAATAACTCGATTACTCACCAGTAACCAGTCAGGAAACTCAAATAGGGAACTAACACCGTCAGTCCATACACTGTCCACATGGGATGGGTGCGACAGTAATACAAAGAAAACTGGGAGAGGGACGCGGTCGTTACCTTCACCAGGAGAAATGAAACGCTAACACCGTTAGCTGCGTTAGCCGCGTGACACTGGTCACACAGCAAAATAATAATAAACCTCCAACCGGAGAAGCCCGTCGCAGCCCCTGGAGGGCGAAATTCGCAGCTCCAACTATCAGAGGGCGTCCAGCAACAGGGCAAATCAAGCACTTAGCAAACTGCTAAACTCTTGCAATTGAACTGCACGCGAGAAGAAAAGAGGAACAGAGCCATGGATGACGAGGGTTTATATTACCTCTGGAGTGTCATCCAGGGTCACAGGTGTGACTCATTTGGTATTACTACTCGAACTGCGCATGCGCGAAGGGATCATTCAGTGCTTTCAGCACCGCCCTCTGGCGGTCAGTAGGGATGAAATAGAACTGGTGGACATCGATAAGGTTTTTTCTTTTTTTTAACACCATATTTAGCAGCAGAATTTACTGGAACATCTAATATTTTCTCTATGTGTGACGGTTTAAAATGAGCTTTTAACATAACGTCACTCGACCTTGCAGTGTGACTCATGTTTAAAAAGTGACTGAAGCACCAGTGTGTGTGTGTGTGTCGACAAAGCAACTGTTTTCTTCTCTCAGTGGCCGACTTCAACCAGTTAATGAGGCTCAGTGATCGGTCAAGATTTTTTAATGCATTTCATCATCCCTAATCCACGTCTAGTCTTGTGATTTCCTCCTCTGCTCACGTTTTGTTTTGGCGCTTTTTGTTAGTGACGTTACCATAGCAACTGACGCAATATAATAACGTCATCAAAAGGTTCAGTTTCTGTCTGGAGACAAAGACTGAGAGGACCGGGCTAACTCATGGCCCAGTCAAAAGTAGTTCCTCCAAAAAAGTCCTAGAAGTTCCAATATTGTAAACACGCCTGTAAACGCGTCACATTATTTGCCGAATAACTGCGATACAGTTATGGATAAAGTAATAAAGTAATTAAGTCATTACTCCATTACTCAAAATGTGGCTGCATTAGTACCCCTGTTATACTCTAACGCTGTTATTCCCAGCACTGGTTTTAAGTCTAGGTGTGAACATTGAACATATGCAAACTTTACAAGATGTCTTTTATTTCATCAAAATGGAACATGTCATTGTCCAAAAGGAAAAAAAACTATAATAGCTCATTTAAGAAAAAAACCCAACTTTTTGACCAAATGTATTATTTTTAATGCCATTAAATTTTAATACTTTTTAAAACTTTTTTTTTTATTCTCATTGTGCTTTTTTAAAATCTATTTATGCCTTTTGAATTTTTCCTAAATGTCCTGTTCATACCCACTAAATTAAGTACCATGACCCAATAAAAAAAAAAAAAACATCATCTCCACAGTAACTCACTTTTAAAGGTTTTATTTTGGGATATTTTTGAAAATATTTTAGTTTCTCTTGCTTAAATAAGTATTATTTCATCCATAGAAAAGAAAAAAAAAGCTGTTTTAATTTTCACTTCATACACTTGAGAAGTTGTGCTTTTTTACTTCAGTAAAGGAGTTGGATCAGTACTTCTACTTTTACCGGAGTATTTTTTCACACAAGTAGCTGTACTTCTACTTAAGTACAGAATGTGAGTACCTTGACCACCTCTGCCCCGTGGGTAAATATGAACAAACTGGATGGAAATGGACTCAGACCAACAACAGAATGAACAAGAAAGAATTAAGAACATTATCCGCTACAAAGATATTATAAAAGCAGAAACAGAAAAACATCTGAGTTAAACTGTGGTTTGATAAAGACAGGACTAGATCCACTACATGAAGGTCTGACATCTGGAGACCACGTTCAAGTCTGATCCTGGTTTCTATGGTAACGACTGATAGAGTGATGTGTTTTGCTGTCACCTCTCTCTGCTAAAGACACTCTGTAGTTTTCCAGGTAAATCAGCTTCAGCCTGTTTCCCACCGCTGGGTCATTATTGATCACATGACCCACAGATGTGATGAGTTTGATGATCAGTTTGGCCATGTGGTAACCTGGAGCCGCCTGCACACAGGAAACACTTCAAACAAAACAAATCCAAAAGTACAGCCTTGTTCAGATGTTGGACTATAGTTGAATCATCACCTTTCCACCGATCATCACCGTCCGAGGAACAAAACGTTTCTGGGAATCCAGTTTAATGCCTGAAAGACCAAAATTACAAATTAATAAAACTTACACTAGACTAGTTTCCTATTTTAGATTCAATGTAATGTGTAAAAAATACATAGAAATCACAGATTGTACACTGAAGCAAATACTTTTTCTTTTTTTTGTTATGAGTGATAGTTAATACGACACTGGTGACAGAAAAACAAGACATGAAAGACAAACAAAAAAACAAACTAGAAACAACAACAGAGTAATGGCAAACAACAATACTGATAACTTGGGCTATTAGAAAAAACTGACATGGCGATTTAAAAAAAAAAAACCTCAGGAGTAAATAACAGCTGTGTGGTGTCGACATAAACGGTCAAACAGATTAGTGGTCGACACTGAATATACGTTTCAGTGTCATCCTACTGTAGCTGAAATAATTAAATAAAATTAATAATTAAAAATAAATAAATGTAATAAAACTGAATAAAGAATACATTTAAATAAATAAATAAATATAATATTTTAAAATAAATAAACAGTCATAACATCACTGGTGCATTCAACAGCGTGGGACATTTGAAAACTAACAGAAAACGAGTTGTTCCTGAATAAATATAATTAAACAATCAAACAAACACTGTCTGGGTTTCCTAACAAACATTAAAATAACCTAGTAAATGCGCTTTATTAACTGAATTTCCCTGAGGGTGATGTACAACGTTCCTACAGTATGGAGGGAGCAAGAGAGAAAGTGGAAGCTCCAAAAACATACAAACAAAAAAAGGAAGGTTTGGGACACATTCATTGAGATTTTTAAAGATAATGAGCGGTTCCCAGTGTTTTCTTTTCTGTGGAAACCAGGTTCAAATAGCTCTTTGGGTGTTACAGGTTGTCGACCCCTGGTTTAGATGCTGCGTGCAAGAAATTGCATCGGATTTTAACATAGAAATAAATGCAGGTATGTCATTTGATGCTCATAAAGACCATTGACTACTCTTTAAAAATGCAGGTCTAGAAGTGGGTCGGGTCCGTCTTTTACAAAGATAGTTGTGGTCCGAGTGGCGGGCAGGCTGGTTAAAAAAGTTGGTTGCGGGTCATTTATACATCGACCTGCGCATCATTGGTGGTTTTGCAATAACAAATAAATCAGGTAAAATGTTTGTGGGTGGTGTGGTTTGTTGTCCCTGGAGAACCTTGTTTTCAGTATTTATAACTTGTTTAGCTGTATTATCTTCTGTTTGTCTACACCAGTCTGTGCTACAGCGTCAGTCTGTCAACAGGTGGCGCTGTAGTGTGTGATGAGTGTTCATACGGTTGTAGAGGGTGATGACGTGCAGACAGTTCAACAGCTGCCTCTTATACTCGTGGATCCGCTTCACCTGGATGTCGAACAGGGACTCTGGGTCGACCTGGATCTGGTTCTGCTTCTGAAGAAACGATGTGAACTTCAGCTTGTTCTCCTGAGGAACGACACAAATATCTTCAATGGATGAGATTCAGTCTGTTCTTGGAAGGTTTGTCTTAATAGACGATCAGATAAAATACAGCTCTGAAAAAACTTAGAGGCCACTGGAATTCCTTCTGAATTCATAATGTGTGCATGCCATTCCTTTCCATTGTTCCATTGTTCGTTCTCTCTAATCAATTCTGTAAAGCCCTGTGAGACAATGTTGTTGTGATTTGGGCCTCTATAAAAAAGTCTAATTGAATTGAATTCTTACAATAGTCAAAACAGTTCCATTAGTACCATAAAAGTCATGTGAATCCAAGAATGCCTGTAAAACTACTGGACTAATGTGACTAGTTCTTCTATCAGGTCACTGCTCCTGGTTCTTCTATCAGGTCACTGCTCCTGGTTCTTCTATCAGGTCACTGCTCATGACCTTTCGTATCATTGTGTCGTTCCTACCTGTTTGACTTTAGCTACGTCTCTGATAAAAGCCTCGTCATCCACAAACTCCAGAAGTTTCTTCAGCTGCTGGAGGTCAGTGATGAAGTTTTCACCGATTCGCTGCAGAGAGGAGGACACATGAACATCATTCTACTGACGCTGATAAACCCAGACATGTTTGAAGGCATCACGGCGGTGTTCACCTCAGAGATGGTGTCTGAAAGGCCAGGGTTACACAGCAGCAGCCAGCGGCGAGGCGTGATACCATTGGTCTTATTTTGGAACTTGTCAGGATCCACCTCGTGGAAGTCTCTAAACCTGCAGGACCAAAAACAGATTCACTGTCAAATCACACGTTCCCCTGATGCCATGCCATGCTCCGATTGGCTGTAGAACTCACACAGTCTCCTTGACAATGTCAGTGTGGATCTGAGCGACACCGTTGATGGCGTGGGATCCAACCACGCACAGGTGAGCCATGTTGATCCTCTTCGGATCACCTTCTTCGATCAAAGACATCCGACGGAGACGGTCCACGTCACCAGGAAACAGACCTTCTATTCTCTGAGAAAAAAATTTATTTTACTGACAGTAGAAACAGTACTGGGTCATCGACTGTCATTTAGAACCTGATGTCATGAGTTAGCTTTGGTTAGGGTCAGTACAGTCCAGTATAGTCCAGTCCAGTATAATCCAATCAGTCGAATACAGTAGAGTCCAGTCAGTAAATGGTAAATGGACTGCACTTATATAGTTCTTTTCCACCTTCATGGTGCTCAAAGTGTTTTACATTAGCCTCACATTCACTCATTCACACACACACTCATACACCAGTAGGTTTCTAAGGTTCTGTCAGTCCTACTGGGAGCCTAAGTCAGGGTTCAGTGTCAGTACAGTCTAGTATAGTCCGGTTGAATCTAGTATAGTCCAGTCAGTACAGTCAATCCAGTACAGTATAGTCCAGGAAATCATGATTTTCTCAAGCTTAATTAACTACATTAACATAATTTATTAATAGAATACAGAAGAGTCCAGCAAAGCCTACTTCAGCAGTCCAGTAAAGCCCAGCAGAACCCAATAGAGACCAGTCCAATAAAGTTCAATAGAGCTCAGTAGTGTTTTAGTGTGTTAGTCCATAGCATCAGGGTTTTCACAAACACTTTGGTCTAAAGGTGAATCTCGGTAGAGGCACAAAGTACAGTAAAATACAGAAGAGCACAATACAGTAGAGTCCAGTAGAACCTAATAGTCCAAGACAACCCAGTAGTGTCTAGTAGAGAATAAAAGAACCCAGTAGAACCTTACATCCAGGTGTCTCTGGTTGATGTCGTAGATGATCAGCAGGTGTCTCGGCAGCAGCTTCTCGAACATATAAACAGGCCAACGCTCCAGAGCCTCAGGAAGAACTGTGTGGTTTGTGTACGAACACGTGCGGCAGGTAACGTCCCACGCCTGGAACATGTCAACATGTTACATTCAGACATCACATGTTCATGTTAATCATCTTAAACCTTGGCTCTGTGGTCTGACCTTTTCCCAGTCCAGTTTCTCCACATCCACCAGGATCCTCATCAGCTCAGGAATAGCCAGAGCTGGATGAGTGTCGTTGAGTTGGATGGCCACCTGAAAGCACCACAGAAGAAGAAGCACACCACCAAGACCATGTAAGACTTCACACATACAGTACATGACAACACGCCAGCACATCCTTCACATCCTCCACATCCTTCACACCATGCTCAGTTTGGGTGGATTTAAAGGGGACACTTTTTATGTTTTTACAACACAAATATGTGTGTGTGTGTGTGTGTGTGTGTGAGGAGAACCTTAAATTATGAAAAAAAAAACCACTCTTTTTCTCCTGATCCATTTCTTGTTGAAGAGGGACGGAAACGTTCTGTTTTGGATTTTCTTTCATACATCACATACATACATTCATTTGAATACCCCACACCATCCCACCCTACCAGCTCAGCTAACCCCACCTACTGCTCACAACTAACTACCTAACCCTAACCCCACCTACTGGTCACAGACACTTCTCTGCTCACTTCTGCCCGGTGCTGAAAATACAAATCCTACTATGGCAATGCCGACTCAGCTTCTGATTGGTCGAACTTCAGTGCTAGATCAAAATGCGAAAGTTGGAGTTGAGAGATAACATAACAACGTAACCCTAACCCATCATCCATGTATCTCGACCAATCAGAAGCAGAGTTTGGTAGCAGTGGTCTTGTCATAGTAGGATTGTTGGGCGTTTGGGTCTGAGCCCTGGTCGCTGTGCACGCGTCCGGGGCCACGGTTGGTCTGACTCAGGTTGATGGGGTGGGTTGGTCCATGGGTGGCACGGCTCATCTGGCTGGCCCGGATCCAGACCCGAACGTGCACTGGGGCTGTTAACAGACCAGAACCTGAAGGCACCAGGGCTGTAAAACTCAGTACTCAATCACTTTGTTTCTCTCCAGCTGATTTTATTTCATTGGTGTCTTTGTCTCTTTTTCTGCCTCAACTTTTTCAGGTTGAATTTCTTTCTCTTCTTCCTCTCGTTAGAATGTTGAAGAGAGGGGCGGAGTCAGCTGTGGCTCATTTGCATGAAAGCATGAGGAACAAAAAGTTGTTGTTTTTTTAATCTAAAAAAGAATTACTTAAAACTAAAAAAAAAGGGTTAAATAAAAAAAATTAAAAAACATAAAAAAATACATACACACACAAATATATATATATATATATATATATATATATATATATATATATATATATATATATATATATATATATATATATATATATATATATATATATATATATATATATATATATATATATATATATATAAAATGAAACACATCTCCCTCTCACACCTGGAAGCCATTACATCATTATTAGGTTTCTGATCAATAATTGAACTCGGTGTGACAGAAGAGAGAAATATGTAAAACATGCACAACACTGGACCACGAAGACCGGATGTGGGAACCACTGGAATCGGTTCTCCACTTTCAACTCCCTGCTGAAGCCCCTTGGCAAATCCCCTCCTCATTCAACACTTTTAAATCTCTTTTAAAAACTCATTTATTTAAGATTGCTTTTAATATGCGATTACTTTTATTCTGACTGTTTTAATGTGTAATGTATTTTCTATTGTTTTTATTGTAGTTTTATTGTACTTTATGTAAAACGCTATACAAATAAAATGTATAATTTTTTTTTAATTGAAGGAAAGTTTGATCTCTTTGATTTTACACATGAGACCAGATCACGTCCCAACAGAAGATAAGATTCATTTTACTGTCGACCTTCAGCTTCTCTGAATGTTCAGTGAGTGGGCGTGTCCTGGCCTGAACCTCCTCACCTTGGTGGGGAAGGTGTCAAAGGACGTACGGACAGGGTCTCTACAGCCGAACTTGGAGGACTTAAACCTACGGATGATGTCCTGCAGCGTCGCCGCCACCACAAAGTATTCCTGTTTGAGACGGAGCTCCTTCCCCTCGAAGAACTGGAAGACAGGCATCAACAGACCATAGTGTCAGGAAAAGACATGTTCCAAATGAATGTGATCTAAACATTCAGTTATTTCTTTGTTTTGAGCAGGAAAAAACAAAACAAATCAGTACTTCTTGAGTACAGAAACTAATGGTGGAGCATATACACTGATAAATAATGACAATGAAGATGCTATAGCAGGGGTTTTCAAAACAGTGGGGCGGGGCCTCTCCTGGGGGTAGGTGAAACATGAGAAAAAATAAATCTGAATAAAAAAGAAAAAAATGTGTAAACGTGGTTAGCTAACTACACAACAAACCAAAATGGCACCTCCAGTGAAAGTGAGAGAGGGGCGAGCGACAAACAGAGGAAGCCTGAGCCTGATTATTGAAAGTTTGTCTTTTCATGGATTGGTCCTGACGAAACCCACCCCCACAGTCTGTTATCGACATAAGGTTTTGTTTAGTTTTTTTTTGTTTGTTTGTTTTTTAATAGGAAGCTTAATGAATTGTGGATGTTTTAAAACACAAGGATGTAAAAATATGGAGGGGGGGTTAAAAGTACACACAGTTGTGAAAATGTGTATAAAAACTATCAAAAATACACAAAGACTTTAAGATGTGTTAAAAGAACCATTAAAAACATACACAGATGTTAAAATTTGTTTTAAAAATATGTTTAAAAACACACAAAGATGCATCACACATCTAGGGATGAAGAAAAAGATGTTTAAAATGTAAAAAAAAAAAAAAAAAAGTTAAAAGTTCTTTATTATTATTATTATTATGATTATTGTTGTTGTTGTTGTTGTTGTTGGGGGAGTAGGGCTGCTTCGGAGTTCTTTTAGGGGAGGCTTACTACCCCATAAATTGAAAACCCTTGTGCTAGAGCAATTGCCATGTGCACTAACAGTCACAAAATAAATATATTTTGCTCAAAAAATGAGTGGGAAGAAAAATAACGGAATAAATCCCACCCCTTTCTCATATTATACAACATAACAGAACTTTTTTGCTTCCTCAATGATAAAGCAACATCTGTTTGAGTCCTAATAATGTGGACAGTGTGTCATGTGATGTGTCAGACTCACATTATCATTGGGGTACAGGACTCTGGAGATGTTCTCCGCCAGGTTCCTGTCCAGAACAGCCTCAATATAATCACCAACATTAACTGTAACATGAACAGAACGTTTTTTATGCATTGAGGGATTCAGGCGAGTCTGCTGTGACATCATACAGGTGAGTGTGCTGTGACATCATACAGGTGAGTGACTAGGGTTGTAGCGCTAACCACTGTAATGTAGACTAATGTCATGATATGTGATGGGCTGCACCGATTAGTCGACCTTGTTGACAAAAATCGATAATAGAAATAGTCAACAATAAATTCCATTGTTGACTATTGACGCCAGATGCGTTTTTCCAACAGAGTGAGGCATCTCACCTGATTATAACCTGTGCAGAGTCGCTCATGCACATTAGCGTCTGTGAGCAGTAACAGAGAAACGACGGGATCAGCAGCAGGTACATGTCCCAACACTTGTAAAGTTTGGAATAATTTTAACCTGGATACAGCAAATAAAAAAAAAACTACTGGAGAGGTTTGTAAGGCAGACCTTGTGCGTCATGGCAGAACCTCATTGATGCACCAACATTTAAAAATAAAAGCATGTCGGGCAGTTGAACGAAAGTCTGAGTCTCCATGTTAGAAAAAAAGTTCTAATCCTTAAGAAAGTGTGACAGAGACAACCAGAACCATATCAGCCTCACCTGTACCCTGTGTTTTTAAAAAATTTAACTATGAGGAATATGTCACAGAATAATATGACTGGAAGATGTTTTGGGTCTTATGCTTCAATAGGAACAGTTGTTTGCATTTGGTTTTATGTTTCAATACTTATGACTGAAAATGTGATCATTTCTGGGGAAACAAAACATGGATATACACTGCCTGGCCAAAAACACACACACAAAGTTGTACATGCAATATTTCCCTGCACCACCTTTAGTTTTGATTACAGCAGACTGACACTCAACTGAACTAAGCTAATAGTTCAGATCCTTCCATGCATCAATACTTCAGGGGTTAATAATGTTTCAGCTGGAACAAGTTATTTAATCTGACTGATGCAGACAGTGTCCTCTCATGTCTGTAATGTTTAACAGATTAGACACTACCAGGACTGATCAGGATCATCTGGCTTGTGACAGAATACTTCAGGGACCACCAGACATCATTTTCACATGAATACTAGCCTCCAAAAAGCCCAGACTCTAATTTGTGATGATGAAGAGTTGATGCAGCAGTCTGATCATCATCATCATCAATCATCAAAAATTAATGCAATTATGGATGGAAAAAATATATAATAAGCATTATGTGGCAAAAAAGTCAAAGTCAATGCCTCCTATAATCAAAACCAAAGGTGGTGCAGTAAAATACTGCATGTGTGAGGGTTTTTTTGAACGGGCAGTGTGTATCGCAGAATAGATAAAATCACCCAGCCTCTGCTGTGACATCACACAGATGAGGAGAGTGAATCAGAAACCGTCAGATAATGAACCATTAGATCCATCGGTCACATACAGTTGTGGAGTTTGAAGTCATCTGGAGCTTTGGCTGACCACAGTCTCATGGTGTTCACTGTGTTGTTATGGTAACCAGGAACAGGTGTGTCATATGGCATCGCCAGGATGACCTGTACGCACGCACGCACGCACGCACGCACGCACGCACGCACACACACACACACACACACACACACCATTCCCATACGTTCACGCCTGTACGACAATGACATGATCTAACATACACATTGACTCTAACTATGAATACAAATGGTGGAAAGAGGTGAGAAGAAAACCCATAAATTCACAAATATTAGGCATGAAAATGGGTCAGGAATTGAAAAGGTGCTATTTACAAGTTTCTGTGACAAACGGTCTGGGACAAGATCACTTTTTAGGTTTTCCATTCAAAGGCATAAATTGCAAACTTTCTGTTGGGAAAATGCTATGACCATGAGTGTATAATGCTTTGGGCTTTAGCCTATGATTGGTCGTCAACAGTGAAGAAGCCAGGAAGATTTGCTGACCGTCCAAGTGTCATTTAAAAGGTACATCATGCTCAGTTTGTGCATTAACCCTTTGATGCATGAATTATGAGAAACTTAGTCAAGATTTTTTTTTCCTAATTGTTTTTAGTCCTATTTAGGCTGAAAAAAACTATGTGATTGAAATCTTTTTAACGAACCTATTTTCTACAGAGTTATAAAAATGTCAATTCAGCAGGAAAACATGTATTTAAGCTTTGAAGCAAAGAAACATGTACCATATTTTTCGGACTATAAGTCGAAGTTTTTTTATTTTTCATAGTTTAACAGGAGGTGCGACTTATACTCCGGAGTGACTTATATGTGAAATTCTAAACACATTATTATAGAATTTATGATAACCACAAGAGGGCGGTGTTGAGCATGACCATGTTCTTTATGCTATAGTTATGTGAATAACTGTTAATATGTGACGTTAACATACCAGGCATGTTCTCAGTTTGTTGTTCATGCGTCATGTAACGTTAGCTGCATGTGTTACGTTAGCATACCGTACACCTATTCAGCCTGTTGTTCTCTATTCTATTTTTATTTTAAATTGCCTTTCAAGATGAAATATCTGTTCTTGGCTTTGGATTTTATCAAATAAATTTCCCCCAAGACATGGGACTTATACTCCAGTTCAACTTATAGATGCTTTTCCCTTCTTTATTATGCATTTTTGGCCTGTGCGACTTATAATCCTAAAAATACAGTATTTAAAACTCAATATCAGAACACTGAAATAAAACATTTTTAATACAGTTCATGTTTAAAAGTCTGTTAATTATAGTCTAATAACAACAAGTAATAGATTTCCAGGTAAACATGTTAGTGCAGATCAGGTATTAAGAACAGACCAGTTACAGTAATGATATGAACTGACTGATATGAAACTAAAACAACTATGAATATACAAGAACAACTGTAGAAGAACTGTCCACTGGAGTGACCAGTATGCATCAAAGGGTTAAGTCAATCATATGGTAACTGAGAAAACAAAAACAAACCTCACGACCCCGGCCCACAAAAAAATAACCAAAAAAAAATAAAAAATCTCCTTGGATCTCCACAATTTTCATGCCTGATATAAAAGGTTAATACCTGTTGATCCAATAATCCAATCAATACATGTAAATTGCAGTTATTGATCTTTTCCTGGTCACCAGACATGACCCTGTCTGTAGTTACCATGGAAACACCACATCATCTCCTACAACAGTGATTCACCAGTAAAACCCATGGACTTGGATCAGTAACAGTGGAAGGACAGACTGGGTTTATGTTCAGATAATAATACATGTGTGTGAAAAAGACACTTTTACTTCAGTTTTCTCTCTTTTGTTATAACCCACAAATGGAATCTCATGACGATTCAAGTATCTCATTAGAAAATTACAGATGGGGAAGTACCTGATTTTCACTGAAAAAGTGCAAACTACAGAGGATAATACAATGAGAAACAGTGCTAAATCACTTCAGAATGGTTAAACAGAGACAAAGAAAATATTTGGAAACTAACACAAATAACACTGGGTCTTTATGGGTTAAAATACAGTAAATACTACTACTACTACTAATAATAATAATAGATATGTTTCCACCTGTGTATCGACCCAGTCTGTGCTTCCATCCTCCCGTTTCTCCACCCGTCCGTAGAAATGAACCGGCAGCATGTACTCCGGTCTGGCCTTCTCCCATGGATTTCCATATCTCAGCCAATCATCTGCCTCCTCCACCTGATGGGGCGAAGCAACAGTCACACATGGTTTGTTAAATATGACGACAATCAGAGTTTTAGTTAGTGCTGTCAAATGATGAAAATTTCTTAATCAGATTAATCCAAAGCAAAACTGTGATTAATTTCCCTTAACAAAACAAAACAACACGTCAGCCGATTGTTCTGACTTTTTGGTACTCATATTTCCCACAAAATACACTAAGGAACCCAAAAAAAATCTGGGAGAGAAATATACAAA
Organism: Siphamia tubifer; assembly: GCA_020466265.1. NCBI lineage: Eukaryota > Metazoa > Chordata > Actinopteri > Kurtiformes > Apogonidae > Siphamia > Siphamia tubifer. The sequence continues at coordinate 8,832,742 of CM035797.1, read as the reverse complement.
ACATGCTGATATATATATATATATATATATATATATATATATATATATATATATATATATATATATAAGAACACAAAAAAGTGAAGAACAAATGGCTCTAGGCACAACAAACCCCGCCCCCTCAGAACTATTTGACCTGATTTGTTCCATCTCTTCTCATTGCAAAAACACACTCCTGTTGACTGTGACCTTTGACCTACATTCACCAAAATTTAATGGGATATATTCTGGACCACCTCACATTTTTAGTGAAAATTGGTCCAGTAGTTTTTGTGTAAAGCTGCTGACAAAACCCCCTAAAAACAATACCCCTGTACCCTTTTGGGGGGGCAGGGTAAAAATTCAAAACACCCGAGACCATAGATATTACCCCAGTTATTCTATAAGGAATATGTCAATGTTCACAACCATGTTCAGATCAAAGAGTTATCCACTGATCCAGTTAAAGAGATTATTAGTAAAATAAATAACTCTATGGAAAGGGGATAATTTAACTGTTGCTTTAATTAAGAAACACCAGAATAGTTTGTTGGAGCCTAATAATCACTTAGTCAACTTGTCAATAAGAGCAAATACGTTTCCAGAGAGGTGGAGGACAGCAGTGATCACCCCCGTCTATAAATGCCTATGTTTGTTGTGATCATGGATCTCTTACTCTATTTATTATCATTTGTAATGTATTTGGAATTTTAGTTAACTTCTACATGTTTGTATATATGACCTATTTAATTGTGTGAAAATGTTGAGCTCAATTAAATTAATCATGATGATGAATTAATTTGCATTAATTTGTTAGTGTAGATTAAAATGCATTATGGCAGCCCGAGTTTTAATTGGTAATTTGGTGTTGATAGCCCCGCCTTTGGCCACACCTCCAGACCCTAATGTACTGGTGTTTCAGCTCAGTGAGTACCAGCCTGGTACCAGGTCTGGTTATCTATGACAGAGTGTCACTTCTGAGTTTTATTTAATTAACCTCATTATCATTTCAGCCAAGTACTATATACACAAGTCAACATTTCTAAATGTAAAACCAACCTTTAATAAATTCTCCATTTATGTAAATCATTATAAAGCGTACACATTCTGTTAATAAGAAAGCTGTGAAGTCATCCCTTTTTTTGTGCTGCACAACACCTTCATGTCATTTAAATATAATTGAAATAAATATAAATACATTCAAATTCAAATAACATTCAAATTAAAAAACAAATAACAAATTATTAAAATAACTAAATGCATTAAAAAAAATTAAATAATAATAATAAAAAAAGAGTACCTGGTACCTGTCTGGAACCGGTTCTTGTGGTGCCAGACATTGGTTCCAGAATAAACACAGTTCCTAAACTAACCCGGGTCCTGGATCCAGGTGTGTCTCAGGTGGACTTTACCTGCCATCCATTCCTGATGTTCTGGTTGAAGATCCCAAATTCATAGCGGATCCCGTAGCCGTACGCTGCCAGACCAAGTGTCGCCATGGAGTCCAGAAAGCATGCTGAGAGCGGGACATTTGGACAATTTAGGAACATGAGGATGTAAATGAGAAATGTTCTGAACTTTTATAGTTCTTTTCCACCTTCATGGTGCTAAAAGCGCTTTACATTAGCCTCTAATATTTTTACTGTGACTTTATATGTGAATATGTTTACGAGGTCTGTCAAAACTAACACATTAACGTGGCTTAATTAATCATCGTGATTCATCTGATTCTCATACAGGGTGTACCACACCTTCGCCCATTGTTGCTGGATTAGGCCCCCAATGACCCCCGTGACCCTTGTGAGGATAAAGCGGGTTTAGATGATGAGACGATTAATTTCATTAAACATTTTAACACAATTAAATGGAAGTTATTTACATTTTTTTTTGTTTGAACTGTTGAAGGTGTTGAATAAACATATTAAATGCATATATATTCATTATGTTTTGGATATTTTAATCACATTATTGGTGGGGGGAGGTTCTGTATCTAAGAAACATTTTTGAATGCATTTTGAACTTTGGTGTTAGTTTATTTTTTGTGAATTTGTGTATTTTAGCATATTTTATTATTATTTCACTGCAATTTTGTGTTTCTTGGTCTATTTTTGTAGCCTAGCCGTGCTAAACCCCCCTAGCAGCAGCAAACCTAATGTGCTTCCGTCGTAGTCTAGTTATGCTCAATGTAACTTTTGGCTCGATTTCCCTGAAGCTAGCCGACGAGTCACGGTGAACTATAGAGTCAAAGGGCGGGCGTAAACAAAATGCAATGATTCAGAGAGAAACAACTGGAAACAACCATAGAAGAAGAACAACAACAGGTGGTGATTTCCGGTTAAAAAGTGAAGAATGTGAGAATCTTTAAATTCTTTTTGCAGAAGCGACAGCCATTAAGTTCCATAATTCACCATTTTGTTCAGTCATTCGTAACTTTCTCTGGACTCCTCCGTGAACTTTCCGGCATCTAGCTACGTCGGGGGTCACCAACCCTGGTTCTCGAGGGCCCCTATCCTGCATGTTTCAGATATTTCCCTCTTGCAGCACAGCTAATTGTCATCATCCATCTTCTGGAGAGCTTGGTCATAGGTCCATCATTTCAATCAGGTGTGTTGGAAGAGGGATTAATGAATCAAATTATATTTATATAGCACCTTACAACACCAAAAAGGTGCACAGGTGCTTTCCAAAATGAGATAAAAAAAAAAACAATAAAAACAAGTACCAATTATTGTGTTGAACCCACCTGCCAGTCGACCCAGTCCTCCGTTTCCAAGACCAGCGTCTTCCTCCATGTCCTCCAGCTCCTCTATGTCCAAACCCAACTACACAAACACAAACATGACACTTCTAACACACAACAAATCTTATGAGCAGTTGATGCTGAAGGTCTGACTAACTCATGTGTCTTTTGTTTTTTTTGTGCTTTTTTTCTGTATTATGTCTTTTATTGTGTGTTTTTTGTTGCATATTTTTCTTGTATATTTTTTCTGTTTAGGACTTCTTTTATTGTGGTTATGACACCTCCTATTTAGAATGACATTACCTGTTGTAGAGCTGCATGATATTAGAAAAAACTGATATTGCACTTTTTTAACCCTGCGAAATGAAAATATCCTCAGGACTAAATAACAGCTGTGTGGTGTTGACACAAATGGTCAAACAGATTAGTGGTCGACACAGAACATATGTTTCACTATCATCCTTCTTGTAGCCTAAATAATTAAATACATTTTAATTTAATTCATTAATTGATTTTAAAAATTACATAATTACAAATAAATAAATACAACTAAATAAAAAACTAATATTTTAAATTTAAAAAATAATTAAATAATTAATCAATCAATCAATCAATTAATTAATTAATTAAATAAAAAATTTAATACAAATTTAAATACCTAAATACAAATAAAAAATAGAAAACAAGATCATTTGCCCAGTCTGGGTTAGAATAGAATGTCTCTTTTGTCAGTGTACAAATACAATGAAATTCAAAGTGCAATCCACTTTGAGCCATAAAATGTATATTATACACATGCTTATATATATATATATATATATATATATATATATTAACAAACAACAAAAAGATCAAATACATATCTATCTAACAATGGCACAATGTACAGGGTGTCACTTTTTTTTTTTTTATTAAATTAAATTAAAAATGCCATTACATTAATGCTATAGATTCTGGTCCAGACCAGTGGCGGTACCTGGTAGATGGCTTCATCGCAGGCTGTTTGCAGACCCAGGTTGATCATGGTGTTCTGCAGAGTCCGGCCCATGTAGAACTCCAGGGACAGATAATAGACCCTCTGAAACACAGCAGGCACAGTGGGTTCTGTTCAGGTTTTCAATTAATGAATAAATAATCACATATACAAATTAAACTCCAGTTTCAGCTCCAGAAGATCATGTTATTATTCAGGACAGATTCAGAGAATGTGAACTTTAAGGAGCTGCACCACAGACTAGGGCTGAACCATGGTAGAAAAAACTGACATAGCCATGAATGAAATGTATATTGCAATATGAAAAACAATAATACTCAGCAACAGTGAAAACAAATGAATAAAAATTAATTCATTACAAATAAACTAAAAAATAAATGAACAATTAAAAAATAATAAATAAATACAAATAAAATACATGAATAAAATAAATAAATAAATAAATAAGTAAATAAATAAAAAAGACAAATAAAAAAATAATGAATAAAATAAAAAAAATTTAAATAAAAAAAATTAAAGACAAATACATGAACAAATAAAAAATCAAATAAATAAATACAAATTTATTAATTATTTTAAAACTACATAAATAAGTGAATGAATGAATAAAAAGACAAATAAATTAAAACGAATAAATAATACAAAAATAAATTAAGAAAATTTAAAAAATAATAATAATAAATTAATAAAAAAAACCAAATAAATTTAAAAACAGATAAAAAGAATATATATATATATATATATATATATATATATATATATATATATATATATATATATATATACACAAAAACATATAAATAACTAAAATAATTAAAAAATAAAAACATAAATAAAAATAATTGCAGGACCTGTGTCCTGTCCGATGTAGCAGAATAACTGACAAAATATCTTTATATTTTCTTCTCAGTTTTTTCTTTGTCTATAAATAATGACAATTTAAAATTGTTGTCTTTTTAGTGCAAAAAACTTACATTTAATTACGAAAATATTACCAGAGTATTTTTGATATAAGTAGCTGTACTTCTAGTACAGAATAGAATTACTTTCTCCACCTCTGGTTAAACTTAAACCGAACTCAAGTGTCAAACTTTTCCATAGTGACTTTACATCATGTGTGTCTCCTTGTTTTTTCACTCATTTTCAGATCAATATTTAAAGCTGCACATTTCCTAAGGGATTCCGTGGGTCCCGGGCTCGGCCTGGTGTCTCACCTTCGGATCCTTCTCGTAATAGTACTGCTGGGTCCGGATCCATCGGCCGACCAGGTGGTCCCGGACAGTGTGAGCCAGGGCGAAGTAGTAGTCCCGGGTGGTGGCCACATTCCGGTCCTTGACCAGGGTGAAGTGCAAGTGACGGTTGAAGCTGGTCTTCACCTCCGCCACGTCCCCGAGTCCCGCGATGCCCCGCACGCTGATCTGCTTCCGCCTCTCCTGGTCCGTGAGCGGAACCGCCATGTTCCCACAGCCGGTGGACAATACTCAGAAGCGGACTGAGGAAGGTGGACGATCCGCCTGGACGTACCTGGAGTTCAGGAGCCCCGGAAAAACAATTACAAGCCCCGCCCACTGCCAAAGCCCTACAAACAGCTGTCAGATGCTAAGTGGGTGTGGCCTGAGTGCTCTGGGTGGGTCACCTGTGGAATTTAAACAAAGATCATAAAGCACAAGCAGAGGTCTCACTCTGCTTGTCCTAAAATTCGATTCGTAAATTGCGAGGAAACATCAAAACTAGATTAGATTAGATTAGATTAGATTAGATTAGATTAGATTAGATTAGATTAGATTAGATTAGATTAGATTAGATTAGATTAGATTAGATTAGATTACATTACATTAGATTACATTAGATTAGTTTAGAACAGCATAGGGACAGCGGGTCACACTTGTCTTTTGAGTTATTGTGCATTCCAATTTTTTGGCTGTGACATGCTGAATGACAGTAAAGTGATGTACCTACCTACCTATCTATCTATCTATGACAAAACATGTAAAACACATTTGAAAATATCCTGTTTAATGTGAGAGACCAGATATATAGGGTGACTGTAGAGTAGGTTGCCCAATGACCGAGAGGTTGGCAGTTCACATCCTGGCTCTGGCTATCCACACGTCGAAGTGTCCTTAGTTCTCCAGTAGGACTGACCTTAGACCTTAGAAACCTACTGGTGTATGAGTGTGTGTGAATGGGTGAATGTGAAGGCTAATGTAAAGTGCTTAGAGGACCATGAAGGTGGAAATATATAAGTGCAGACCATTTACCATATAAACCCAGACTCTGAAACATGTGCGCACACACACACAAAACACAGTCCAACATAATTAAAAAAAAAAAAAAAAACTAAACATGTTAGCAACAAAAAAACATGCAACTACTAAGAGTTTGATACAATTCCCATGTATGTCCCATGTGTGTCTGTGTGTGTGTTAAGAGAGAGAGAGCGAGAGAGATCAGCTCCAAAATGACTTAAATTCTTCAATTCAACTTCTGCTCCTCATTCCTCCCACCTCAATGAATGTCCCAAGCCATGAAGTAACACCTCAGCAAGCCATCACATTGTGAGTTAGATTTTCATTTTAAAACATTTTAACTTATTTTAAGTGATTTAATTTTGTTTTTAGTTCATATGATACTGATTATAATAATTCCCAAACAGAACCCTCGATCTGATTCTCCAATTGGACTTCATTAAATCTTAAAACTAGGTGAAAACACATTTCTACCAATTAAATGTGAAGGTGTTTAATTTTTTTTTAGTACCAGTCATCTTTATCTTAAATGATCTTTGACCTGTTACGTCATGACGTCATGTCAGAACGTGAAGCGTCAGTTTTCTGGTTTCCCAAAACAACACGTTTAAAGCCAACTGTCATTCGCTTCTTCGTTCCTGTTCAGTTGAGTTCGGATCTGACGTCCTTTACGTTTTAGACGTTACTTACGTCGTCAGTCTTTAAAGCCGCTTTTAGAGGCTCATATCCAAGTTTGACTCTTCCTTTGTTGAGCGTGTGGGGCGGGTCCGGACTCAGCAGAACCCCCAGGTGAGTCCGAACCCCAGATGAACCGGGCCGGTGCCGACCCACCGGAGACCGACGGGTTCCGTGGGTTTGTCAGTGAGACTGATTCACTTTAATTCAATGTGAAACCAAAGTCAAAGGGTATGACCTGAAACGGAACCAAACCCTGGCGTCAGTGTTAAGTTATGGATTCGGATGATTGACAAATTCAAATAGTTGTCAGGTTGTTAAGGTTAAAGGTCAAGAGGAGCAGGTCAAGGCCAAACCGAATCAGAAGACAACATTGAAACAAATGTAGAGAATTATTTAAATATATTAACCTCGTCATGTGGCGTTTTATTGTGGTTCTAGTTCTTCTGGCCCTGGCTCTTCAGGTTCTGGTTCTTCTTCAAGATCTGGTTCTTCAGGTTCTTCTTCATCAAACCCATGTTATCAGAGTCTGTCTTCTTACTTTCATGGTTCCAGGTTTAGATGTAAAGCGCAGGTTATATGATAATGGTGTGATTTCTGCGCTGCACTTTTTCCCTCAAGCTGCCAAAAGATGAGGATGAGCGCATGCTGTTGGAGATAACTGTCTCTTCAGCATTCAAAAAACCCTTGGTGCTGAGGTGGGGTCCATGTATGTGGTGACCATTCAATCTCTGTCTTCAAATCAGGAAGTGGAAAACTGATAACGGGCTGTCTCCCGTCTCAAAGTTGGAGAATAGGGAAACGAGGAGCAAACCCATTACCGATTTCAAAACGGGACTTTTTCTGCAGTTCATTTCCTTAGGAATGGGAATTGGGGAAAATAAAATCAGGAGCACTTTTTAAACACCGATTTGTCATCCCCATGCATGCAAGGTCAATGTTCTGGAAATCCTTCCTATCTGTACAGATTTCCTACCGTGCTTCACTGCGCATACGCAGGGGGTGGGGTGGGGGGCAGCCTGTGAAGGTCGCCTCCGGAGCCACCAGCCACCTTCGTCACCTGACCCCTTCCTGACAGACCCAGAGCAGGTCTCGGTGTGTGGGGCCCGGGCGAACGCAGACGGCAAAACCAGTGATGGAAAAGCTGCCCCTGTTTTTATTTTCACCAATTCCCATTCATGAGCAACTTAACTGCAGAAAAGGGCCCGTTTTGAATTTGGAAATGGGTTCTGATTTGAAAACAGAAATTGAATGACCCATAACATCCAATACTAGCTTTTTTGTATGGGGAGAAACCCCCCCCCCCGTTTTTTTGACAAATCACTATATATGTGTATATGTATGTATGTATATATATATATATATATATATATATATATATATACACACACACTATTCATACAGATTAAGACTAAAATATAAGATTATAAGTGTATTAATCCTTTTTTCTTGTCATTTTTAAGTTTCATTTTATATGTATCTTTTATTTCCCACAAGTGATGATGAAATTTTCTAAACTGTTCCATAAATTATTTCTTAGGCTTTTTTTCCTCTTTTTTTTTAAGCTTATTTGAGAAATAATTAAAAGTTGAATTTTTGACACTGATGTTCCCTTTGCCTTGCTCTGACCCAGTAACAAACACCAACATGTGTCTGATGAAAGTAAAACATCACATCTGGATTTTAGGTTTGACTTCAGATTTATTTCAACATTAACACTGATTCTGAAACATGTTTGTTTTTTAGTCACGATGTCAACGACATCTCAGAAACATCGTGATTTCGTTAGTGAACCAATGGGAGACAAACTGGTGACGGCGCTGTCGGGGATCGGAGGAATTCTGGGACAGAAACTGGATGAGCAGGGCTTTGACAAGGTGCACACACACTCTGTTGATTTGTGTTTGTTAGTTTACTCCAGGCCTACGTGGTCCTGGGTCAGTTCCTCCTGTTTATTTCAGGGTTTCCCCCAGTGCTGTATAATCCTGGTGGGCAGCCAAACTTGTGACACCAAAGACACAATTTTCCAACCATAGGTTTATCTGCTGATTTTTCAGGGTTTGAGGACAGGTAAAGTTAAAGGAAATGTGTGCAGGTAGTGGGACAGGAAGTGACAAAAAAAGCAGATTCATGGATGAAACTGCATCTGGTTGAGCAAGATCTGGTTTGTTTTATTTTGAAGGAGCTTTATATTTGGCCGCGTATGTCCCTGACCAGCATTGATGGTGTGTGTTTTTAAAAAAAAAAAAAAAAAAACAACAACTCTGTTTAATGTACGTGGGTATGGATTTGTAAAGTGGACCCGTACAGAACTCTGTACTTCTGCCACATGGCCGGTACAGTCAGCCCACCTGAAGTAAACCTCCCGCTGATGCTGAGTTTTATTAATCCTTAAGTCCCGTTTCATTGTTATTTGACTTTAGCTGAAATTAGAAGCTACTTTGCTAGCACTAAATGTCAGACAGATGAGTCTCATTAGTGTATTTTTGTTATTTTTTTAAAAGGCCAGTAAATGTGATGAACTAGGAAAAAAAAGGACTGATATGATGGAAGATGACAATTATCATCCATCATAACGACAGTTAACAAATGGCTGAAGTCAGAACAGACCCATGAGTTGATTGGCTCACAGATCCATGTGACTACAGTACACACTTGCATACGGTTTATGATTAGAATATTGTATTCTAATTGTATCCCAAATTTAATTGTATCCCAAATGGGGACAGAAATGAGTCTGACATGGCTCACAACACATTTACACATCTGAATCTCTTGGGACCCAGGAAAGTACATATTTGGACTTTTTTCTGTGAAATAATAGTTATTGCTGTTGTACCTGTATGCACATCTATCCAGTTATAATGTTGAAACGCACCCTTTACACTTTGAAATCTTGGATACATTTATACATTGATTGCACAAACCCCTTCCAGTTTTAATTCAGTTTCAAACATTTGATATCAGTGACAGACTAGAGAGACCCAGGGTTTTCAAGTGTGAGCGTTAATTTTACTTTTAAATGTGACTATTGCATGACCTCTTTGCTTTAAAGCACAGTTTGCCCTTTAGTTTGACTCTGTAATTGGTACAAGTTTTGTTAATAAATGTCTTACAATAATCAGTTTTGGCCACATTACTTTGAAAAAGTAATTAGTTATAGTTACTAGTTCTCCCAAAAGTAACTGAGTTACTTGTAAAAGTAACTATTGCGTTACTTGCTCCTAACCAAGGTTAAAGTTTTGTTGGTACTTCCATCTGGCAAATGCCGTGTTCTCCAGAGGTGATAAAAGTACTCATATTCTGTACTTAAGTAGAAATACAGCTACTTGTGTGAAATAATACTCTGGTAGAAGTACAGATTTAAATCCTACTTCAGTAAAAGTTGAAAAAAAAATACAATTTTCTTAATTGTAATAAAGTACAAAAGTAAAAATTTTTTTCATGAATTCAGTAATACTTATTTAACCAGGAAAAATCTGAAAAGTTTCAAAAGTATCCAAAAATAAAGCCTTTAAAAGTGAGTTCCTGTGTAGATGTGTTTCATTGAGTCACAAGCTGCGTTTCCATTAGTTTTTATAGTGGTATTTACATTTTGAGAATTTCCAAGGGTAATGGAAACGCAGCTACATACACTTGTGCAAGTCCTGCATCTGTATGCGTGAAGTCGGTGACAACTTTTTAAAATTTGGGCAGCTTCAGTAATGTGCCATAATAGGATGTTGGAAATGGTAACAGCATTATATTGACAGTAAGAGGAATTAGTCAGACTAGCAGTTACTGAAAAAGTAACAGTTTTAGTAATGCCATTTATTTAAATGACAATAATGCATAATAATCATATATATATATATATATATATATATATATATATATATATATATATATATATATATATGTATATATGTATATGTGTATGTGTATGTGTATGTGTGTGTGTGTGTTTTTGTTTTTTTTACAAAAACATAGCAGGCTGTCAATGGGCTTCCTTAGAACTACCACCAGGCTTAGGAAGATTTCTGAGGGAAACCCTGTATTTGTTTGTTTACTTCAGGCTTAGGTGGTCCTGGGTCAGTCCCTTTTGTTTGTTTGTTTACTCCAGGCCTACGTGGTCCTGGGTCAGTCCCTTTTGTTTATTTGTTTGTTTACTCCAGGCCTACGTAGTCCTGGGTCAGTTCCTTTTGTTTATTTGTTTGTTTACTCCAGGCCTATGTGGTCCTGGGTCAGTTCCTTTTGTTTATTTGTTTGTTTACTCCAGGCCTACGTAGTCCTGGGTCAGTTCCTTTTGTTTATTTGTTTGTTTACTCCAGGCCTACGTGGTCCTGGGTCAGTTCCTTTTGTTTATTTGTTTGTTTACTCCAGGCCTACGTGGTCCTGGGTCAGTTCCTCTTGTTGAGGAAGGATTCTGAAATGTTCATCGACTGGTTGAAGGACGTCACCGGAGCAAACTCTCGTCAGGCTGGATGCTGTGCCCAATGTCTGAAGGACTGGTGCGACACCTTCCTCTGAAGCCACGCCCATGTTGCTTTCTGTCTCAGGCTCCACCTCTTTGTGCTTCAAGTCTCACCCTGGTTGTGTTTTTAAGTATCTGTTCTGCTGGTTTAATGTTTACATGAATAAAAGCTTTGGATTTTAAACGGTTAATTTTTCTTTTCTAAGAGCGGAGTCTGGGGTCCAAGTGTGGGCGGAGTCTGGGGTTGAACACTTGAACATTTCCTGGATGATGCCATCACTCAACAGTCAAGTCAGAATATCAAACAAATGACTGCTGTTCATAACGTACTGTATCTACTTTGTGTAGAACAGGATATGACACTGGGTTTCAAGGACATTAATCTACTGAGTACTGCACCAAAGCTTCCAACCTCAGTCAGCTGGGGTTGGAATTAATGATTTTGTCATGTAGTGAAAATATGCAAAATAAAATAAAGTACCAATATAAACAGAATATAGTCTGAGGACAATTATATAAGCAGAAAACAGTTAATGCAAAAACCACGTGTTCCATAAGTCAGTGGTTTTGATAGCTTTATTTTCAGAAATATCACTAAAATGTAAAGATAAAAAATGTTGGATTTGAGTATTTGGAATTGTGAATGTGACATTTTACTATAAAGAAGATTAAATTGATGTAATCTTGACCTGATTTTGGTATTCCAATGAGAAAATACCAGTGTATTTTTCAAAAGCAAGAAAATTTTTCAATAGTTCATCTGTTTTTTCCGAAGAAACTATTTCCTCTGTGTGGGTGGAGTTTAGGGTCAGAGTGTGGGTGGAGTCCAGGGCTCGTTGTACATCTCTCAGGCTGGAGCCTTAAACCTTGGTCCATGTGAACAGTGTCTGTACTGGAGGACGTCCCTGCTGTCTCAAAGACCAAAAGTGTTCCATAAGTCAGTGATTTTGATAGCTTTATTTTCAAAATACTGAGTATAAAACTGAAATACAATATAACCCTGATATTTTAAGATAAAGTTTTATTTGAGAATTTTGATTTATTGTGATATTTTACTATAAACAGAATTAAATTAGTGTAATATTGACCTGATTTGGTAGCAGGATATTAGAAAATAGTTTTTTCAAAAGTGAGAGAAAAATCAGAATCAGTATTTTGACAAATAAAACAAACCTCTGGCCACAATCAGCCGAGTCGTTGTGAGTGATGTAGTGAAGTGGTTCAAACGTCAGCTGAAGGAAACTCCGCCCACTGCTTCACTATGACAAGTCTGTCAGTGGTAATGTTACTAGTCGTCATTCTCTTAACCTTCCTTTGGAGGCTCCTGTTGACATTTTACCCTTTGTTCGTCTGGAATCAGCAGAACCTCCAGGTGAGTACAAACACAACAAAAAATAACTCATTCATGGAACAAAATAAAATCATGGAATGATTTCGACATATATCATGTAAATTATGTTGGATCAACATGATAAATGTGTGTTACTGTTACACTACTAGGAGTTGGTCAAACTAGACATTTAAGGGTAAATGTAACATTAGCATTTTTTTTTTTACTTTTGAGAAATATGTTTGATCAACATGATGTATGGGTGTTATTCTTACTCAGTTACAATATTTAACAAAAGTAGCATGTTATCAATGTACTTACTTTTGATAAAAAAGTCACTTTTTGACAGGATGTCAGCTCAGTGCAAGATAATAGCAAAAGCTCTACTTCTATTTTGATCAGTTTAACAGTAACACATTGAACTCAACAACTGGAATTAACCCTTCAACTCCTGAGACTTAAGCAATTCCACAGTAAAAAAAAAAGAAAATAGGCAACACAATGAACAAAAACTGGCAAAGTGATCAGTAAAATGAACAAAAAAGGAAAATTAAACTAACAAAATACGTAACATGAAAAAAGTGAGACACTAACAGAACCTAATTGAAAAACAATAATAAAATAAAACTTAGAAAAAAACTAATAAAAATAATAAACATCAACAGAAACTAATTCACAAAAAAAAGTTTTAAAAAAAGGAATATATGACTAGTGTTGTAATTTGGTTCCAGTAGTTTTAGTTTGGGCGTTTTGACACCTGTACATCAGTCCCATGAACCAAATTATCAGTAAAATAGCACTAAAAAGCTTGAATTATTCGGATTTTTTAAACTAAACCATCCATTCAGGGGTTAAAGGGTTAACCCACTATGGCACTATGTCATTTATAAATGATGCTTAAATAACAGCTTTTAAAATAACAGTCATATTGTATCATACATTTGAAATAATTTCGTATTTAACTAACTGCACTGCTTTAGATTTTTGTGGGAGTTGAACCACATTTCATTTGTTGTCATCATTCAACTTTATGTTCTTTGACTTTTCAGAATTTATAACCAACATGAATATTTTTATGTATTTTTTGAGACTTTAGAATCATTCTGAAATGGAATGTTCTGTTTTCCAGTCAAATATGTTCATGGATAATGAAGACATTGTTTTATCAATTGTTTTTTTTTTTACATTAAGAATTCAGGAAAAAAATACCCTAAAGGGACAGGTCATTTATAAATGATGGAACCCCAAAACAAAGGTTTTCATTTACATTAGCGCTTAATGCACTTAAAAGTTTTCCGTAAGTCCCATAGAGTGTTAACCTCTGCTCATAAAACACCACATATTTAACACCAATACCTATAATGGAATACAGCAAATACAATATGTTGAATCAACATGATGCATTTGTTACTGATACTTCAATTACTAGGATTAAATTCAACTGTACTTTTCTTACAACTTTTTATTGAGTTTATTTTTTTTCAGTCAATTTTTTCATTCAAGCTAATTTTTTTTTCAATAAATTTGTGAATCTGTTCTTGACCTAAATACCTTAGTTTCTTTTTTTTAAAAAAATGTTTCTTAAACCTGGTGTTTTTATTGACAGTGTTGAAGCCATTGGTTTGTTGAATTTGTTTCACAGAGTTTGGTTGATAAGTTGGTGGTTTTAATTTGATGACCCATCCACCCCAGCAGCGGAGCGTCTGTTTATGACTGATACATTTAATCAATAACCAACGCCTTTTAATCTAAAACAGCATATTTGACCCCACCCACATAATGGGAAATACTCTGGACCTTGTCTTTTCACTGGGTTTACACGTCACAAATGTGTGTGTTAAAGACACCCATTTAAGTGATCACTGTGGTGTGTATATTGTTTTTTATTTATGTGTGGCCTCTTGAGCCCAAGCCTGCAGCTATAGGGGCCAAGATGAGGATTATTACAGTACACAGGAATTCTGTGCTGTTTTGATCTGTGTGTTTTTAATGAATTCTTCGATGTTGATGGTTTTATGCAATGCGTTGCCACACACTAGGTACATCTACAGTCACATCTAAGTCCAGCTATTGCCAATAATCCAGCTAAAGACTTAACTAATGTTTCTGAGAAATACAGTTCACATGCACAAGAGAATTGAATTATTGTTCCACTCCTAGACACTAGGTGGCGCTACACAACCTTTAGTGTTAGCATTCTTCCAGTTGACACCATAGAAGCAGAACAATCAGTAAACAAAAGTGGCACATTTGAAGTAGATGTAATAGGAGGACAACACCTCTCAGAGAACATATGGACCATAACCATGAAGATACAGACCAGAACCAGGAAGATACAGACCACAACCAGGAAGATATGGACCACAACCATGCAGCATATTTTGTACAAACTGTTTCAAACTGATTTATTACAGTAACATACATGTTGTCATGTTGACTCTGGTACTTCCTGAAGGGGGCGTGTCCAGACCAGTCAGTAGTGGAGCTAAGGTTGACCGTGTTTACATGTGTGGAGGAGTTCCATTAGGCTTCATTATGACTTGGTTAGTCCCACTTCTAAAACTACAGTTCCATTCGATTATAGTCTGATTAAGGTGGAAAAATGACTTTGAAACCTTTGATTCTAGGCAGACTAAGGCAATATTTAGAATTTCTCTAAGTGCATGTAAACATACTGACTGTAGCACTATCCTAAATCAGGTGTCTCCTCTAAAATCCAATTTTACTGCAAGTTGCCCTGTCCCTGGATGAATTAAAATATTTTAATTGTCAGAGGAATAGGTTGTAAAATAGAGCACCTATGGAGGTCCATTCAGCTTCAAGTACACAGGCGACATCTTAAGAATTAAATAGAATGATCAATGAAGCAAGATCCCACTATTTGACATCTCATAGCCACAAACAAGAGTAATCCCAAAGTCATTTTTGTCTGAATCTATTCCATTGTGTCCCCCTGCTGCCGTCACTACCCCCATCCTCTGTAAAACTGACAGTAATGGCTTCGCGAACTTTTCCATAGACAATATCAAGGGCATTAAAACAATATTCCTCTCCCCCCTGGGTGTCCTACACGAATTGACCTCCCTCCCCAAATTTGGTCTTCTTTCAGTCCTGTGATACTGGAAAATATCTTGCCACTTTTAGCTAAAATGAGACCTGTCTCAAACTCTGTAGAGATCCTGCCCCCTAGCATGGTAGCTCATATCTTTGACACAATTGGACCATTGGTCACCAATGCCCTGCTTCTAGTAGTCCAAGATCGACTGTGTTTTGTGCAGTTCCATTATGAAAAAAGACCTGGAACCCAGTACTAGATTTTTCGTATCGCCTCCACCCAGGTTCCCAGTGATACTAAGAGGTGATGTATAAACCCTGCAGATGTGATAATATCATTAAATACCTTTACATAGAGTGGCAGTGACTCAGTTCATTATAAGATTAAAATAGTAAATCAGCTAAAATATTTTTAATAAATATTGATTCATATTCATTCATACTCACCGTCTCATCTGGGTCCAGGTCGCGGGGGCAGCAGCCTCAGCAAAGTACCCCCTGACTTCCCTCACCCCAGCTACCTCTGCCAGCTCCTCCAGGGGAATCCCAAGGTGTTCCCAGGCCAGCCGTGAGATATTATCCCTCCAACAGGTCCTGGGTCAGCCCCGAGGTCTGGGGGCTCTATTAATTGACATAAGCCTTAAAACACCTACACACGCAGTGTTGCCGATTTAGCCATCTCTGGCGACTAAAAAAAATAAACTCAAGAACTTAGCAACATGTCTTGTGAGTGATACATTCAATGCCCTGTGGCAGCATATAAGCAGTTTTTACTGGTGAGAAAAGCACTGGATAATAGCTGTACACAGTACACTTGAGTATTAGTTTTCAGCATTAACTTCAGAATTAGCTTCAGTATTCCCCAATAGATATTCAGACAGTTTTTCTGGTGATTAGTGTGCCCTATATAAAGGTCACAATGCAACACAACCTAGTAACTTATGGTTTTTACATTTAAAAAAGGAATGCCGCACAAATTAAAATCCGCTTGACCGCTGAGCTGCCAATACTCCTGTTTTTCCCAGGACTCTCCCATATTTCAGACCCATCTCCCACCCTTCTCCTGTTTTGTCATTTCTCCCGGTAATCTCCTGTATTTGATTAGGTTATTAGGTCAAAAACTAAATCTGAACACATATCATGTAAACGGGCAGCAGGGAACCCAAGTGCAGAACCACAGACAATTCTTAAAGGTTGAGATATTTATTAATACAAGTCCGATTAATAAAACAATACAGTGGATGGAAGGGAAACCCCCTTTTAAGTCTTTCAGAGTTCTGTACCGAAAGCACAGACCGGTATCAGGAGACCTTCCAACCACGGGATATACTATCCCTCACAGTGTGTGTGAGTGTGTGAGATTAAAGTAAGAATAAATTAATAAAGTGAATGTGAATTTAACATTAACAATTCAACAATAATAAAGGTACTGTGAGTTTAATAATACATGCAGGCCCGGACTAGCACACGGGAGAACAGGGACTTTTCCCGGTGGCCTGTCTGCTCAGTGGCCTGCCTGGCCTGACATATATCCCCCCCTCCCAAATCAGCGTGCCTGTCAACGATGGTAACATGCTCGGAGCTTGGTGAAGTCAGAGCAGTAGGGATTGGAAATGTGTGTGTGTGTGTGCGTGCTTGCGTGTGTGTTTAAAGAAACTCATTGTGATTGCTCAGTCACTTTATTCTCCATCGTGGGCCCACTCCTGACCATAAAACACGGTAGACTTATGCAAAAATGAAACGATGAATGACGGCGTTGAGAAAAAAGGAAAGGTGGACACCAGCTAGAGTTGGATAGGAATAGAAGGTTGCACGAGGAGGAGATGAAATATCAGAAATTAATGTCAGTTTTTGATGGCCGACGTTCCCTGTGGCTTGATCTGGCTCAGAAACAAACACTAACATGTTTGATCAAAGTAAAACATCACCTGAAGATATTTGGTCACATCTGGATTTTAGGTTTCACTTCAGATGAAAAGAACGCATTTATTTGATGTTGGCACTGATTCTGTAACACACTGTTGTTTTTGTTTGTTTTTTTCAGTCACGATGGCTGAGCGTGGTTTTGTTGATGAACCAATAGAAGAAAAATCAGTGATGGAGATTCCAGGGATTGGACAAGCTTTGGGAAAAAAACTTGAACAGAACGACTATGACAAGGTGCACAAACACTGTTAATTTACATTTAATTGTTTATTTACTCCAGGCCTCAAAGGTCCTGGATCACCTCCTCTTGCTTATATATTTTTGTTTGTTTACTCCAGGTCTCCAAGGTCCTGGGTAAGTTTATTTCATTTGGGGAGGATCATGAAAAGTTCATCAACTGGTTAAAGAATGAGTTCGGAGCAAAACCTCATCATGCCAAAGCCTGTGCCCGTGGTCTGCAGAAGTACTGCATTAAAAAGAAAGACACAGGTTAGAAACTCCCATGAATCATAGTGTATGTATATGATAAAATATGATGATTTCAACACCATGCTTTGTTTGTGAAACTGGGGGGGACGAAGATGCCAGCTAATACCCCCCGGCCCCACCATTGTGTTTGGGGGGGGGGGGCTGCTGCTGTGCCACAACAGCCCCACTCCAGTGACAATACAGATAACAATGTTGAATCTGCGCTTATAGTGCATTATAACATTATTAGTTGTGCCTGGGATTCAGGAATACTATTTGTCAGGGTCACACAAAGACAAATTGCACCCTGGAAACAAAAGTTGAGAACCAACCATTTGCTCAAAATAAATATTTGGTTATTACAGTCTGCTCTGAAAGTTGACAGATTTATAACAACAGCTAGTTAACCCCTTAAGCCCAAAACCAGCAGTGATGAGGAGTGCACAGTTTTTACAGTGCAAAAATACCAACAAACCAGGAAAAAGAAAAAATTGTTACAAGAGATCTGAAAACATGATAAAATAAAGTTGGTCTCTTTTGCCATTCAGCACTTAAAAAAAACCCAGATTTCAGCCACACTCTTACTTTAACTTCAAATCTGTCTAAATCTACAGAATTTACCTCCAACTACACCCCCACACTACTGGGAAACACTTCCCTTTATTTACCCCTAAGCTCCACCCATGGACATACCAATTATCACATTATTTAATTAACACACAATCTACAATATTTACATGGAACAAACATCAAACTGAAATCATATTAACTCATAAACAATGGCACCAATTATCCTCCATACATAAACACAAACAGAAGAAAAACCCAAAACAATGAATGAATGAATCTGTGTCCTGTTCTATGAAGTAACAGTGGTACGGTTCTGCAGCAGGTGTGTGTGCGTGCGCACGTATGTGCGCGCACCTCCAGACGTCCACCACATAGAGAAAAGGCTGAGTAGTGAGGCAAGGTCCAGATGACAATGTCCAGTTTAAACATATGTCGCAGGAGAGCCGCACTTCACACACTCCAAAAAAGACGAGAGAAAGAAAAAATACACACACGCGGCAGAGATGATGGCGCGAATATCTCACCACAATATTTCAAAAAATGAATCTTTTTCTCACAAGTTGGTGTGGGTCAGTCTGTGTCCTCTCGCGGGCCGGAAGTGGCCCGCGGGCCGCCTATTGGGGAACGCTGAGGTAGACTATTTCCATGTACCGGCTACGTGGAGGCAGAAGAAGGTGAAAGATTGGCTCTGGCCAGCTTTGTACGATTCCTACTCTCACGGCGACATTACTTTGAACAGAAATATCAAGGTGATGTGATAACGTAAAGTAACAGTTTACTTACAACTGTTGCTCTTTGAAAAAAACACATGATCGTTTTCTGCTTTTTAGCTCGCCTCATTATTCCATACCGTGTTGGGGTCCTCCTGAACGTGCACCCCGGCTGTCCAAGTGATGCCTGTCAGACTATTTGTTTGTAACCGTGGCAACCAAAGTCAACGACGATGCCGCCCGCACAGCGCAATAACCGAGTCACGTTATTATGTATGTTAATTCATAATTTGGTTTCTTTGTGTCTTCAGTAAGAAGACAGTAAGAAGTAAGTAGTAAAAGTAAAAAAAAAAAAAAAAGTAAAAATAAGTAACATGTTTTTTTCTTAAATAAAAGTGGGTCGTATTGATCTGAGGGCATTCAAAACTGGGTGTGTCATGACACACCTGACACACCCACTATCTGCGCGCCTGGTTCCATTATGGTTTTGTTATACAAATAAATCACTCATTTGAACACATACTGTTTTTAGAAGAAGCACGTTCTATTTTCTTGACCCGAGGAAACCTGCCGGGGCTACGTTCGCTTTGACCAAAACTGGACCAGAACTCGACTCACAGAACACTGTCGGGGGGAGGTCACTAAGGGTACACCAGAGTAAAGACGGTGATGCTGTACAGATTCATGTGAAAAATACAGAACTATCCCTTTAAGACACAGAACATAACTTACAATTCATTGACAGCATCATCACTTCAGATGAAAAAGAGACTTGTTTGACAACACTGATTCTTGAAACACACTTATATTTGTTTATTTTTCAGCCATGGCGACTGAGAAACATCAACGTTTTGTTCAGGAACCAGTAGGAGAAAAATCGGTGATGGAGATTCCAGGGATTGGAAAAGTTCTGGGGGAAAAAATTAAAGAGCAGGGCTATGACAAGGTGAACAAACACTGTTAATTTACATTTATTTCTTTGTTTACTCCAGGTTTCCAAGGTCCTGGGTCAGTTTCTCGTCTTTGGGAGGGATCGTGAAAAATTCAGTGACTGGTTGCAGAATTGCACCAGAGCAAGGTTTCCTAACGTCAAAGCCTGCATCAATGCTCTGCAGGAGTACTACGATAACAACATGTGAGGCCACACCCTTTTATGCCTCAGGCCCTGCCTCTTTGTGCTTCAGACCCCCCCACCCTGGTTGTGTCTTTGTTAGGGGTGTGATGAGATGTAATTTGGCAAGATATCTCCTCACATTAAAATTCTTGTTAAATTTCATACCTCTAGTCTCCATACTTGTGGTGTATGAAAATGCAAACTGATTCTGATGATAAGGCCAAACAAAATAGCACGTGTGGTTCCGGTCACCCGACCGACCCAATTTTTTTACGACGAAAATGCCGACGATGTAGACATTTTATCCGTTTGTCAAAATAAATTAAATATAATGAACCGGTCGACTGCCAACTCTTATCTTCGAAATTCCCAATGACTGATGATGAGAGAATTTATTTCTCCATATTTAGTCTGTATTCATGTTTACCAACATCTGTCACCTGTCTGACCACCGTGATTTATGACTAGCGACAAACGACGAGCCATATACATCGTGTCCATGTCCATCAAAACAACCCTCAATGCATGTGATTGCTGCGTGAGTTTTGATTGGCTGTTCGCCTCTTGATGAATCAGAGTACATGGTCTGTTAATTTCCCACTCACTTCACACTTATGTTTGTTTCAAAAACACCACCGTTTCTTTATTAATTGGGAAGATGGTTTCATATCTTTATGGAGCATCTCTTGGTCACAAAGACTTGTGTGCCTGGTGTGGGGAACCAAATACAAATCCTCTTCCAGAGCTAAAAAAGAAATTTAAAACTGTACTCCCGCTCTGTCAAGATTGTGAGGAATGGCAAGAAGCCAGTAACAAAACAGCAGTATGGCAAGAGGCAATAAGTTGAACAGTAAATTGATAGCTGTATATGTCCACTAAAGCCTTCAATATTGGGGCCTTTATTTCATTGAAATAATATTTAGATGTGGATAGAATTTACATTTGTAGTTAAACTGTGTTTTTGTTGAAAAAAAAATCAATAAAAGACAAAATGTTGATGTCAAATCAGATTTTATTGTATTTCAATCATCTAAAATTCATTTATGCTCTCTTAAAACATTCTGTAAATATACATGTACATGTACATGGCAAATCTGAGGCAATGTGTTGATTTTCTAACTGCTGGAAAGAATAACTGATATTAAATCTGAATTTTTGGAGCTTCTTTTTAGAAGACAGGTATATAAAATTGTAAATAAAATAAAATATGGATGACCGACCTACCTACCCAATTTTTTCCTATCCATGTGATGGGAACCACATATATTATTTTGTTTGGCCTAATGATGTATTCTTATTCTTGCCTATTCAAAGAAGAACTGGACCAAATGGAACCCCTAATCATTCACACACTAATGAACTGATTCTCCAACTGGACTTTGTTAAAACCAAATGTCTACAAATAAAAAGCTGAAGGTGCTTTCAATTTTTTTTGAGTGTCAGTCATCTTCATCCTAAATCATCTTTGACTCAGTGTGTCATGATGTCATGTCAGAATGTGACGTGTCAGTTTTCTAGCATCACAAAACAACACATTTAAAGCCAGCTGTCATTTGCTTCTTCATTCCTATTCAGGTGAGTTCAGACCTGACGTTCTTTACGTCTTTGATGTCACAAGTCGCCACTCTTTAAACCCACATTTTGAGACTTGTGTTGACGTTTTACCCTTTGTTTCTTCAGGACGTGAAGTGGGTCCGGATTTAGCAGAACCTCCAGGTGAGTCCCAACCCTAGCTGAACTGGGCCAGTGTTCTGTTACCTGGACCGATCCACCAGAGACCAACTACTTCTACTGGTTTGTCTGTGAGACTCTGATTCACTTTAATTCAATGTGAAACTAAATTAAAACTAAAGTCAAAGGGCGTAACCTGAAACCAAACCAAACCCTGGGCTTCATTGTGAAGTTCTGAGGGCATGGATTTGGATGACTGACAAATTCATATTGTTTCCTGGTTCTGCTTCTGGTTGGTCTGGACCTAAAAACCTTTATGTGTGCTACCCCTAACCCCTGTTGTTTTTATTGACAGTGTTGAAGCGGGTTTTTTTTCCTGTTTATTGTTTCGCTGAGTTTAGTTCATCAGTTTAATGTGTGAGTTATTCACAGTAGGACCAGATTATGTTCATGTTCAATAGTCTGTGTTGAAACCGAAACACGTATATGAATAGGTCTCGCACTTTTATATGACACATTACAATTTACAGAAACAACATTTTAAGGTAAAAATAGTGAAATTACTGCTGCACCACATGGGGAGTCAAAATTAACATCTGTTTTTCCCTCTATGCAAATGTACAAGAAATGTGCTGTTCTAATAAGCAATTGATCCTAAATGGAACACAGGACTTTATGACACTACGTACTTTTATGATATTAAACTACAATTGTGATCAATGTTAAAAGTGTTTAAATGTAAATTTTTTATGAACACAAATGTGACGGAGCGACCATGTCTTCCCTTCCATGTCTGTATTCATTCATTATTCCAGTGTTTCCCAAACTGCGGGACAGGCCCCCTTGTGTGTGTGTGTGTGTGGTGGTGGGGGGGTTAGAACCTGACTCATTTTAGGTACGAGTAACAAACAAATCTACTGCCATGGTGATCTGTCACTGAAGTCCATAAAGACTTTAGGTTACCATGGTGATCTCTCACTAAACTAGACATAGAGGCTGTGTTCGAAATCATTCACTCACCCCCTACCTCCTACTTCCTACATAGGGAAATAAATGTACTGCACTACATAGTGAACTCAATTGAAATCTTTTGGACACTACTATGGCACTGTTTAATTGCGTAATCATCGTGGAACAATTAAAACAGAACAGTGTTTTCTCTCACAAAATTAAGACTTAAAATTTTTTTTTTACTGTTTACTAAGATTGAATTAGTTCACAACTGTTTGACTGTTATTAACTGTTAAGCAATTCTTGTCTCGCGCCTGTCATCCAACAGGCAGAGTTAACGTTTACCATTACTGACATTACATTACTATATAGGGAGTAGGGAGCAATTTTGGACATAGCCAGAGGTTTAGGTTTAGCTAGGGGTGTGAAGCTTTCACTTACACAATGATCTGATTCAAATATCGATTCACAGACCATGATCCAATTCAGGGCGATTCATAAAAATTAGTACACCATTTCGTACAATTCGGTATGATTCGATACAATTCAAACCGATTCTGTTCAGTTTGATTCAATCCAGATTGACAATTTAACTGCAAGGTCTTGGCTATTTTATTTTATGTGACTGAGAAGAAAAAGAAACACAAAAATAACATTTCAAAACCATACCCTTTTGTTCATTTAGTGTCACAGAGACAATAGAGCAGGAACTATTGAATATAAAGTCACACATCTTTATAATATAGGCCCTACCTGTAGATAACTGATATTAATGCAAAACTGATAATCTGGTGTGCCTAATTTAACAGGTTTGCAAAACTCTGCTCATATTTAAAATACAAAACTTACTTTCCCTCAAGAAAGACAAAATAAAAGATAAAAAATGTCATAAATTTGAATTATTCCTGCAAATGTGAGAATACGCCGAGCATGACCCTGAGGTTAGGCATAAAATAAAGTTTTTTACTCTTTTGGAGGAAAATCAACTGATCAACATGATAATGTCTAAGAACACTAATGTCACTGAAACTATATCCACTGATTTGATAAAAACACTTTCTGATGCTGCACTGGTGTCTGCTTTACAGAGGTATTTTTTTAAAGTCATGACTCTCTGTTGAGCTTTATTTTCAGTTTAAACACACACCAGTGTTACTCAGTGACATGTTGCTAGTATGTGTTTGCACTAAAGGAACTGATTGAGTGTTGGTTGGAAATCTGTGGGCGGATATAAAGCTCCCATAAAAAAAGCGATTTGGCTGTTTGGATCAACCATGGATCTGCAGTTTCATCCATAAATATGGTTTTATTTTGTCAACTTTGATGATGACTCGTACTTTTTGACACATGTTTTTGTCATTTGTGCTACGGCGGACACAAGGCCTTCAGGCCAACAGCAGAATATTTTTAACATAGTTTCCTATTTATATTTGAAAAATATTGTCTCAGGGAGCAGTCGTGTTGAGGTTATTTGTATTGTTCAAGCAAAAATGTAAATAATTTTTATTTTTCATGAGATTTTATTCAAGGAAAACAAAAAATATTGTTAGAATATTTCTTCCAATAATGGTTATAATTACACCATTGTTACAATAGTCTGTGTAGTTGTTGAGGGGGGCCAGGAGATTGTTTGTCCTCCAAAGGGGGATCTGACAGTAAAAAAATTGAGAACCACTTCATTAGCTTTTGCCACTCATATACTTTCCTGTCCTTACAATAACACAACCAACCAAAACTTGGAAGCTTTCAGATCATTTAAAGTATATTCACACAACTTTCAACTCCTACCTGTGTCAATATTACAGTTGTGCTCTGGCTGACAGACCATGCCGATTGTTGTAAAATAAACATGAAAAAAAAAACCAGCACTTCTGAGTCACATTTTTAAGAAATTTTCCTGTTATATTCCATCATGTCATGCACAAGTAAGTTGTTTTTTTTTTTTTTTTTTTACCCCATTTATGCTTAATAATGGGGGATATAGGCTGTGTTATTGAGTAAAATGTTTAAGTGTTCGATGGTTATTCCTAGTTGGAATAATTGGGTTAAAAACAGTGTTAAAAATGTTTTGTTAAAAAGTCTAGACCCGTCCAGTGGGAGGGGCTTACTGTTTTAATAGAAGGCTGCTGAAGCTCTGAACAGTTAGTGATGGGTAGATGAGGCTTCATAGAGCGCTTACACAGCTGTATTGATACTGTCACTGAATACTCACACCTGCTGGACCTTAAATAACCCTAGAATAATATAATTTATGTCATTGTATTTTATTTCATGTCTTCATTTAAATTTAAAATAACTTTTATATATATTGAGACATTGTTAATTTTGTTACCCATTTTTCATTTTAGTCTAGTCTTTTGTCAAAGTTCATTATTAGTCTTAGTCACTTTTAGTCTTTCACAAATCATTTTTGTCAGTCGTATTTTAGTCGAGTAAAAGTCTCAACATTTTAGTCTACTTTTAGTCAGACGTTAATGCAAGGTATTTTAGTCCAGTTTTAGTCCAAACATGTCAGTCTCTTTCTATATATTTCAGCAATATTCTTGTGTTTTAATTCCAGGTGAGTTATGTTCTACAACTAACATATTGATTACATGTCTTGATTGATTGACTTGACTGAATAAATCCTCAGTGCTTCTTCAATTCATTAGAAATAGCAACACATAAAAAACATTACAACACTACAGCTACCTTTATAGCTGAGCAAACATATTGAAGTGAAATAAAAATTGAAGATCACAGTAGCCTATATCAAATACTGTACAGATAACATGTTCGGAATAATAATACATCACAAAAACTAGTAGACCAATTCAAAAGAAATATCCCAGACAGCAAAAATCATCTGGGCCAGATCTGGCTCAGAAGATGGGTAAATTCCAGGCCAAATTCGTAAAATGGGCCCGGGCTGGTGTCTTTTGGCACATCGGGCCCAAACCAGCCTAGAATCGGTTTTCAGTTCTGGACCAACACTGGGCCAGTTCCGGAATGGATGAGATTGTTTTGTAGTCATGTGGCCCAAAGGTGGGCCAGAACTGTATTAGTTCCGTGTCGGATCTGGCCCAGCACCTGACCAGATTCTGTCAAACGGATCTGGGCCAGTATCCTTCTGTATCTGGCCCACGACTGGGCCAGTTCTGGATTGATTATCATTTTACTTGGTTCTAATTGGTTAAAATATGGGCTGTATTGGAATTAGGCAAGTTCACATTTCATTACATCGAGCTTAAAATAGTGTTTAAAAAATGGGTGTGAATTTGTGAGCACCACTTTTTTCCCCCATTTTCTTCTTGCTGTGAGGCACGAGTCTAACCACTGCACCACCGTGTCACCCCTTAGAGATATTTTAAATAGTTAAATCTAGATGTTAAATCTACAAATGTTAAATCTTTAATATTATTATACTCGCTCATCACCTGAACCCGCTTTATCCTCACTAGGGTCACCGGGGGTGAAAGCCCATACAATGTCATTCATTGCCAATGCCATACAAAGCCCATAACAATGATGGCTTTGGTAACATCATGAATTTATTGAGCATTGACAATAGCTTTTAAGCACTGCACTGCAATGCTGAGGCTTTTTACCAGACAAAATAATATATTGATTTATTGTTTGATTAACATATTATTAGTGTGCACTAGAGCCTTACTGTACTTTGGTCAGATCAGTAAATATTAGTATTAATCAGCTACATAATAATAATAATAATAATAATAATAATAATAATAATAATAATAATAATAATAATAATAATAATAATAATAATAATAATAATAATAATAATAATAATAATAATAATAAATGAAAATTTAGGAATGGACATAGTTGTGATACCTATTCAGGCCAGAATCCTAAATACTTTTATGATAATAAAACAAAAATATTTTAGTGTGCATGTGATTTTGTGCAATTTGAAATATTTTATTGCATGAACTGTTATATGGTCCCTCGCTAATTTCTTAGGTTGTGACTGTATAACCAATATGTTATTATATAATTTCTATTTATTCTTGGAATTACGTAACCAGGCTGAATTGACCCCACATAAATAAATAAATAAATAAAAACAGCTGCTGGCCTCATCTAAGTAAAAAAAATGCCCGCCCTGAAAAATTGGCTCAGTCTAGCCCTGAACATACCTCTGACCAAGTCGTCGCTGCAGACGCGGGCATTAGCATTAGTATTAGCAAACTTTGCTCCTCCCGACTGCAAACACAGAGTTAATATCCACTTTTTACTGCATTTTTCTCTGAGCTTTTTCCATTTCTCACCTTTGTGAATGATAACCTTTGGTACTCTATAAAAAACACTTTTCCTTCTCTGGGTTAGAATGATTGTTGCAGCCGTAAACTACACAAAACATAGACATTTTCCCAACGGAAAATTCACTAGGCTTCACTTCCTGCCCTCCATCTGAATATCATGCGCTTGACTATAGCAATGTGATGTCACGTGAAATCAACCAGTTCGGTAAAATCGCTTCTCTTCCCTCAGTTTTCAACAGATTGCATTCACTGAGTTCAGTGTTCTTTTTCACCTCCACCAAGGAGGTTATGTTTTTGCCAGCGTTCGTTGGTTTGTTTGTGTACAAGATAACTCAAAAACTTATGGATGGATTTTGATTACATTTTCAGGGTAGGTTGGTAAAGGGGGGATCTGAAAATGATTAGATTTTCGTGGTGGGAGGGGGGTGGGATAGCCCCCATAGCAATGACCTATTGCCATCACGCTTCATCTGTAGTCCACAATTCACTAAAATCGCTTCTCCTCCCTCAATTCTCAACGGATTCCAATTCTGATTCATTTATTAGATAGATCTAAGCATTAGGGACAAAACTTATCACTTTGTCAAAATGTAAAGTCAGAAAGAATTAGTTTACAACTTTGGATATTTTTCCAGTCTGGCACTAAAATCGCTTCTCATCCCTCAATTCAAATTTTCTGATAGCAAGACATCACAGCTGTGAGGTATGGATGAGCACAGGACTATTGGCACTATCTTTTGACTTTTTATCTCATGATTTTGACATTTTATGTCATAATTTTGACGTTTTATCTCATAATTTGGGCTTCCTATCTCATGATCTTGACTTTTCATCTCATGATTGTGGGGATATTCGTCATCCCTGCCCAGCAGCTTTGCGTGTTTTACTTAGGTAACACAGTGAACAATTTTACCGACTAGCCTAGCTAAGAAAGAAAACACTTAAAGACCGTCTTCTCTGTTGGCTGGCACAAAACACACCTGACTCACCCGTTTATTCAACATACAAAATAAATATGGCGGTGGTGCACGTCTGCATGGGCACTTACATCATACGCATCTAATTGGATGCTGATTAACATGGCTTTGCATTTATAACAAAATATGCTTAACAATAATTATGACTTTATTTTATGATTTTGACTTTTTATCTCATGATTTTGACTTATGTATGCCTTATATAAAATATGATACCTCTTTTATAAAAGAATTTTGAAAAGCTTCACAGATCCCCTACAGTACTTTCATATACCCCCTATTTAAGAACCACTGGTTTAATGTTTAATGTTCAGTCAGTGAAGACACATTTCCCCACTGAGATCAATAAATTACATGTAAAATCTACATTTTCTTTTAATTTTAACACACATTTCATATAAAATGTGTATACTTTTATCATTTTTAAAGGATTTAGGGGAGAGTGTTGTGGGCAATGGAACCAATCAGGCGACTCTATTTACGAACAATTCACGGTTCCGTCCAGCAGGGGGCAGTGGTGACACACCGGTGTTCGCTGAGGGCCTCTGAATTCCGGACAGAAGAAAAGCCGCGGCTCGGGCTGCGCCGCCATCTTTGTTTGTGGCAGTGAAGCCGCAGCGGAGGTTTGAGCAGTTGCAGCGGAGTTGTAGCCCGTGTCAGGGTGAGTGTTACCCGCGGAGCAGCCATGGTTCAGACGTGTTCTGCATACGGCTGTAAGAACCGCTACCACAAAGACAAAGACATCTCCTTCCACAAGTGAGTCCACGGAGCCGCTGAGCTTCATCTGATCGAGCACGAGCCGCTTTCGCTG
Organism: Siphamia tubifer; assembly: GCA_020466265.1. NCBI lineage: Eukaryota > Metazoa > Chordata > Actinopteri > Kurtiformes > Apogonidae > Siphamia > Siphamia tubifer. Next base: position 8,803,802 of record CM035797.1, on the reverse strand, counting down.
GCTCAGGGTTCGGTCCGCCGGACTCCGCTAGCACAACTGTCATTTTAGGAATATAACTCATTTCGGTGGCAGAAAATGCATGTGAAACTCTAACTGATCAGGAGATTCGTGTCTTCATGTGTTAGTAATGTAATCGGCACCAAAATACACATAAAATGTTGAGTGGTTATGATCATTAGTAAACTTTAAGGTCACCGTCGTCATCGTTCATTCATTACGCCTTCGCAGGATTAGCCTCCGTATTCGACGGTGAAATCCACCGTAAAATATTCAAATTGGCTCCTGAAACCGAGTCCAACATTGATATGTTTTAGCCGAATCTACCGGAACGCCACGTATATCCGCAAACTTTGTTAGTTTGTTAATTTCTTATGGATGTGTTTACCTTATAAAGGGATTGATTAAAGTGGGGTGATTGGGGGCGGAGTTCAACGAGTGCGTGGCTAATGCAAACATTAGCATCCCGTCTGTGCTCTCACTGTAAACATGGAAAGCTCCGGCCATGTGACGAGAAGTGACCCCAAAAAGCAAAAGAAGTGACCCGGGCTCTGAAGTCCAGCACCAGGCACTGGACCAGTCTCACACCCTCAGATCCATGTGGATCTGCCCCATATTCAACTTAGTCTCCAGATAATATATTTGTCATTATTCCAAAAGAAAAACAATAAAAAAGTGCATTATTATTATTATTATTATTATTATTATTATTATTATTATTATTATTATTATTATTATTATTATTATTATTATTATTATTATTATTATTATACTAGTTCTTTTCCATCACCCATAAATTAATCTGGCAGAATGTGGTTGTTGCTCTGTAAGTTTTTGGTCATTGATCAGGAGTTCTATTAACCTCACACATGTAATATTCTACAAATGTAATAACTTTATTGTCGTTTTGTCTGATCATTTAGACTTTTTATCTCATGATAATTTTTGATAATTTTGAATTTTTTATCTGATTTTAATTGTCAGAATTATGAAATAGCAGTCACCTACCACAAGTGTAATGCCTAATTTCTCACATTACATTTGAATAGAATAGAATGGAAGTGGAATCCACTTTAGGTGCCATACAATTTTTGTGTCTGTATATATATATGTATATATATATATATATATATATATATATATATATATATATATATATATATACACACACACACACAGTCACACCTCAATTTACGAAAGACCCAGCTAACGAATAATCCAAGTAATGAAAAACCTTGATGTCAATTTTACAATTCTGAATACAAAAAAATGTAATTTACGAAACCGAAACACCAAAGATATAAATATGTTCATTACTGTACATAACTACATACTGTACATACTTTAGTTTTGGCTTATCTCATAATTTTGATTTATGTCATGATTTTTACTTTTTATTGCACAATTTTGACTTTTTATCTCATAACTTTAGGTTTTTATCTCATAATTTTGACTTTTTGTCTCATAATTTTGGCTTATTTTTCCCACAGGTTTCCATTGGCTCGTCCAGATGTTTGTGTTAAATGGGTGTCGGCCATGAGGAGGAACAACTTCAAACCCACTAAATACAGTAACATCTGCTCCCAACACTTCACTAAAGACTGTTTTAAAAGAGAATGTAACAACCGAGTCCTGAAGGAGAACGCTGTGCCCTCACTGTTCACCTTTAACCTCAGCATTAAGGTCAGACTGGACTGGGGTCTGGTGGACCAAGTGTACTGGGGTCTGGTGGACTGGGGTTAGGTGGAGTGGGGTCAGGTGGACTGGGGTCAGGTGAACCAGGTGGGCTGGGGTTAGGTGGACCAAGTGGACTGGGGTCAGGTGAACCAGGTGGACTGGGTTCCGGTGGACCAGGTGGACTGGGGTCTGGTGGACGGAGTTTTCTGGGGTCGGGTGGACCAGGTGGCTTGGGGTCAGGTGGACCAGGTGGCTTGGGGTCAGATGAACCAGGTGGACTGGGGTCAGGTGGACCGGGTGGCCTGGGGTCAGGTGAATCGGGTGGACTGGGGTCATGTGAACCAGGGTGGACCAGGGTCAGGTGTACCAGATGGATTGGGGTCAGGTGGACCAGGGTGGACCGGGGTCTGGTGGACAGAGTTATCTGGGGTCAGGTGGACCAGGTGGACTGGAGTCAGTTGAACCAGGTGGACTGGGGTCAGTTGAACCAGGTGGACTGGGGTCAGGTGAGCCAGGGTGGACCAGGGTCAGGTGTACCAGGTGGATTGGGGTCAGGTGGACCAGGGTGGACCGGGGTCTGGTGGACAGAGTTATCTGGGGTCAGGTGGACCAGGTGGACTGGGGTCAGGTGAACCAGGTGGACTGGGGTCTGGTGGACACAGTTATCTGGGGTCAGGTGGACTGGAGTCAGGTGAACCAGGTGGACTGGGGTCAGCTGAGCCAGGGTGGACTGGGTTCAGGTAGACCAAGGTCAGGTGGACCAGATGGATTGGGGTAAGGTGGACCAGATGGACTGGGATCAGGTGGAAGAGGTGGATTGGGGTCAGGTGGACTGGGGTCAGGTGAACCATGCGGACTTGGGTCAGGTGAAATGGGTGGACTAGAGTCGGGTGGACTGGGGTCAGGTGGATTGGGGATAAGTGGACCAGGTGGACTGGGATCAGATGGACCGGGTCTGGTGAAACGGGTGAACTGGGGTCAGGTCGACCAGGTGGACTGGGGTTTGGTGGACCCAGTTATCTGGGGTCAGGTGGACCAGCTGGATTGGGGTCAGGTGAACCAGGGTAGACTGGGGTCAGGTGGACCAGGTGGATTGGGGTCACGTGGACTGGGGTCAGGTGGATCAGGTGGACTGTGGTCAAATGAACCGGGTGGACTCAGGTCAGGTGAACTGGGTGGACTGGGGTCAGGTGAACTGGGTGGACTGGAGTCAGGTGTGCCAGGTGGACCAGGGTCAGGTGGAGCAGACTAACCCTACATTTGTACTTCCTGTCTCCAGTCGGAGTCTCTGGACCCGTTCACCTCAGAGATCCACTTCCCCCTCCCGCTCCCTTTGACCTCTGACCCCGTGGAAGAGGAGGAGCAGGGGGAGGAGGCTGAAGCGGTGTTGGGGGACACGGCGGCGGTGTCATGTGACCATAACTACACGGCGGAAGACTCAGTGCGGCAGAACAAGCGGATCGAGCAGCTGGAGGATCAACTGGAGCGTCTGAGGAAGAAGCTGAAGAGCATGCAGCAGAAGTGTCGACGACAGGAGAGGCAGCTGAAGAGGCTGAAGGCCACGCCCACTGACACGCCCACCACACCAGGGGAGAGGCAGCTAAAGAGACTGAAGGCCACGCCCACTGACACGCCCACCACACCAGGGGAGAGGCAGCTGAAGAGGCTGAAGGCCACGCCCACTGACACCCCCACACCAGGGGGCGGGGCCAGGGCCAGTGTGCCCATGGGCAGCTACGTCATTCTGCCCAAACACATGTACCACACACTGAAAGGCATGAAGTGACCATGACCTGAACCAGAACCAGAACCTGGACCTGAACTGGGACCAGAACCAGTTTATAACAGACTTTTTAATTGACTTTTTATCTCATAACTGCAGTAAAGAACTGAAAACCTGCAAATCATTAAAAAGGTTTTTATAAACCACATTCTAAGTGGATACAAGACAGAAATGGAGATATGAATCTGTAACAAGGAGCAAGTTTCCCTTTTTTCTGATTCGCTTTGTTTTCTTTTTCTCCTGTTTATTGTATATACATGCTCTGAATAATATAAAGGGGTAGGACTAGATAAGTTTTATTAACTTCATCCTACACCCTTTTGAACAAGGTATAATTATCTAGGATGCTAAAGAGTTTTCGCTTTAATTTCTGCCTAAACACTTTGTATGTTTTACTTTTGTTTTTTACCTGTTCGAATAAACAAATAAATTAAATGAAATAATTTTGTCTTTTTATATCACAATTTGGCCTTTTTATCACCATAATTTTGACTTTTTATTGAATAACTTTAACTTTTTATCCCATAATTTTGACTTTTTATCACAATTTTGACTTATCTCATAATTTGGACTTTTTAATCTTAGAGTTTTGACTATTTATCTCAGAATATGGACTCTTTACCAGAAGAACTTTCTGGGCATCGTAGTAGATGACGTTATAAATAAAGGTCACATATAAATGGTAAGTTTAAACCCCTTCTGTTGATGTGTATATACCTGATGCAAACTATTTTTCGCTGATTAAGCGACTTGACTTCAACGTGAGCGGCTGAAGGGGCGAGTCAGTCTAGATGATGGACCGAATTTTCATCTAATCATATGCAAGTAGTTTAGATAAGACCCCTCCTTTGAAAACGGATGGGTTGCGGAAGGGTCCCAGATGGTATTTCACAATACCATCTGGGACCCTTCCGCAACCCATCTGGCAACAGTCAGGTTACACTTAATGCGTCTTATATATGAAAAAATAAAATAAACCATTCATTGACCATATAATACACCATATAATGTGGGAAATATGGTAAGTAAAGCATGCAACTTAACTGGACAGTGAGTATTCATGGACACTCAGTATGTGCTCAATCAAATGTAGGACACTATGTTTACAGATGCTCATTTCTAATTCCACAAAAAGGAAAGAGAGGGTGTTCGCCTAGGGCACCACATTGACCAGCCGGCCCTTCCAGATGTGCAATTGATTTGGACGCTAAACATCAGTAATACTTTGAAAGTATATTTATATTTCTGTGCCCTTGACCAGTAGCATATAAGTAATCACATGTGTATGATAGATTGGATATCATAGTAAGTTTTGTATGATATGAACGTTATGCACGTTATGTTATTGTTCACATTAGTTCAACAGATAAAAAACAATAGCCTACCTTTTGACTAACTAAATCTAAATAGGCTATTTTGTTTTATTTTTCTATTTAAACTTTTAACCTGTGATGTGTCAGCGTTCTGAAAGGACGATTGAGTTTCAATATTCAGAAAATATTACTGTTTTTTACTGTGATTTTACTGAGTTTTGTTCATGGATCTGATATATGGAAATAAACAGGTGTCAAAAAGAAAAAGCCAAAACTAAAACTACTGCAACCTAATAATGCATAATTTCCACTTTTTATTGCATCATTTTGATGTTTTATCTGATAATTTAGACTTTTTATCTCATATTTTTGACTTTTTGTCGTATAATTTGGCCTCTTTATCTCACAGTTTTGACTTTTTATCTCACAATTTTTACTTTTTACCTCATAATTTTTACTTTTTATCCCAGGGCTGGGAACATGTTTATTTCACAGACAGTCAGCTCCAACCTATTCCTGACTCTGCTGCCTCTTATGAACAGTTTAATTTACCCTCTGATCAATAAATGTGGCCTAAACTTCACATAAATCTCATTAAAACTATGAACCGGCACAAAAAAATATGGGGTAATTTTATGAATGCACTTTCAAAGCATATTTATTAAATAAAAGTTCAAAACAAATAGATTGCAGTCAATTTACAAAATATTTCACAAAAAATAGTTTGAAATAATTTAAGTAAATCTAGCTTGTTTTTTTTCAAGAGAGGTGGAAATATCCAGGTACTTGCTAAATATGATCAAACAATTTTTGTGAAATATTTTGTAAATAAACAAGTACCCGGATATTTCCACCTCTCTTGACAAAATTAAGCTAGATTTACTTAAATTATTTCAGTTAAAGCATTGCTTAACATTAAAGCATGCTTTTTGAAAGCCAATTATAATTACATGTGTATAGAATTAATAAATATGGGGTGTTATACAGCTGAAAATACTTCAATTCATGTCTTCCAGTTTGATAAACATCTTGAGTTTGCTCACCATGATGATGCCATTTCTTCCTTTTTTTTTTTTTTTTTTTTACAAATTAATGGTGAATTGAACCCGTTTTTTAGTAGAATAGCAGGTTAAGTCCTTATTACCTATTCTATTTTTCAACACACAAAATACATTTTTATGCCAAGCAATAAACTAGTAGTGAAGACAATGCTGTGTGACATCACAAGTGTGACCTTAGCAAAAACAATAATGGCAGACAATAGCAACTGCAGTTCTAGCAATCACAAGGCAGCATGGTGGCAGAGTGGTTAGCGCTCTCGCCTCACAGCAAGAACACCCGGGTTTGATTCCCTCCACACCTTTATGTGTGGAGTTTGCATATTTCTCTCCCTGTGTCTGGATGGGGTTGTTCCGGTATCACCCTAAAGCATATTTCTCAGGGTAAAAATCCTCCAGCCAGGTGACTGACCATGAGCCTGGCTCCACAACTGGAGATGGGTCCCCAGGTGCTGCCCACTGCTCCTTAGAAGGATGGGTTAAATGTAGAGGACAAATTTCGTTCTTCAATTATATGATGACAATTAAGTACTTGGTTTGGTTTGGTTTGGTTTATTTGTTCGCACCAATAAAAGAAATAAAAACAAAAACGAACAATATTGCTCCGGAAAAACAAAAGCAAAACCATTCAGGTGCAAGCCGAGGCTAAAGAAAGAAAAGAAAAAACAATATTAAAACAAAACAAAGAGAGTTTTTGTATAAAGCACCTTGAGTTGTCCTGTACATGAAATGTGCTATACAAATAAATTTGCCTTGCCTTACCTTACTATCATATCTTATCAAGAAAACCTGTTTGGAGAGTGAAAAGACATTCAAGATCCAGACAGAACCAGACAGATTTCAGCCAGAATTGTGGGGGATTCTGACAGTGACTCATCAGACCAGCAGTGATGGGGAGGAGAGCCACTTAATGAATACAGAATGGTGAGTTTTTAGGTGATAATCATCATCTTCCACCATATCAGTCCTTTTTTCCACTACATTTTTCAGTTCATCACATTTTTTTGAAAAAACAAACTGAGACTCATCTGTCTGACATTTAACACTAGCAAAGTAGCTTCTAATATCAGCTAATGTCAAATAACAATTAAATGGTCTGCACTTATATAGCGCTTTTCCACCTTCATGGTGCTCAAAGTGCTTTACATTAACCTCGCATTCACACACGCACCTACTCAAACCAGTAGGTTTCTAAGGTCCTGTCAGTCCTACTGGGAAACCAAGTCAGGGTTTAGTGTCTTTGGCCAAGGACACTTTGACATGTGGACAGCCATAGCCGGGACACAAACTTCCAACCTTTCAGTCATTGAAAGACCCGCTCTACCAACTGAGAAACAGTCCATTTTACAAAGTCATACCCATGTACATTAAACCCATAAACATGGGTCGGGTTACGGATGCAAAACCCAGGAACTGTGAAAGTCTTTATTTTTGGCTAAAACACACACCGTCAGTGCTGGTCAGTGACATCTGTGATGCTAATCAAACTGTTCTCCTTTTTCCCCAAATTAGAACCGATAAAGAATTGAATTGTTAAGCAGTATCAATAATGGAATTGGAATGATAAAAATCTTATCGATTCCCATCCTTAACTATCACCCAGTGATGTGCAGTGTCGCTCAGTTCACCTTTAAAACACTACAGTGATGAACACAGGCTGCACATTTGTGCGTTTTGTCATTGATTCCAGGCAATTTAAGAGGGTTTTGGGATTCAGTTCCACACAGGAAAAAGTGGCAAACCTATTTTAAATAAGAGTGCATTCAAAAGAATATTTTGATTTTACTCTGGACCTTTCTTATGGTAAACACCAATATAAAAAGTCAAATGAACCCTTCCAGAATCTCTTTTTTCCCATGGTTAGATGATTATTGGTGCTGGTTATTTATTTCCTTCATCGACATTCAGGTTTTATTTTAAATTTGATTGATGCTGAGATTTCTCAACATTGATATGTCTGTCTTTCACTGAAACAGTCTTTGTGAGATTAAAATAAAAACATCAGTAACAAACACATCGTACACACAAATTCCACAGACAGTTGAAGAGAATGACAGTGGGAATGTTTGTGGTAGCGCTGGCATTTGTCTGCACTGCTCTGGTTCAGCTTCAGATCGATGTAAGTAAAAACATCCATCGTCTTATCGTCTGTCAGATGAGAGACACATTTTATCACTTTAATTATCAGGAAATCTTTCAGAATACGATCTGGAGCAGAGTCATGTGAACACAGCCCTACCTTTGGATTTCTAAGTTCATGTACGTTCTTTATCCCAGTACTTTCATCTTTGGAAAGTATATACAGTATGCATGACCTCCCTTTTTGTCCCCCCTTGCCCTGGTGGGGTTCATAGTAATGTTGTTTGTCCGTGCAGCTGTCCGTCCAGGAACACTATACTCTTAATGACTTTTGACAGCTTTGACGGAGGATCACCACATTCACACCACACATGCCTCTCATGAAGGTCTTGCTCAAAATGATGAGTGACCTTGACCTAGTTTTTAAGGTCATACAGCAACAAAATGGGAGCTTTGATGTCGAATCACCTAATTCACACCATCAAGCTGCTGTGCAGCAGCAGTTTGGCGACTGTACTTGTACTCAGTTTACATTGATAATCCACAGCAGCAGTTTGGTGACAACATTGATAATGCTACATGCAGTATAATGGTGGTTCCTATCCTACTAATGCTACATGCATTATAATGGTGGTTCCTGTCCTGCTAATGCTACATGCAGTATAATGGTGGTTCCTGTCCTGCTAATGCTACATGCAGTATAATGGTGGTTCCTGTCCTGCTAATGCTACATGCAGTATAATGGTGGTTCCTGTCCTGCTAATGCTACATGCAGTATAATGATGGTTCCTATCCTACTAATGCTACATGCAATATAATGGTGGTTCCTGTCCTGCTAATGCTACATGCAGTATAATGGTGGTTCCTGTCCTGCTAATGCTACATGCAGTATAATGGTGGTTCCTGTCCTGCTAATGCTACATGCAGTATAATGGTGGTTCCTATCCTACTAATGCTACATGCAATATAATGGTGGTTCCTGTCCTGCTAATGCTACATGCAATATAATGGTGGTTCCTGTCCTGCTAATGCTACATGCAGTATAATGGTGGTTCCTGTCCTGCTAATGCTACATGCAGTATAATGGTGGCTCCTATCCTGCTAATGCTACATGCAGTATAATGGTGGTTCCTGTCCTGCTAATGCTACATGGAGTATAATGGTGGCTCCTGTCCTGCTAATGCTACATGCAGTATAATGGTGGTTCCTGTCCTGCTAATGCTACATGCAGTATGATGGTGGTTCCGGTCCTGCTAATGCCACATGCAGTATAATGGTGGCTCCTGTCCTGCTAATGCTACATGCAGTATGATGGTGGTTCCGGTCCTGCTAATGCTACATGCAATATAATGGTGGTTCCTGTCCTGCTAATGCTACATGCAGTATGATGGTGGTTCCAGTCCTGCTAATGCTACATGCAATATAATGGTGGTTCCTGTCCTGCTAATGCCACATGCAGTATAATGGTGGCTCCTGTCCTGCTAATGCTACATGCAATATAATGGTGGTTCCTGTCCTGCTAATGCCACATGCAGTATGATGGTGGTTCCGGTCCTGCTAATGCTACATGCCGTATAATGGTGGTTCCTGCCCTGCCAATGCTACATGCAGTATAATGGTGGCTCCTGTCCTGCTAATGCTACATGCAGTATGATGGTGGTTCCGGTCCTGCTAATGCTACATGCAGTATGGTGGTGGTTCCTCTCCTGCTAATGCTACATGCAGTATGATGGTGGTTCCAGTCCTGCTAATGCTACATGCAGTATGATGGTGGTTCCTGTCCTGCTAATGCTACATGCAGTATAATGGAGGTTCCTGTCCTGCTAATGCTACATGCAGTATAATGGAGGTTCCCGTCCTGCACTCCCAATTGCTCCTTTTGGACAAAGTTATTTATATCGACTGTTTACCATGTAATGGGACTATTTGTAATGGTGCCCTATTGGAACTCATTCAATAGGGCAGCACTATCAGTGTTTATGGCATGTTTGTGTCTTTAATCTTGCATTGAGCAATGGTGGTGCCATCTTGGGGCCCCACCCATGACTGTTTACAATAATTATGACTTCTGGTACAATGGATCATTGTGACATGAGCTAGATATAACACACATCACAATGATTCACCCCTCAGCCATCTCTGTCCAACTTCAAGCCCTGTGAGCTACAGAGTCATTAACTCGCACTTTTTTATATACGTTTTTGGTCACTTGTGCGATGGGGGACACAAGACCTTCAGGCCAACAGCAGGCTATTTTAATGCTTATTGCTCTAGCTGAGCAATAAGCAAACAATATTGTCAAATCTGTTTGTATGTAATGACAAAAAATTTATTAATTATTAATTTGGTCTTTTGTTAAAATTTACCTCCTGCTCTTTTTCAGTAGTCGTAATTTTGTCATCCTCCAGTTATTGACATCTTTTTGAATTATGTTGTGTTACACTACTGTCAAAATTGCAGCGGCATTTCTTAATGTGTGATCTGAAAGATTTGTCATTTATAACAACTGATAGCAGATAGATTTATGAAACAAATATATATATACAATTTTATTTTACACTGACTGTTACCATTCTTAAAGATATTTTAACCTTAAAACCAAAAAATCCAAATGCAAATGATAATGATTCAAAATCGTGTTTTAGTTTGTGATAACAAGAATTACTTTTTGTGGCAACTTTTAAATACATTTTTCTCTGCATCTAACTTTAGGTGATTTATGACCATTTAATATTATTTTATTCCCTCAAAATTTCACTATGTAGTGGTTCATAAAAATTCAGAGCCAATTGTAAGGTAATTTTTTCCTCTTCTCATAGAAATGATTCTGACAGTGTCATCAGTAAAGTCTAATTAAAAACTCTATCTCAGTATGTAGTCATTATACCTGATCAAAGGTAAATACTGATATGTATAAATAAGAATAAAAACAATACACAAAACACAATTATTCCAAATTCATGAGCAACAGTTTATATCATTACCTAAGCATAAAAACAAATGTCTGCAACCACTTATTTGCCAAAACTACATGGAGCTCACAAGTAAATTAATGCTGCCAAAAGTGAACATGTTTAGATAACTATGAGCCTCTTGCCTAAAAACGGAATAATGTATGCACTTGAAAAGTTCAAAAGAAACATTTCACCCCAAGTAATTAAATAGTACCACAACAGGATTAGTATTTGGAAGGTTAATAAACATTTTACTTCTGTAGATGTTCCCAAGTGATAGGTCTTATAGTAAATTTGACTTGTGTAGTGATTTTAATTATATAGCAACTCTTCTCTGCTCTGCTGCTAAACTTGAAGATGAGAGTTTGCATCAGGTATATCTCTAAAAACCTACATTTTATGAAGTAAATCACTTCCAAACTATTTGGTTTGGTGTTGTTTGGTAGTAAAATAAAAAAAAATCTATTGTTTTATTTCAACTCAAAGTGGCTGATTGAAACCATAATTAAAATACTGTAATTATTTCTGCTTTTTGATTTAGTGTCAATTGTATGATTGCAATAGAGGACATCAAACCCAACACAGTTCACATGGCTCTTCAGATCCCACAGTACAGTACATCGTCTTAACTTCTGGTGAAGTCATGTTTGCTGTTACTGGTCTGGAATTCTCTTACTCACAGATAGAATAAAAATGTCAGGCAGCTGTGGCTCAGTTGGTAGAGTGGGTTGCCCAGTGACTGAGAGGACCCTGAACCCTGGCTTAGGCCCCCAGTAGGACTGACCTTAGACCTTAGAAACCTACTGGTGTATGAGTGTATGTGTGAATGGGTGAATGAGAGGCTAATGTAAAGTGCTTTGAGCACCATGAAGGTGGAAAAGCGCTATATAAATGCAGTCCATTTACCATTTAGCACATGATCCACAACTTATTTCAGATGAGACAGTGCATGATGCATTCATTTGAATTTATTTGTGCTTTTTCTGTTTTTAAGGCACCTAGCAACATGAAAGCAGTGCTGCTAGCAGGATGGATGCTTTCTGTTGCTGTTGGAAACATCCTTGTGCTGATTGTGGCTGAGGTTATAGTTTCCCAAACAGGTACAAAAATGTGCATTTAAAATGTAACAATCTAATATTCAAAGACTCAAAGCTTTGTAATATGACAGTGATTTCCATGTATTGTGTAATTTGTTAATTTTTTTCTCTCATTTTCTAAAGTGGGCAGAGTAGGTCCTCTTCACCCCTCTCCTGGTCACAATGTGGTTCATTTTCCCATCATGGCATGTTTTTACACCTACATCTACCCAACAGAAATTGAGGCCCAGTTCAAGGACGGTGATGATTATAATGATCATGACAAAAAGAAGAAAGCATCTGTAGTGTCTGAAAGAACTTCTGAGATTTGATATGTATGCTTGAATTTGAAGAAATAGCTCTTGTAGCAACTCATAATATAACTTAAATGTAATAAAAGTTTATAATGTAATAATTGACGCCTAATGTAATAAAATCATGAGCGCATAACATGTCTTTGCACATAATGTAATAACTTATCACAATATGAGCTCAGCTATATAGCAACTCATAATGTAATAATGGATCATAGTGTAAGAAAAGTTTAATTATCACCATTTATCTCTCAAATAAAGAAAAAGTAATGAGTTTCAGTATATTATATGTAAATTAGTGAAACTGAGTACTGTAGGCTTTTATTTGATAGTTCTGTATTCTTACATTCATGGTTGAGCCACTAGGTACCGTAGCACAGATGAGTGTAGTTTTGGACCATTGAGAATACTGAACTCACTGTCATGGAACAAAAACACACCTCTTAATTGCTTGGAGCTTCTTGGTTTCAATCGCAATCAGTGTGCATTGTCATTGCCAACAGTTGTGCCCCTTAGGAAACTACTTTCATTGGTTGTTTGGCACCATTTGCAGCTGCTACATGCAGGTGCACAGCTGTTAGCACTGACATGTTTTGATCGCTATTGAGAGAAAGTAGCTCCAAGCAATTTCGAGGTGTGAGTATTTGTTCTGTGCTGGTTTTGTTATGCAAATAAATCACGCATTCAAACACATACCGTTTTGAAAAGAAACATTTTATTTTGCTGACCCCAGGAAACCTGCCGGGATTAATTTCGCTTTGACCAAAACCGGCCCAGAACTGGGCTCACAGGACAGTGTCAGGGGTAAGTCACTGTGGGTGCACCAGAGTAAAGACTGTGATCCCCTACAAATTCATGTGAAAAATACTAAACTATCCCTTTAACCCCAAGTTAGGTATGGTAGGTTGGCACAGGGGTAGGAGGCTTTTGCAAACTCCTGGCCCCGGGGCCTGGATCCCCCATAATTCAGCCTTGAATATTTGGTTTATCAGTCCTTTATCTGTACTGCAGAAGATCAATGAAGTAATACATCTGTGTACAATGATCTTCAAGAACTAAAGACAAAACATGACTGAAATAGACCGTAGCTGTTTATGACTACAGAACCAATAAATTTCGAGTCAACGCAGTTCACGTCAAAAACAGCAGTTAGTGATTGTAAAACAAAAAGTCACAAGCTCAGATTGCATTGTTGTAAGCATAGACACACAGATACCTCATTCTGTGCTGGAAGGTTTTACTCATCGCCGCCATATTAAGTTGGTCGCGTCACAGAAGTCAATACAAACAGCCACAATGCCTGTTTTGCAGTCTGCGGTTGTAATAAATGACTTAGCGTTGCAAGGAGGTCCATTGGGATTACCTGTACAAGTAAGAATGTGTTATTTGACCTTTTTTTTTTTTACCTCCGTCAAAGAGGTATTAATTTCAAGTCTGGTTTGTTTGTCTGTCAGCAGGATTACGTGAAAAGTTCTGAACGGATTTTGATTAAACTTTCAGGAATGATAGACAATGGGTCAAGGAAGAACCCATTAGATTTTGAGCAATGATGGTCAAAGGTTAAGGTCACACTAAAGGTCAACAGCTAAAACACATAAGTGGTAATATCTCAGGATTCAGACAAGATAGAATCTCGTGGTTTCACCTTCGGACAACAGATGGGTTAATACCTATGGCTCAACCACATCATGTGTGAATGAAAAATCAAGCTTTGGCGGAGGTCTGCCATTTCCGACTGCCTTGTTTTTATTATTATACCATTCATAGGTCACACTGAATGTTCTTTAGCTATTACTGATACAGCTGTCTAGCATTGCTAACACCCCTCTGTCATTATAGTCAGAGATATTTATAGCTTTGTGGGGGCCCTGTGAAAGATTGTGTTCTGGGGTCCCTATTTTGCCAAACTGCAATTGAAGGATCTTAGATGATCAATAAACACCAGAGGTGGTCACTCAGCTACGTATGTGGGAAAAATACTCTGGTAATCTGAATCGGTAGAAGTACTGAACTCCTTTACTAAAAGTAAAAAGGCTAAATTTTAATAAAGTACAAAAGTAAAAAAGACTGCATTTTTAGCCATGGACCCAATAATACTTATTTAAAAATGAGAACATTTTTAAAAGTATCCAAAAATAAAGCCTTTAAAAAGGAGTTACTGCGTGCTTGATCAGGTCGCAATTACTAGGTTTTGTAGGTATGGACAGGAAATTTAGGAAAACTGAAAAAAAGTCACAATTGAGATAAAGTCATGAGAATTTTTTTTTAAGTTATAGATATGAATTTTTTTTTTAAAAAAAAGTACAATTTTAAGAGAAAAATTCAAAACTGAAATAAAAAGTCAAAATTATGAGGTAATAGTCATCTCCCCTGAAGGTTTGGGTTCTGGATTTGGACCTCCTCAGTTCCTTCCATCTGGTTCTAGAACCAGTTCAGACTCCTTTCATTGGACGTGAAGATAAAACATCAAAACCAGATAGACCCAGACCAAGAACCAGAACCCCTCTGAGGTGACACAGTCACAGTTTAACAGTAAAACCTGTGACAGATTCGATGTGAACCGGTACCAAACACCAACTACAGAAAGAAAGACCTGCTGATTTCTGCCGGTCCCTGTTGGTCTCTGCTGGTCCCTGCTGCTCTCCACTGGTCCCACAGTGGAGGTGTAGGAGGCCCACGCTGGTCCCGAATGCCCTTGCTGGTTTCTGCTTATCCCTACTGGTTTCAAGGGGTCCCACAGCGGTGGTCCCGGAGGCCCCTACTGGTCCTGAAGGACCGGGTGCAGGTCTGGCAGCTATAGGGTCTGGTTCCACTGTGGACCATCTGATGGACCTTCAGATTGTTGTTCTGGCTGAAGCTCTTGTTGCAGATGCTGCAGGTGAACGGCTTTTCGCCGCTGTGGACCCGGTTATGTCGGACCAGGTTCTGGGCAACACTGAAGCTCCGCCCACAGACCTCACAGACGTAGGGCCTCTCGCCGCTGTGGACCCGGAGGTGGAGCTTCAGACTAGATGCCGTGGAGAAGCTCTTCAGACACTGAGGGCATATGAACGGCTTCCCCTCTGAGTGACTGCGTCGGTGCATCTTCAGGTAACTCTGCGAGCTGTAGCCCCGCTCACACACGTCACAGGTGAACTGTTTGGTGCCACCGTGCAGCTGCAGGTGTGTCTTCAGGATGTGAGCGGAGCTGAAGCTCTTCCCACACTCATCACAGGTGTGCGGTTTGGTATCGCTGTGTGTGAGGCGGTGGCGTTGCAGTGATGCGGCAGAGCTGAAGCTTCGGTCACAGTCAGTGCAGGTGAACGGTTTGAGGCCAGTGTGGATACGCTCGTGGACCAGCAGGGCGCTGCGCTGTCGGAAACCCTTCCCACAGCTCTTACAGATGAATGACACTTGACCACTGTGCACAGCGCTGTGTGCCTTCAGGTGAGCCGCCTGTGTGAAGCGTCGGCCACACACATCACAGCCAAAGGCACGGCGTCCTGAGTGGACCAATAAGTGGCGGCGTAGGTTGGCAGATACACTGAAACTCCTCCCACAGATGTCACAGCTGTATGATTTCTCGCCGGTATGGATGCGGTGGTGGACATTCAGGGCACCACGGCTGGAAAACCTGCTCCCACACTGCTCACAGGTGTAAGGACGCTCACCTGTAAACAGCAAAGTTCAAGCAGGTAAACAAACACTGCACCCGTCCATTAAAAAGAACTTAACTTTACAGTTAACAGATCTGCCTCCTTTTGGTGAGTTCAGTGGGTTTAAAACTGTCCTAGCTCACTTATTTTTCACAGTACAAGGGGGGGAAAAAATCACCTTTCCCTCAGACCATCCTGGTCTGAGGGAAAGGGAGTTTGTCTTCATGAATTATTCATAGTTTTCTCAAAAATTGCAGGAGTTCAGAGGCATGATTTAACATTCAAACAGGCACTCTGAAGTCAGGTGTCTGCCAGTTTCCCAGGCAACAGAGAAAGTCCCTTACTCACAGATCATGGGAGGACCTTTATCACATCAGCCATGACTCCGACAAGAGACAAGCACACAGGTTACATTTCCTTCAGGAAATGTATGGGTGTCTTGTTCTAATTTTTATTGTACTTTTCAGTGGTTGTTTCATTGTTTCAGAGACAAAATGACAACAGTGAAAATGCTCTCTGTGGATATGACATCACCTCCTCATGTCTGATCACATCATATCTGGACCTCTGATGTCTGAACCAGGCTCTGAAAACTGAACCTCAAAAAAATTAGGACCAGACTAAACATTACAACTGATGATCATGTGACCGTCTGCACCTGTGTGGGTCCTCAGGTGAGTCCTGAGTCCTCCCTGTTGACTGAACTTCTTCCCACAGATGCTGCAGACAAACGGTCTCTGTCCTCTGTGGACCGTCTCCTGGTGGACATGGAGGCTACGGCTCCTGGTGAAGCCCCGCCCACACGTCCCACAGGTGAAGGGCTTTATGTCTAGGTGGACTCTTTGATGGACAGACAGGTAGCTGAGTCTGGAGAACTGTCTCCCACAGATCGGACACCTGCACCAGACGAGAACAGAACATGAAGACCAGGACACTAAGACCTTGACCATGAAGACCTGGGCCAGGACACGAACACCTGGACTGGAGTAGTCTCAGTGGACGAGGTTCTGTTTGTTACCTGAATCAAATGTCTGTGTGTGAATAAACCATGTACTAGTGATGGCAGATGAGGCCTGCACTGATAGCTTAATTGGTTATTCTAAATTGTCCATAGGTGTGAATGTGAGAGTGATTGTCTATATATGTTCAGCCCTGAGATGAACTGGAAACTCATACAGGGTGTACCCCGCCTTCACCCATTGTAGCTGGATTAGGCCCCCAGTGACCCTAGCGAGGATAATGAATGATAAATATTGTAATATCTTATTTGCTGAAGCTTTGCAATATTGTGGAATATTACTTGACAAGAAATTGATGGTTTGACTTGTCATGTTTCCAAACAGTTGAATGTTGGCATATCTCCGGTGCTAAATGCAACTTTAGTCTATTTTTGAATGACTTTTGTTACTTTAATAATTCTACGTGTACATCTTGGGTTATCTGTGTTGTTTTATTCCACATATACACATTATTGATATCAAATTAAACTTGTTTTAATGTACAATTACATTAAATACATAAATGATAGTTATCATCATAGTATAAGTGAACAATATGGACAAAATGTGTTTGATTATTCTGTGTAGATGTTGGGGTATTCATATTAAAACAGTTATAAAATTATTATTTTGCCTTCTACAAATCTGTGACCAATTTGAGTTGATAGAGAATATTCAGAGCTTTGATTTGGTATATGACAAGATATAGTTTAAGCTTTCTGTCTTGACATATTACCTGAAAAAGAACACTGATCTGTGAAAAAGAGCATTTAAAGTACCATTAGTTTTTGGGCCATAACATGGATTACATCCTTACATTTTCAATGTTAACATTGATATTTGTGTTCAGTAAATCAAGAGCTTTCAGAAAAACCGAATTTAGTTGAGTTGTGGGGGGGTACACGGTACCCCCTGCTGGCCCACGGCCTAATACTGACATCTGCTGGACATTAAAAACCCTACAGGTAACCATGGCGATAGACTCAACTGACACTAATTTGACCTAGTACAGTACAGTGTTTCCAAAGTTTTTGAGCCACAGCACACCTGAAGATTGGTCATGTCTTCACACTAGCTGGAACCACTGACCTAGTTTATACAATAATTTAAATCATTGTATTTTATGTTTTCATTTAAATTTAAAATATATGTGGAAACTGTTTTAATTTCCTTGTTTTCATCCTGTTTCTCTGTAATACCTTTAGTTTCTGATCAGAGATTAAAATGTTCCCACATAGTGGAAATGTTTTTGGCTGCTTTATAATAATGATGAATTTGAAAATTAACCACAAAAGATCAGTTTGTTTGTTTTTTTGGCAGATTCATCCTGTTGTTTCCATTGGAGATGTGTTCCAAACAGTTGCTGTATTGGTCATGTGGCTTTCTTGACCAATACACCATATGGCCATGTGAATAAACCACCTCTAACCTGTGGGTAGGGCTGAATGCTTTCTGGCAGATATTACAATTTCAATTTAATTCATGATTTTCTTCAAATCAAGTTTCAGTGGTTCAGCAAAATTTGCAAACAGCAGGGAAACTAAACCAAAGAATGAATGCCATGCCCTGCTGTGATTTACAGATAAAAGATGGAAAAAAATAAGATAAAAATGGGAAAATTGTGTGTGTGTGTGTGTGTGTGTGTGTGGGGGGGGGGGGGGTAAAACAAAAAATTAAAAAAAGAATAAAAAATTAAAAAAGAGAGGAAAATTAAGAAAAAAGAAGAGAAAATTGAGAAAGGAACAGAAAAGGGAGAAAAAGAAAAAGAAGAAAGCAGTAAAAAATGGAAGGTGTACATTTGGTCATATGCATTAGTTTAACTCTCACTATTTATATTTTCTAACTAAAATGAAACATTTTATGACATTTGTTTTCATTTGACAGAGAAAAAAACAGCTTCGGCTCCAAATATTAGCAGCCTGTATCGATCAACTAAGGCTGATGAAAATACATTAAATAAAATAATTTTTAAAAAAAATCGGTATCGGCCGTAAAATAGTTGACAAAACAAAGTTAGAAGCACTGCAAAAAAGAAAACGCCAACGCATCCCATAATAGTGTCATCTGAAATCGCAATGTTCAGCCCTACCTGTGGGCGTGGCCGTTTTCCTTCTGACAGCTCAGCTTGTGTTTCATCAGGCCACACCGTGTGTCGTCCGTCCATCCACAGGTGGGGCAGGTGAGCCTCCCTTGGTCCGGTCGGGTCTTCATCTGGTGGGCCCGGAAGCGGCTGGTGGTTCTGAACACCTTCTGACAGTGTGCACACCTGAGCGGATGCTGGAGGTGAGCAGTGCGACGGTGAGTGGACACGCTGCTGCGAGAAGAGAACCTTTTAGCGCAGACGGGACAGCTGAAGGGGCGGGGCTTGCTATGGATGGGGCGGGGCCATCTGGAAGCAACTGTCGTCTCTTCACCTGTGAGAGCATCTGATTGGTCATTGGCCTCCACCTGAGTGTCTCCTTCTGCTGCAGAGGGGGCAGAGTGAGACTGCATCTCCACAACAGCTGCAATGGGTGAATCACCTGTAGGTCAGAGGTCAGAGGTCAGAGCTTTACCCTTGGAACCTGGGGCAATAACTGAATGTCAGGAAGGCACTTTAACTGGGTTCAGTGTGACCAGCTGATCAGTTGGTTCATCTGTGAATATAGATCCTCCGTGGGATCATTTGTAATGTAAAGTTAATTCAGTTTTACTCATTTAAAAAAATGCATAAAACACTTCCTGTTATCCTTTCAAAATAAAGCATCCAGACAGTAGAAGTGCTTATTTACTCAGAGGTGCGTTAATGATTTATTATCAATGAGGCCGAAGTATTACCTTCTTTCAACAGACGCCGAAGCTCCTGAAGCAGAGAATCACAAAGTTTGGACATCATGGTCTGCAACTGTAAACAAACAAATTCAAGTTAAATTTACGTGTATAGCACATTTCATATGCATAGACACAATATGCTTCAAGTGGAAATGTCTTCAAATAGGCAAAACACAAGGGAAAAAAGTGTTTAAAATAGATATGATCACCAATCATAGGTTAAAGAGAATAAATCTGTTTTAAGTCCCTTTTTAAAGGCAGATATAGACTGAGGTGAGCTCAGTTCAAACAGTAGCTAAAGACACCATGTCCAGCTGTGGTGTGTATTCTGGGAGTTCTGAGAAGATATTTATTGGAGGATCTTAAGTTACGGGTTGGATCATGAAGCAATATCATGTCAGATGTAAGGAGGGGCTAAATTGTATAATGATTTAAGACAAGAAGGAGTATTTTGAAATGAATTCTTTGTTCTACAGGGAGCCAATGAAGATTTAAGAATTGGGGTGTTGTGGTTAAATGTAGGTATTCTGGTGAGTATTCTAGCAGCTGCATTTTGGATAAGTTGAAGTTTAACATTTGTTTTGTTGGAATGGCATAAAGAGCATTACAGTAATGAAGATGGCTGGAAATAAATGCATGGACTAGTTTTTCTGAATCTTGTAATGGCATGAGACCACAAACTTTAGAAATACTTCGAAGATGGTAAAAAGTTGTCTTTGTTATATTAGATATATGTTTGTGACAACTAAACAACAGACATCCTGTGACCACATTAACACATAAAAAAACTTTTAACTCATTGTCACTCTGTATGGAATTAAGGAAATGAAAAATTACAAGTATATAAATGTAACAATAAAATTACTCATCTTTTACTAATAAAAATATATAAATGCCCATTCAATCAGGACGATAAGCTGTTTGTGTTGTTGCTATTTATAGAATAATTTGTTTAATTGTTTACATGGTGATGAGTTGTTTGTGTTGTTATTTATCGGATAGTCAGCTGTTTGTGTCATTGTTGTTTACAGGATGGTCATCTCTTTGTATTATATTTGTTTACAGGATAATCAGCTGTTTGTTTTTTTTCTCTCACCTCCGCATCGCTCTTCAAAGGGTTAAATTTCTGGCATATTTCTGGTATCGCAGTCTCTATAAACTTCTTCATGACGTCGGACACGAGTTTCTCCACAAAAGAAGACATTTAACCCGGTTCAACTCCCTAAATCAGTTTAAAACACGAACTAACTCAGGTACCACTCTGTAAACTCAGTGGAACCAAAAAAAAAACAAAACCCAGAGGAACCGCTGTATGTATTTGCGACACTTCCTGTTATTTACGGCAGAAGAAGACAAACGGGCTTGAGGGAGAATAGACAGTATAGACAGGGGGGTCCGCCCCCTGCAGGACGGAAGACGAAACTAGACAGAAGAAGAAATAGAAATACCTTCAAAATAATGTGAATTGAAGTTATGTTAATGGCATCAAAACTACCGTTCATATTTTGTTGTGTTATGTTGTTGGTTTGTGTCTGTCTTAAATAATACAAATACAAAATGTAATGTTCCTACATGGATCTTTTAAACGTATGTATGAATAAAATGAATAAAAGAATGAACAGAATATAGATTATAATGAAGTAATAAAGGTGGAACTTAAAACATAAAATAACAAAAAATACATATAACAGTAGGCCTATTATTATGATGATGATGATTATTATTATTAATAATAATAATTATTAATAATAACAAGAGTATGCTTTAGCAGTGAAAACAAAACAGAATCTAACGAAAACATAGACTGGGGTTTCAGGTTGTGTGTAAAACCACATTCGAGTCCTTTTATAGGATTTCTAAAAGGAGACTGAATGAAAGCAGGTGACACACTCATCTGTCTACTACTAGACTATCACAAAGGCAGAAGAAATTAAACTGTGAGCTTTTACCCTCTATGGGATTGTGCCATTTATAAATGATGCTTAAAAATAACATAACAATCACATTGTACCATACATTTGAAAGAATTTAGAACTTAACTAGGTGCACTGCTTTTCAATTTTGTGGAGGTTGAACCATATTTCATTTGTAGTCGTCCATTCAACGTTATGTTCATCAACTTTTCAGAATTCATAACAAACATAAATATTTTTTATGTATTTTTTATATTAGATTAATTCTGACATTAAATGTTCTTAGTGTTTTTCAGTCAAATATGTTCATGGATAATGAAGCCACTGTTCTTTTATCAATCATTTTTACATTAACAATTCATTAAAAAAATATAAAGAATATATATATCATTTATGAATCAAGGTCAAAGGTCAATTTTGTGAAGTGAGGATAGAACATTTATTTTAGGCCTTAATACACTTAAAATAAAAAAAAAAATCCCCAAAAAAATCCTTAATAAGTCCCATAGAAGGTTAAGAATACTAGTGTGGGAGTGGAAATCAGTGCTCAGAGTGAGAGCAGGACAAATGGGATGAAACAGCAATGGGATAATACAACACAATCCAAAAAGTATTGCATGAAGGTTGAAACCTGTACACCCCAGTACACATTGATCACTTTGTAGTCGTAATGAAGTGGGTAATGGCTCCAGTGTTTGTCCAGTCTGTCTTTGAATGTACTCGGTGCCTTTGCCATTACCACATCTCAGTAGGGCAGTGGCACATTTCTGTGCTACTGCCCATAATAATTCAAATGAATGTTTCTTTAGAATAAAGTATACATGGATTTACTTATTACAGTTTATTTATTAGAACTTATTTCTGTGCATTTACAATCAGAATAAAAACTGATTTAAAGTGACGAAAACATCCCTTTCATAAAAATCAGCAGAATACAGAAAAATATTAATCAGTTTGATTGAACTTTATTCTTATATTTATAATTCTTTTACATAGACAGACAGTGCATCTAAAGGCCATTATCACCATCACCATCATGAACACCTCCAGATGTTTTTTTTCTCCTGTCATTCTGCTGCTTTTAAAGTTTACTGATTCTTTAGATGATGAAACTGAAACAATTATATTGAAAGTAAATCATGTCCAACGACTTCATGACAGTGACATGTGACCTAGAGTCATGTGACTTCACTGAAGTTAACTATTATGTCACTAATGGGCAGAAAAGTCTTGAAAGAGAACCTTCACTTCAATATTTATTAATAAAACTGATAAACTTCTGTCTTGGGACCAATCACAGGCTGACAAAGTGTTAAGCACTTCCCCAGTTCATCTGTGATACTGCTTCCTGTGCTGTTTGTGGGCTTCGATGATCTCCATGACAACGGATGGGTCATCAAGGGTCGACACGTCACCAAGGTCACTGGTCGTTCCCATGGCAACCTTCCTCAGGATGCGACGCATTATCTTCCCTGAACGAGTTTTAGGCAAACGCTTCACGACCTGGAGAGGATGAGGACGGGAAAGGCAAAAGAAAATAAATATTTATAAACTAGAAAAGCACCCAGAGAGCACAGACTCCACCAACTCAAAATACTCACATTCTGTACTAAAGTAGAAGTACAGCTACTTGTGTGAAAAATACTCTGCTAAAAGTAGAAGTACTGATTCACCTCCTTTACTGAAGTAAAAGTAAACAAGTACAACTTCTCAATTGTAATAAAGTAAAAAGTAAAACTGCATTTTTGCCACGAAGAAATAATACTTCTTTAACCAGTAAAAATCAGAAAATTTTCAAAAGCATCCAAAAATAAAGCCTTTAACGGTGAGTTAATGTGTAGACGGTGTGTTTGATCAAGTCACAGTTAATCAGTTTTGTGGGTATGGACAAGAAATTTAGGAAACAATTGAGAATTAAAGTCAGAATAAAGATAAAAAGTCCTCATTATGAGGTTAAAAAATGCATAATTGTGATATTAAAAGTAGAAATTGTCAGATAATTATATAGTGTATAAATGCATATGCACAACGTATATATACACATACAGACATGTATATTTTCTCCTCGTATTTGCACATAATTCTATTTATCTCATTTTATTTATTTCATTTTATTTTATCTTATTCTATTCTGTTTTTATTGCATGCCAGTTGGTTTATCTTGTTTCATTTTGTTCTTTTACACGGGGGTTGCACTGAAAATTTCACTGACATGCAAATGCTCAGTGACAATAAAGACATCTTGAATCTTGAATAAAATGTCTAAATTATGAGATAAAATCATAAATATCAGATAAGAACTGCATAATTAATATATATATATATATATATATATATATATATATATATATATTTATTTTTTAAATTTCTTTTTTTTGTATTTATTTATTTATTTTTTTAAAGAGTCGATATTATGAGATACAGTCACAGTATGAGATAAAAATCAGAAATATGACATTGAAAGTCACAATTTCTGTCCTCCACTGATTTTCCCTTTGAAGCCACTTATTTTTCACATCTGTTTAGTTTGAAAAAGTAATAAGTCTATTCTGCGAATGTAAGGAGTATAAAGTAGAGGTATTTATGTAAAAATGTAGGGAGTAAAAGTCATTCAGTTTCCAGAAAAATGTATACTCAAGTAGATACCTAAAAATTGTACTTAAATGGATTATCCAGAGTCGAAAATAACAACCTGTTAGTAAACTAAGCTTTGCTGTTGCATACAGCTTCATTTCTATTTCTAATGAAATACTGGACTATGTTTTTTAAAAAGAATGCAATAAAATCGTGAATTTCCAGAGCGTGTAACTCTGCACTCTGCAATCAACTATTTCCGACTTCCTCCTAAGATGTCTTATGAATACAGAGAAGTACTACATGGCTTGAGAAAAGTAACTCTTTCCACCTAAAAATACTGTCTTGTGTGGGCGAAAAGACATGCCCCCTAATCACTTCCATGCTAACACAGTTTGTCTCAAAACTGCAAAATCTAAATTTCTCAATGTAAATCCGAATGGTGTGATTTTGATGTCAACTATATATATATATATATATATATATATATATATATATATATATATATATATATATATATATATGTACTCCCAAATATCTAAAAAATGAGCTAAACTTATTTTTGCTCCACTTAATCCCTTTAAGTACAGTAATAAAGTACTCTGTCACCAAGGCAAATCACCCCCCCTCCATAAAAATCTGGTTCGAGGTCAGAGCTGCAGAGGTCAACATGTGGCCCTCAGCCCCTCACCAGTGCGCTCTGGAGGTCGTAAATGATAAACTGACCAGGAAGTGATCCGGGACGGCGTACTTGGCGATCTTGGTGGCAACCAGGTCTCGGAGCTGCTGCAGAATGTGGGTGGAGTCAAGTTCAACGTCGTCCTTCAAGACCACGAAGGCAAATGGGACTGAAATGAATTCAGAACTAACAGTAAACAGGCATGGTCAAGCTGCGGCTCTGGGGCCATATGAGGCCCATCTGCTGGTTCATTTTGGATGTGAAGGATCTGCCACCCTTCATTAAAACACATCATCACACTTCAAACCACACGTACTTGTTTTAGACCTGAAACTGTATTTTTATCCAAGTTAGAAAACTTTTAATAAACAAGTGTTGCCCGGCCCAACAAACCCCGCCCCCTTGCACACATTTGACCTGATTTGCCCAATTTCTTATCATTGCAAAAACACATTTTTAGTGACTGTGACCTTGACCTTTGACCTACATTCACCAAAATGTAATGGGATCTATTCTGGGCCATCTTGCACCTTTTCAGAAAATTTAATGCAAATTGGTCCAGTTGTTTTTGCGTAAAGCTGCTTACAGACAGACAAACAGACCAACAGACAAACCAACTCAATAACAATTCCCCTCTCCCTTTCAGGGGGACGGGGTACCTACTTAAAAAAACATTTAGACATTTGGAAATATGAACATCAAACACTCCAATGTACAATGTCCATGTGGCTGTGGATCCAGACAGATGGTTTTCAGGGTCAAAATGAGTTATTGAAGTAAACTTGTCTCTGACAATGTTGGTTTTATCTGAGGATGATTCATGAACTCACAGAACTGGAGTTTGGTCCAGTTTGTTCCCATGATGCGCTCACTGTTCAGCTCATAAAAGGTTCAGATTATGAATTAGTTTTATTTTTTCCATATGTCATCAGTAACAAATAAAGTGTGCATATCATGGCCATTTTCCAGCAGTGAGCACAGTTCCCTGGTGTCTCAGTTCCCTGGTGTCCCAGTTCCCTGGTGTCTCAGTTCCCTGGTGTCTCAGTTCCCTGGTGTCTCAGTTCCCTGGTGTCTCAGATACCTGGTGTCTCAGTTCCCTGGTGTCTCAGTTCCCTGGTGTCTCAGTTCCCTGGTGTCTCAGTTCCCTGGTGTCTCAGTGTCCTGTCTGTTACATGCTTTGGTGCAAATACCACATTGCTGCAGATACATCAGTCCCTTTAACCTGGAGAAACAGACCTTTTTAAAGCACTTGCTTTTAGTGCCTCATGCTTTTAAGCAAATGAGCCACATCTGACTCCACCCCTCTCTTTTGACTCCGCCCCTCTCTTCAACATTCTACCAATAGAGGAAGAAGAGGAAGAAATAGAACCTGAAAAAGTTGAGGCAGAAAAAAAACCAGACACTGATGAAATAAAACCAACTGGAGAGAATCAAAGTGACCGAGTGCTGAGTTTTACATCCCCTGTGCCTTCAGGTCCTGGTGGCCCTGGTGCATGGTCAGGTCCAGTTCATTTGGACCTGGGCCAGATAAGCCATGACACCATGGCGGCAGAGATGTGCAGACATAATCCAGCATGAGTTATGATCCATGTAAATAATACTAATAAAGATTTGTCCAAGTGTCTGTGCTATAAATCACATGTCTGTATGATTCGAATGCTTTCAATCATTTTCGTGACCAATATCGCCATATTTGCTTGTTTCCTATTCAACTGCAGCGGATATGCAGTGTTAACAATTTTACACAAAACAAAACTGAAAAGACATGAGGTGAGGCAGGCAGTAACTCTGTCACAATAGAGGGTGTGGTCTACGTGAACTCAGTTTTATCTGGTTACTAGGTTACAAATCGTTATTGTCGTGTTATTATTGGCTTCATCTAAAATCATGGAGGATCAGGATGTTATAGCTAAACTGAAAGGATTTTCAAAGTTGGACTTACAAGGAAAATGGGACTTGATAAAGAATGAACGACCGACGCCATAGCTAAAGGATCTACTTCAAAGGACTGGGCAGAAGATAACGCCATCGTTTCAGGTTGAGTGGTACAAACGAAAAGATTGGCTGTGTGGCTGTGCGACAAGAAACCGCCTTTTCTGTTCACTGTGGTGTTTTGTAGAAGTTGCCCCTATTCAATGTTCATTCTTCCTTGGCCACATATGCATATCAAAATATGTACCTCATATAAATAATGCTGCAATGAGATATGAAAGTAATAGGTATTTAGCAAATATTTGGTGTATTTGAAAATCTGATTTAGAAAAAGTCAGTGCCTCACTTGCCACAGACCTCACTGCACGTCATTGCATGGCGGTGGTGTCACCAACAGACCAACCCGTCCCGTCAACCTGGGTCAGACCAACCACGGACCTGGACGCAAACACAGTGACCAGGGCTCAGGCTAGAGCATCAAACAGGCCTCAAAAGTCAGACCCGAACCGGCCTGATAGAACTCGACCCGAGCCTGGACTGGCCCATTTTGATTGACAGTTTTGTAGAGCTTGCACCCGTTTGCAGTCTGATGTTTTTTTATCACTAATTTCCATTTCACCTTTGCAACATCCATTTTGCTTCTATCTTGTGCAGACTGAAAGGCATCACATGATCACTTATTTACGCTGCAAGTAATCACGTAAAACCTGAGCCGGATTCAAATGATAAAAATTATGCCCAAACCCACCAGGTCCAGTGAATTTCGGGCAAATATTCCCAGAGAATAATGTCAGATCTGCGAGTCCAAGCACAGGTGACTGCGATCAGTAGGTGGGGTTAGTTAGTTGTGAGCAGTAGGTGGGGTTAGATGAGCTGGTGGGGTGGGATGGGGTATTCAAATGAATCCGTGCATGTGATGTACGAAGCAAAGAAAATGCAAAACGGAGTGTTTTCGTCCCCCTCCAACAAGAAATGGATCAGGAGAAAAGGAGAGTGGGTGTTTTTTGTTCATAACTTAAGGGTCTCCTCACAAACATGTTGGAAAAACATTAAAAAGTGTGTTCTGCATGATATGTCCCCTTTAATAAACTACGAGTTTTAAATATGGAAAACCTATTGCAAAGAATCTGTAAAAAATGAAATATGTCCATGTTTTAGTTGAATAATGAAAGAGTCAGTCATGTTAATTTAATTGCAAAGTGTCAGATATAAAAGAGCTAAAAGACTGTGATGATGAACAGAGCAGATAAAAATGAGGAGCCAACAAACCAGTAGGGGGCAGTGCTGTCCCAGGATTACACTAAAACATAACCCACACACTTGAGGAGTTCCTACCACACCTCAGAAACCTGAAGCATCACATAGAACACTCAACACCTTTCATTACCTCCGCCAAGGAGGTTATGTTTTTGCCGGCGTTTATCTGTTTATCTGTTTGTCTGTGTTCAAGATAACTCGAAAACCTATGGACGGATTTCATTTTGGGGGTGATCGGGGTGGGGGGTCTACCTTGGCAGAGGTCTGCGCTCTCAGAGTGATTTTCTAGTTTTTACATTTTTTGGACTTTGTTAAATTGGTTCTTCTGGATCTTCTGAACCAGGAGTCTCAAATGTTTTCCCCTGTAAATATGTTGCACTGATGGAAATGCTTAAATCTCATCATGAATTTGTTTGTATAACGACAATAAAGGGTATCTATCTAGGTTCCAATCCGGCCCCTGGTATAAATTTGAAAAGTACAAAAATTCCACATTCAAGGCCGTCAAACTCATTTTAGTACAGGTTCCACATATGTACAAATATTATCTACATTCAAATTAAAGCAGAATAACCTGCAAAACATAATGACTCCATATTTTCTTCTCATTTTGATGTAAAAACAATACATTATGTCTATAATTAATGACAACTTCAAATTACTGTCTTTATTTTAGTGTAAAAAATTAAATTATGAAAACATTTACATTTACAAACTATCCTGTAGTAATAAAATGTGAATTACCTGAAGAAATATGAACCTCAAAGGTCTAAAGAAAATTAAACACATTTTTAACAATTTTTTTGCTTCTGTTCCAAAGTGTTTAGTGTCTTTGTAGAACTGATCGATAATGCACATGTAGAAATGATACATTCAGGCATAATATTGCTAAAATTGCAACTATTTTACTTGTAATATTTCAGTTTTTCAGGTTATTCACATCTTTTTTTGTTTGGATAGCTTACAAAAGTAAGTATTTCCATAATTTACTGGATTTTTTTTCATTAAAACAAAGACATGAATTTGGAATTGTCATGATTTTTTTAGGTTATTATGTTTGACTGATCTGGCCGACTTGGGATCAAATATGGTTGCATGTAGCCCCTAAAAGTAAATGAGTTGGAGACCAATTCAGGACCCTCAGGACCGTCTTCAAGACTTTGACCCTATTGCTGGATCTAAATGCAGTGTTTTCCAGTCTCACCTTCTCCTTTAATGTCATGTGGGATCCCAATCACCGCCGTCTCAGGAACCAAAGGATGTTCGTCCTGAAAACGGACACATGGGGACACATTCACTTTCTATTGGATGGTGTCTCCATGTCTGCGTCTGTGTCCGTGTGTCCTCACCAGAGCGTCCTCTATCTCCGCCGTCCCCAGTCGATGCCCGCTGACGTTGATGACATCATCCATTCGTCCTGTGATCTGATAAAAACCTTGATCTGATCGAACGGCGCCATCACCAGTAAAATAAAAACCTGAAGGAAACAAGGGGTTGTTGTGGATGTCCTCTTCTGATCATGTTGTTTTCTCTTTCTCATATAGGTTTGATTTAGTTTCTTCTACTCTTTAAATTATTATTAATAATTAATTTCTTCATTTTTTGCCCAGTTCTTGTTCTGGTTGTTGTTGTTATCATGGTTGGTATTGTTTGTAAAATTGACATTGTCTTGTGAGGGTTTTTGGCACTTTTCTCCCCCCTCCCTTTTTTTTCTTCTATTCTTTTCTCCCTTTCACCCCCCTATCACCACCCCTGTCCTTCTTTGTCACATCCGTCATCAAAATGTGGTTTAATCAAAACCCATAATAAAGTCAGTATTAAACCAAGCTGAGCCTCATAGAGGTTATAAAGGCAAAGCTAATTAGCTTTAGCACCAAAAGGAGCCAGACTAACATTCTACTTTTAAGGTAGCCTAGCCATGCGTCTAGCGGCAGCTAATCTAATTTTCTACCGCAGTAGTGTAATTCTACTCAATGTAACTTGTGGCTAGATTTCCCTGAAACTGGCCGACGAATCACGGTGAAGTATAGAGTCAGTGGGCGGGTGTAACAAAATGATGCTGCAATGATTTGCAGAGAAACAACCGGAAACAACCATAGAAGAAGAACAACAAGTGGCAATTTCCTTTTTATCAAAGATGAGTGAAGAATGTGAGAAAACGTCAGCAATCTTTAAATTCTTTTTACAGAAGTGACAACAGTTGTTAAGATCCATAATCCAACATTTTCTTTAGTCATTCTTAACTTTCTCTGGACTTTCCGGTATCTAACTCTGTCATCCTAAAGATTATGTTGATTGGTTGTAGTACCATCCTATTGCATACAGAGGGATTAAAAAGACAGCTCAGTTTGTAGAGCGGGTCATCCATTGACTGAAGGGTTGGTGGTTCGCATCCTGGCTCTGGCTGTCCGTGTGTCGAAGTGTCCTTGGGCAAGACACTGAACTCTGACTTAAGCTCCCAGTAGGACTGACAGAACCTTAGAAACCTACGGGTGTATGAGTGTGAATGGGTGAATGTGAGGCTAATGTAGAGCACTTTAGCACCATGAAGGTGGAAAAGAACTATAGAAGTGCAGTTCATTTACAACCTTTTAGTCTGCTTGTCCTGCCTACTATGAAAAAAAAATAAGAAAAAAGAAATGAATTATCATGCCTCAATGCAAATGCAATGCAAACATATTTTTTATCGCGAGACAATTCTGAGAAGCAAAAATTTTAAAGAATCCTGAAGGAAACAATACGACTTTACTTTGGCAGCAATAAATAAATAAACATCTGACCCTCTCTCTAGTCTTCTGGTAGACTTCTTTATTTATTTATTAATTTTTATTTCTATGGATGTTTTCTGGATTTTTAAAATAAAACTTCCCTGTTTAGTTTTTGTTCTTCCTCTGTTCTCAACGCTGGCATCCTGGTTTGGATAACGGTGCATTTAATGTCAATGCTGATGTTGTGTTTTTGGTTGGTTTGGAGGTAAAACACACTCACCCGGATATGGTTTGAGGTAGGCATCGACGAACCTCTGATGGTCTCGGTAAATGGTCCGAGCCATTCCAGGCCAAGGCTGTCGGATGCACAAAGCCCCGCCCACTGACGGCCCACTGATGGGAACCCCCTGGAACAAACAAACAGAGAACCAAATAAATAAACTAATAAACAAACAATGAAGCAAATAAATAAACGGTAACACTTTATAAAACCTACAACCATCACTATTTATTATTAACTATTTGTTACCCATTTAATATAAATGGTTGGTTAATGTACTGTTCATACACTATGTATCATGAACAAACCACTTGTTAAAAACCATTAACAAACAGCTGTAAAATTTGATTCTTTTTAATAGACAGGTGCAGGTAAATAAACAAACAAACAATTATAAACACTGCACCTCTTGTTAAGAGTCTAATCTCTGGTGTCTTATTTTTGTAAGTCTTCCTGTTTTTTTCTGCCATTGTTGGTGTCTTGGGCTTTTATTTTGTTATGTGGGTTCATGTTCACTTTTCTCGCTTTACTTCCTGTCACTCCACCCCGTTAGTTTTGCCCAATGTAGTCCACCTGTTCCTTTGAGTATTTAAACCACAGGCGTCTGCCTTTTTGTAGCGAGTTTATTCTGCCTTGGTAGTAATTTATGAGCGTTCTGTATCTTGTATTGATCACTTGGTTGTTCAACGTAGTTTGGCTTTCTGGTTTCTGTATAGTCCTCTTTCTGGTATGCACACGCCTCGTTATCTGACCTGTTGCCTGATTTTGACCTCGATTCAACCTGACACCTGCCTGTACCTCATTGGATCTTGGATTCCCAACCTGACCCTCTTTTGTCTACTGGTAATATGTCTTGGATTCTTCTTGTATCAGACTTTGGACAGTCTGTGTACTGACTACTGTTTATGTGTCCTGTTCTTCAGTTGCTAGTCTCAGCAGAGAATCTATTAACAAGACGATGGAGTGGATGAATTATTTATTAATATTGTTATTATTATTAAATATTGTGAAACCGTTTCTGTCTCAGAGTGTTACTGGTATCACACAGTAAACAAATACAGATGTGGGGGGCACTGGGCGAACCCGAAAACCTCGGTCTTCCTCTCACTCTACCCCCCCAGAAACTCCACTGAGCTGGCCAATCACAGACCTGAATTTACAACCAAGCATTTCAGGCACGGGCAGAAATCGGCATGGATCGGGACTTGGAAATCATGCAAAGCTACTCTGTATGTGCTCAAAACTCACTTGACAGTTAAAACTGAGTATAATAGGTCTAGCTTAAGTAAAGCTGCTGACAAACAAACAAACAAACAGACAAACCAATACTCCTAATTACTAGAAACAACCACTTTCACCTTTTGTTCAATGGATTATGAAAATTATGATTAAATGATGTGAAACTAAATATTAATTGATGCTGGACAAAAAGGGTATGGTTGAGTGTATAAATGTTATTGTTGTTTTAATGAGTTAAATCAAAGTAAACAGATGATTTAACATGAAACAGTTAGATTTAGTTATTCATCAAATGAACGTCGTCGTCCTCAGATGCAGTGACATGTTAAAACCCAACTTTTGATGAAGCTGAGCTGAAACAGACACAACTCAGATACCAGAGTGGATGGGATCGACGGTGGTGTTAATGAGCAGAGGATTGTGGGTAGAGTGAGGAGACGATGGCGTGAAGTGAAGAAGGTTGAGTGTAATCTCATCCACTTCAGTAAGTGATGATGAGAAAGAGTCAGACACAGATTAAAGCGTGAAATGGATAAAGAATCCTACGGCTCAAAGTCTGTTAATCAAAGCAAACAGATGCTGAAAGATTAAAGAGACGCCAGTCATTGAAGGCAGCACACAACCTTTGACCTTCAGGGTCAAGTGGGGTTAATGAGACACAGAGGCCGATTGGGTATCGAGTCCAATGGTTCCTGCAGATCTGGTGGATCTGATGGGTCACACAACAGATACTTCTTCCTCATCACCATCTTCATTTCCATCCTCCTCCTCCTCCTCCTCATCCTCTTCCTCCTCTTCCTCCTCCTCCTCCTCCTCCTCCTCCTTCTCCTCCTCCTCCTCCTCCTCTTCCTCCTTCTCCCTCCTCATCATCCTCCTCATCCTCCTCCTCATCTTCAACACCTCCACCACATGGGACCACATTCTGCCCTGCACTGGCCTCCTGTTACCAACAGGATCCAGTTTAAGCTTTTACTCTATGTTTTAAATCAGGGGTCTAAAATATGTGCCCCAGGGGCCAAATGCAGCGTACCAAAGGTTTGAGTGCGGCCCCTGGAATGAATTTGTAAAGGTCAATAATCCCACAGTCAAAGGTGTGGAACTGATTTTAGTTCAGGTTCCACATACAGACCAATATTATCTACAGTCAAACAACAGGAAAACCTACAAAAAATAATAGATGCATATTTTCTTTTGGGTTTGATGTGAAACACATTTGACATTATGTTGATAATGGCAACTTCAAATGTTTATCTTTGTTTTAGTTTAAAAAAATAACATGAAAATATGGAAATATTTACATGTACAAACTATAATGTAACAATAAAATGTGAAAAACCTGAACAAGTATGAACAACATGAAATGTCTAAAGAAATTAACTACAGTGTTTTGCTTCTTCTGGTAAAAATGATATGTTGAAGCAAAACATTGTTAAAATTGCATTTATTTGTCCTAGGAAGTTAGATTTTTATCTGGTTATTCTCCTCTTTTTTGTTTGTATAGTTTGTTAAAGAAAATATTTTCAGAATTTAATGGGGGTGTTTTGCACTAAATCAAAGACAAATGTTTGGAGTTATTATTTACATGCTATCCTATTATTTTACTAGAAATCTAATCTGGCTGAATGTGGCCACTGAAAGAAAATAAGGTTCAAACTCCTGACTTAAGGTTTCTGGATTAATTAATCGACCAGGCCGATATATTAGGGTCAATATTTAAGGTTTTTTCTTGTATTGATATCAGCCTGTTGTGTTTTTCCCTGCCGTAATTTACTGACAGGTTAAGGAAAAAGAGGAAAAAAGGAAGAAAAAAAGAAGGAAAAAAAGAAAAGGGGGAGAACAAAAAGGAAAAAAAGGGAAAAAAAAGTGACAAATGGAAAAAGAACTGAAAAGGGGGAAAAGTAAGAAAAGGGGAGAAAAGAACAGGAGAAAAAAGGGGGGAAAGAGAATAAAGAACAGGGAAAAATAAAGGAGAGAAAAAAGGGAAAAGAGGGTGTGGGTTTGAGTGTCACCTGGTCTCCCATTAGAACTGGCTCGATACCGTAGAAGGGTCTCATGGCCATAACAGGAATGATGGGAGCCCCTTCCTCTGCAGGACGAGGGGCGATGCAGATGCCACCAGTCTCTGGATAAACACAAGGTTCACACATCACACCAGGAAACCCTGACCCTAACCCAGGTTTTAATGTGACCCTAACTCTAACTCAGGTTTGATGTGACCTTAACCCTAACCCAGGTTTGATGTGACCCTAACTCTAACCCAGGTTTTAATGTGACCCTAACTCTAACCCAGGTTTGATGTGACCTTAACTCTAACCCAGGTTTGATGTGACCCTAACTCTAACCCAGGTTTGATGTGACCCTAACTCTAACCCAGGTTTGATGTGACCTTAACTCTAACCCAGGTTTGATGTGCAGATGGAACAGGAACATTCAGGTGCTAATTAGTGTGAAAAATCTGAACACTTGTTGAACCTGTAACAGCTCCATCTGCCGCTAGAGGGCATGAGCCACTGCCTTTAAGTGCAGTTTTAATTTACTTTAATTTCTTAATTTATTGGGGATTTGGGTGGTTTTCAGAGAAAGCAGCAGCATCTGGCACAGACTTTAAAGTCTGATTTAAACCCAGGCAGTGCTAGGCTCTGATTGTCGAGGAATTAGGTCAGCGAGCAGTGATCCTCCTCCTCCTGGTCCTGGTCCCGGTCTGAGGTCGACGGGGTCGGGCCTGATTTCATCTTAATTCATTTTGTGCACAGCTGCAGATGTTCGGCTGCTAATCGGTCAAATTAGGCCTAAAGCTGTCGTAAAGAGAGAGTCAGACGGACTCAAAGCCACAACAAATGCAAAAGAAGAAGCCACAGTCTCCTCTGCAGATGTCCAACTGTCTTCAGTAAATGGACCTGTGATCAATCCAATAACATGAAATAAACACATATATGTGATGGTTTAACAGATGACCAGAAATCCTGTAATAGAGGTGTCAAAAGTACATACATTCCAACTTAAGTAGAAGTACAGTTACTTGTATGAAAAAATACTGTGGTAAAAGTAGAAGGACTGATTCAACTCCTTTACTTAAGTAAAAGTAAAAAGTACAATTTCTCAATTGTAATAAAGTACAAAATTAAAAAGTAAAACCGCATTTTTTTGCCATGAACACAATAATACTTATTTAACAAGGAAAAATCAGAAAAGTTTCAAAGGTATCCAAAAATAAAGCCTTTAAAAAGGAGTTTGTGTGTAGATAATGTGTTTGCTCAGTTTTGTGGGAATGGACTAGAAATTTATGGGAAAAAAACAAAAGTCATAATTGATGTAAAGAGTCACCATTATGACAAAAAGGTCATACATATGAGATTTTAAAAAGCATAATTATGAGATAAAAAGTAAAAAAAATTAGATTATAAGATCAGAAATGCATAATTATAAGGAAAGAGTCAAAATTATGACATAAAATGGTACAATTAAGATAGAAAGTCATAATTAGGAGAGAAAATGTTAAAATTATGAAATAAAAAGTCTCAATTCTGAGATAAAAAGTTATGATAGAAAAGGTCACAATTTCTCTCCTCCACTGATTTTCCCTATGAAGCATTTTATTGAAAGTTTGAAAAAGTAATGAGTCTAATCTGAGAATGTAAGGACGATAAAGTACAAATATTTATATAAATGTAAGGACTATAAAGTACATATATTTATATAAATGTAAGGAGTAGAAAGTACAAAGGTCACTGGCTCAATATCTAAAAACTTCAAAAAGACTATAACAGAAAAAAACAGTGGCGATAGGGACTTAGTTACTATTATTGACAGATAGGAAACCTGGCATGGGCTTTAAAATGATGTCATCACATTTGACCTTGAAAGGTCAAATTCAAAGTCACATTATTTTAGATGGCGGTAATTCCAAACAGAGTGATGGTAAGTACATTGTTGATAGATATGAAACTACATTTTGGCTCCAAAATGAAATTATGACCTTGAGCAACCTTAAAAGGTCAAACCCATAGTCTCACATTTTAAAAGGGAGATGTCCATTAAGAGCTAAAATATGTGCGAGGGGGGGCGTGGTTTGCTGTGGCAGGCACCACTTTTTTGTTTGGTCTTTTTTGTTTGTTTGTTTGATTTTGAGCAGGTTTACACAAAAACTACTGGACCATAAGGTTAATTAATTGGGTCATCAACACATCTAGGTAAATAAGTAGGAAGAGGCACTAGGTCATTTTCCAGCTCTGATACCTTGTAATTTCTATTAAATGACTGAACTTGTTCCAGTGGAGTTACAGGCACATCATATTTTTTTTATCATCTTACTACTGCACTGACTAGATTTGGTCTCTTTCTTGGTAATGACTAAGTGGAAACAAGTGATAATGTATTTTACGGCCCTCATGCTGTGGATTTTCCTAGAAATTACCTCCTTGTTTTTCAGGTAATTAAACAAAATCAATAAGTAAATCTTGGACTCATCATTTCAGTAACTACAGATGAATTTAAAATAATTACCATATTTTCATACTTGAAATAGAAGTTGTTTATATCGCTTATTTCCTAGAACCTGCAGAGTATTTGCACTGGAAACTGCATTGAAATTACTTGATATAAGGAGTCACAAAGGATTTTTACTATAAAATTACATCGAAATGACATAGACATTTCCACATTAACAAAAGTTGCTAGCATCATTATTACCTAGAAACTGCAGAGTAATTGCACTGGAAATTGCTTGTAATAAACAGTAACAAATGCATCATAACTACGATACAATCACTATGTTATTAGCGATCTGTAATATATTGTAGTGTTACTGATATTGTTGTAATGTTTGTCCTCCATTGTAGTTTTGAGAATAAACACCCCTATGCTGGGGGTACTTCCAATGCTTCAGTTATATGTCACATGATACACAGTGTATAGCATGACATATAACTTAAGCTGTGTCACCTCCTTGTTGATTCTGGAACATAAGTCCACTGTATAAAGGTCCAGCCTGTTACACCTCTGTTACTCCTTTGGCTTAGGAAAAGGGTTGTGATCCCCATTTCCTAAGTTTTTCCAGGATCTCTGTGTAAAAGTGGTGACAGTGTGTTTCCTGACCTGTCTGCCACCAGGTGTCCACTAGAGGACAGCGTTCCTCTCCAACCACGCTGTAGAACCAGTGCCAGGCCTCATGGTTAATGGGTTCACCAACTGTACATAATGACACACGACAAACACACACAATAATGCACAAAGACACACAAGGTCAGACACAAGTAAAATCATAAATAATAATAATAATAATAATAATAATAATAATAATAATAATAATAATAATAATAATAATAATAATAATAATAATAATAATATGTGCACAGAGGGAATGTAAAGCCCTTTCTAGAATCACTGTGACAAAGAATGTTCTACTTCTTTTTCTACTGTTTCTTAGAGTTGTGTGAACTGTAGCCTCCAATGTCAACTGCTGACGGTCCAACACAGTCTGGATTATTGACCACAAACCAGTTTACAGAGGGTGACTGAGCTTTAGTTAGAGTTCAGACCTTCTGATCACATTTTTTTTTATCTTTGTATTTTATTTTATCATCCTCACACTGAGGCGTGACAGCTAATTGGTCAGTAGCTGGAGCTGTTAGAAGTTAAGCTCCACTATCTGGACGTCACCTGGTCCACACCTGGTCCGCTATATAAATGCAGTCCATTTACCATTTACCACCTGGTCCACAGCAAAAGGATCAGGTCTAAAACCACAGAGAGTTGGGTTTGGACAGGCCACTGGTCTGTGATCTGGTACATTGATTCTGTTCAGGTTCTGGTCTCATCTGACTGTACATCATCACAGGCCCTTTAGAACAGCCTCTCCACTCGCCACTCAAACCCATTGTAGCGCCTTTTTGGCTGCAGTTCCAACAGAATTCCACTGGGGGCAATCGACAGAGTGTAAAATTAATGTTTCCCTATGGAGCTAGACACTAAAATTGTCTATTTCACCTTATTGTCCCTGAGAGCGCTCACATTTGAATGTGGAGTTCAACGTGGTCCAAATGTACTGAATTAGTATGTCCCTTAGATTTCTTACAGATTGAGTTCTTGTTGCCTACAATGCTCTAGCATTCTGCTAATGACCACTGGTCGGCCGACGAGTGGACCAGAAATACTGCTTGCCTCATACCAAGCCACACCCCCTTTAGAAAAACTTTAAAAAAAAAACAAAAACAAATCAAACATAATGTAGTCTACTTACCTGTGTCAGCTGCAGCTCTGCTTCAGGACAAGAAAGCTTGTTGGTGTAAACTGTGTGTGATGTCATTTACACTTTAAATCCCTTTTTTAAGCAAATACATGTTTCTAAAAATCTAAAGCTCAACTTTTCTATACAACCTCATTCAAAAACAACATTCAAATTACTAGACAAAAAATATATCTTGAGATAAGGGCACTGTGAGGGGTATAGCTCCATAGGACTCCATTCATTCTGCACTCCAAAAATCCAGCGGCCCCACATGGTAAAAGAATGAACTGCAACCAAATGGAATCCGTAAATGCACCGCGAGAGGCTGTTCTTTCTATATTAGACATTCTGTGACATGATCCTGTTTTTCACAGTTTTCGTGGATTTGCCCTTTAACCTGATGATCAACTGGGACCCAAACAACAGTGGTCCAATAAGACACTGTGCTGAGTGTCATGTGACCTGAGCCAAGCGTCCTCAGAGATGAGCGGTCATACTTCTTCACCCAGCTGTCGTCATATTTCAGCAGCAGACGTAGAGCAGTGGGGGCGCCATAGAACTGGTTGATCCGCAGGCGCTGCACGGTTTCCCAGTATCGACCTGCAGCACACGACACAGGCCCAGACCGCCATGACAACACAATATTACAACACGTACATCGCAACAACACATACAAAATGACAACACCACAACATATATACGCCAACATACCAACATATACATGAAAATACCACAAAAATAGAGGACAGAGACAGTCTGGTTAATGCTAAAGTCCTGCATGTTCATCGGTGTCTATCAGACTCCTTTAGTGTGAGTTTGTAGCCTAGTAAACTAGCCCACCTCTAGTGGCAAAAAACATTCTTGCCTGAATCGTTGGTATAGCAACGCTCCATAGAGCCTTAGCTTTAGCAAATTTTACCAGTGATTGGAACTGTAATTGAATAAAATGTTACCAGTCCAATCACGCTCCATTTGTGTAGTGAGATTGTAGGGTGGGCTTAGCATAATGACGACAGGGTTGAAGAAGTAGGAACCTATATACAGTCTATGGTCGGATAAGCAGCATGTAAAGTGACCAGGTTGGATATTTTTCCTCCACTGTTAACGTTAATTAGCCTAGCCTATAGGGTGTTTAAACAATGAGATAGTTTAGGCTTGTTTTCATTTCTCTGCATACGTCACATTGTTCGTTGGTCTGATTGGTCATAGTGCTCCTACCCATACACTTAAATTCAGATATGGATCGTCTCCAGACTATGAATTCACATCATAATCGGTGTTGTTTTTGATTAAATAATTATATATGTATACATATATATATATATATATATATATATATATATAAATTCAGTTACTGTTTAGTAGCCTATAAGTTAAGTTAACTGGAAGCCTAGCCTTTAACAAATATCTAAAATGCATGCACTCTAGGTCATCGGCAAAAAAAATTGTTTTGTTTTTTTCTTTTTCAGTTTTAGGCTATTTTTGGAATGTGTTGAATTGAATGGTATTGGCTGACTGAATTGTTCTTTATGATTTGCTACAATATAACTCATATAGACTATTCTTCCCATTTCAATTAATTAAATGGCAGACAGCCAAAGTTCAGTTTTGGTTTTTTTGTTTTTTTTTCACCACATACCGACTGTTTTTACTCCATACCTACTGTCTGAAGTTGATTTTTGAATGTGTTCCATTCATTGTTGTTATGATCTCTGAAGCATCTTATTCAGTTTGAAAGTTTGAAAAAGTGACGAGTCTATTCTGAGAATGTAAGGAGTATAAAGTACAAATATTTATATAAATGTAAGGAATATAAAGTACAAATATTTATATAAATGTAAGTAGTATAAAGTACAGATATTTATATAAATGTAAGGAGTATAAAGTACAAATATTTATATAAATGTAAGGAGTATAAAGTACAAATATTTATATAAATGTAAGGAGTATAAAGTACAAATATTTATATAAATGTAAGGAGTATAAAGTACAAATATTTATATAAATGTAAGGAGTATAAAATACAGATATTTATATAAATGTAAGGAGTATAAAGTACAAATATTTATATAAATGTAAGGAATATAAAGTACAAATATTTATATAAATGTAAGGAGTATAAAGTACAAATATTTATATAAATGTAAGGAGTATAAAGTACAAATATTTATATAAATGTAAGGAGTATAAAGTACAGATATTTATATAAATGTAAGGAGTATAAAGTACAAATATTTATATAAATGTAAGGAGTATAAAGTACAGATATTTATATAAATGTAAGGTGTATAAAGTACAAATATTTATATAAATGTAAGGAGTATAAAGTACAAATATTTATATAAATGTAAGGAGTATAAAGTACAGATATTTATATAAATGTAAGGAGTATAAAGTACAAATATTTATATAAATGTAAGGAGTATAAAGTACAAATATTTATATAAATGTAAGGAGTATAAAGTACAAATATTTATGAAAAAAATTAAGAGAGCAAAAGTAAAAAGTCTCCTAAAAATAAATACTCCAAGTAAAGTAGACATACCTAAACAATCTACTTAAGTACAGTAACAAAGTACTTGTACATAGTGAGTTTCCACCTCTGGATTGGGTCGTATGTTACTGTGTGAGATATGACAAAGACCTGCATCACTTTGACCACTTTGAGTTCATGTGTTTTTTGTCAGTGGACGCCATGACTTTAATGATGTCACACAAACATTCATATGATTTCACTACACAAAACAATCTGTCATCTCTGGTTTCACATTCACAGTTACTTCTCTCTACATTCATATGTCTGTCAGGTCAAAGGTCAAAGCCACATCCTGGTCACCAAAGGTAGCAGTTTCCGATCAGAGCTTAAAGGCGACGATGCATTAACAAGAATCTGAACTCCGCTCTACAACAGATACTGATAAAGAACCATTAATGACTAACTGAGCCATAAACCTGTTCATTCATCTGCTAAGCCCCACCCACGACACGACAGGTAAACCAGTCCACCGCCGTGTCCCAGTTTGATACAGCGTCATCTGGTTATTAGGCAGTGTTCTACAGAAATTGGACATTCAGTACTTTAGATTTACAACGAGATCAAAGTGAAGGTTTCATTTATTAATTTAACCCAGGTTTATGTTCAGACACATACCTGCTTTTACAGACGCCGCCCTCAAACAAACTCCTTTACATTTGATCTGTTTCATTAAGAGAGGTTTCTGATGGAGCTTCTGTTGAGTCTCTGGTGCAGATTCCAGAACAGTAATAGTTTTAACTAGGGCTGTCAAAACTCAGATTAACCCATCAAATGGAATCGAAATGGTTGTTAATTTCACATATATTCATACTTTTGCATATCTTTTGGATATTTTATAAAAAACATTTACCCTAGGGTGGGCTAGGGTTCATCAGAGCCCTAGTAATTAATGTTTTAACGTTGTTAGCCTCCAAAAATGTTAAAAATGAATTCACTGTTGTGATTTATTTGCAAATTATTTAATCTACTAACAGATGCTTTTTTAAACTGAACTGAAGAAAAACACAAACATTAAAGGTGTCATTCCATCATTATTTCATTAATATTACTGTGTTCTCCATTGTTATTGAATGTATTGTGCGTCGGTTCTATTTTTTTTTTAATTCTGGGTTGCTTTGTTTCCAGCTATTTTTGGAGGGTAGAAAAATGACTTGAGGTGGAACATCAGAGTATTCCGGTCCTTTCTCATACATATCCATGATGCGGTAATGAGGCGTCTCTGATTGGCTCAGATAATGAATGCATGAAGGAGCAATCCCCCTCGCCTCTCACTCTGTGTGTGTTTACCATCCCAGAGTAGCATTCAGCTAGGTTTCATGCCATCACTTGTTTTGAAAACTTGCAGGGGAAAAAGACCCTTTACTTCCACAGAGAGCACATGAACCCGTTTGCTCCCCCATTTTTTTCAAGTTTGTGCAGCAGCTACTGTCGCACCATCTTTTCTTATAGATGCTAATGCTAATGCTACTTCAGATTCACTGCAAATGGGAGTGGGCTGGGGGGAGTGTCACCTGCATTACGTGGGTGTGCTTAACCCCACATGGGTGACGCCAATGTCCGCATGACTTGTAGTGGACAGGCTTTTTCTGAGTCGCTCCTTTCTCTGTGTTGTTTTCTATGAATGGGAAATACAGCCAGTGGAGGTGACACACCACTTTCAAAGGCATGTGTTGGTAACTTGGGGTGACCCATCAGATTCCAATAGGAGCGTGGAAAAGTGGTTTTCAGCGGAATGACACCTTTAAATTTCACCTTATGGCGCATGAACCGTATCAACACATGACTCTAGTTTCCTCCATTTGTGTGTCCTGTTTACATTCACTTTAACCTTTAACCCTTTGGCCCCACCCCCTCACCTGGGTCAGGGTAGACAGGCGTGCTTTCAAACAGGACGGTGGTGACGCCGTTACACAGTGGACCGTAAACCACGTAGCTGTGTCCGGTGATCCAGCCCACATCAGCCACACAGCCGAACACATCGCCCTCCCGACAATCGAACACGTACTGGAAAACAACACATGCAATGATGTCACTATTACCCACAAGTCTAAGTGTCTGCAGACGCAGGATGAGACTGGACCAATAACTATTAACCCTCTATGGAACTATGTTATTTATAAATTACACTTAAAAAAAACAGCTCTAAAAAATAACACAAGCCTCTAACCAATCATATTGTCCCATAAATGTTTCAAACCAATGAAGTCAAACATTATTTAAAATTCTGATGTAATGTGATGCAACAAGGAAGGACAGGAGACAAGAGCACATGTTGGGTCACATGCATTGTGTGTCATGATAAGTCCATTTTTAAACTA
Source organism: Siphamia tubifer (assembly GCA_020466265.1). NCBI lineage: Eukaryota > Metazoa > Chordata > Actinopteri > Kurtiformes > Apogonidae > Siphamia > Siphamia tubifer. The sequence goes on along the minus strand of CM035797.1, from coordinate 8,760,445 downwards.
TAAAACATACATAAATCACCAATAAAAATTATGACTAAATAAACTAAACAATTTTTTTTTACTATTTTATTCATTTCACATGAAGAAATCTATATCTCCTTGTTTAAAACAGTTAAAAAGTAAAAAATTAAATAAAATCCTACTTCATAATGAGACTTAATTGTCACTTCTTGAATCACATTTCATTTGTAGTCATCCATTCAACCTTATGTTCATGAATTTTTCAGAATTCATCACTAACATGAATATTTTGTATGCATTTTTATGATTTTACAATCATTCTGAAATGATTCTAAAGTTTTAAGTGTTTTTCAGTACAATATGTTCAATAGTTTTTTACATTAAGAATCCATGAAAAAATATATACCCTGATGGGACAAAAGCATTTACTCCACAATAAAGGTCAAAGGTCAATTCTGTAAAGTGAGTGATTTATTTTAGACCTTAATACACTTAAAATCAAAGGGCATTCATTTTTAAAATGTATTTACTTAAAGGCTACTTTCCACGTAAACTTTTCCCTAAACAACACCAGCTGACAGGAATCATGATCAAGTGCAAGGATTCCAACGCCAAGGGTGGTCCAGCATGCCTCCTTGCTTAGAATTTCTGGGGAGAGTCCTGCATCTACTGATCTAAAACATTTAATACCTGTTGTTCCACTAATGGTAAATGTTCTGCACTTACATATATAGTTCTTTTCCACCTTCATGGTGCTCAAAATACTTTACATTAGCTTCACATTCACCCATTCACACTCATACACAAGTAGGTTTCTAAGGTTGTGTCAGTCCTACTGGGAGCCTAAGGGCTCAGTGTTTTGCCCAAGGACACTTTGACATGTGGACAGCCAGAGCCGGGGATGTGAACCGCCAACCCTTCAGTCATTGGACGACCTGCTCTACCAACTGAGCCACAGCTGCCCAGCTAGTCCCATCAATATGCAAATGCTCCAAATCACTGAAAACACAAAATTCATGCAGGAGGTGTACGAACAGAGGGGGGAAAGGCACATTGAGTCTGATTGACAGATCACCGTTCAATCATTTTTTTACAAAAAGCATAGTCCAATATTTAATTAGACATGTAAATGAAGCTGTATTCAATAGTAAAGGTTAGCCTGCTAATAGGTGGTGGTTGTTTTTTAAAAAGAATGCAATGAAATTATGAATTTCCAGAGTGGTGCAACTCTACACTTGGCAACTCGACTATTACAGACTTCCTCCTAAAGACGTCTACTACATCAGGAAAGGTACTGGCTTGAGATAAGTAACTCTGGACACACTATCCGATGACATGAAAACCTTGGGACACTTTGGTTTGCCTTTAGGGACCCTACTTACTACCACGTAAGTGTGATGTTGTTTAGAACTTTAGAAGAGGTCTAAACATGTCAGCAAAAAGACATGCCCTAATGAATTCCATGCTAACACAGTTTGGCTCAAAATGGCAAAATCGAAATTTCTCAATGTACATCCAAATGCTAGGATTTTGATGTCAACTATATGTATATATTCCCAATCATCTAAAATTGCTAAAATTATTTTCACTATGGATCATCCCTTTAAGTAAAGGAGTTGAATCAGTACTTCTACTGTTACCAGAGTATTTTTTCACACCAGTAGCTGTACTTCTACTTAAGTACAGAATGGGAGTACTTCCCATTAAATTTTAGTGAATGTAGGTCAAAGGTCACAGTCGCCAAAAATGTGTTTTCGCAATGATAACAGATAGAACAAATCAGGTAAAATGTGTGCAAGGGGGGCGGAGTTTTTTGTGTACGGTACCACTTGTTTATTTTTGTGTTAATTAATTGGTTGTAATTAGGGTGTGGAGTGGATTTTAAGAGATAAAGTTAAAAAAAAAAAAGCAGCAAATCATCTTGCACCCCACTTTTAATGTGTGGGTCCAGTGTGAAGAACCAGTGCTCTGTGGAGCATCATCTAGTGGCTGCCAGCGGTACAACACCGTCACACTTTCCAAACACTAGATGTGTTATAAAGGTGTTTAAGAGTTGAATGAACGGATCCTGAAATGTATAAAATGTCTGTGGAGTGGTAGAGTGTCGCTCAGCAACCACTGCTCCAACAGGCCTATTCTTCTATAAAGCAGCTTTTGTTGTGTTGTTTCATCCCAATGAGCAGTGATCCAACCACCCTCCCCCCACCAACAAAACAACAACCCCCCCCCCCTTACCCTGAGCCGACGTAAGCCTCTTTGGAAATTAGCACTGGTGAATATTTGGCAGAGGTTCCAGTCAGTCTGTTATGGCTCATGTTTTTATTCAATTATCATCAACATCATGTCAATCCCTGAACACACACTACAAACAACACACTACACACATAACACACACTACACACACACACGCAACACTATACACTACACAGAAACATGTGCACAAGCAGATGTTTCATGTTGTCATTCAGAGAAAAGCTAATTTAACACATAAACACCCAAACATCCACCAGTGACCATCTACTGATCTAAACCGTTTAACCAGAGGTCTCAAACATGCGGCCCGGGGGCCAAATGCAGCCCACCGATGATTCCAATGTGGCCCATTGGATGAAGAGCATAATAACCTATTAAGTGACTCCATATTTTCTTCTCAATTTTTTTAAATTTGCCTATAAATGATGACAACTTCAAATTGTTGTCATTGTTTTACTGCAAAAAATAATATTAAATAATGAAAATATTTATATTTACAAACTATCCTGTAACAATAAAATGTGAATAACCTGAAACGTCTAAAGAAAATTAGACACAATTTGAACCATTTTCTGCTTCTGTTACGAAGACTTTAGTGTCTTTGTAGAACTAATCCATAATAAAAACACATGGACTAATGATTAACTGTGGCAGAATATTGTTAAAATCGCCCTTATTTTCTTTATGAAATGTCACTTTTTTCAGGTTATTCACATATTTTGCATTTGGATATTTTATAAGACTAAGTATTTTCATAATTTAGGGGGGGGTTGCACTAAAACAAAGACAAAAAATTCTAGGTATTACATGACATTATTTATAGGTTATTATGCTGTTATTTTACTGGTTTGGACCACTGGAGATCAAATTGAGCTAATGTGGCCCCTAAAAGAAAATTAGTTTGAGACTCTTGCATTTAACCATTTGATGCATGATTCATGAGAACCTTATGAGTGTTTTTATTCGGCATCAAACAAGTAATTAAAGAATATTTTTAATGAACCTATGTTATCCAGAGGAACCAGATGAGGGGGCTCGGGCATCTGTTTCAGGTACCTCCGCAGGGAGGCCTTCTATGCATGTGCTGCTGGGAGGAGGCCTGAGGTGGTGCAGTGGTTAGTACTCATGCCTCACAGCAAGAAGGTCCCTGGTTTGAATCCAACATCTGTGTGGAGTTTGCGTGTTCTCCCCGTGTCTGCGGGGGGTTTCTCTGGGTTCCTCCCACCATCCAAAGACATGCACTGATAGGGCAGGTCTCCCTTGAAAAAGAGATCTTTGATCTCAATGAGACACACCTGGGTAAATAAAGGTTAAATTAAAAAAATAAATAACAGACCGAGCACCCACTGGACAGACTGTGTCTCTGGTCTGGCCTGGAAACACCTCTGGGTGCCCCCTGGAAGAGCTGGAAGACGAGTCTGTGGAGGGGGACGTCTGGGCTGAGACTGCAGACTGATGCCTCCATGACCTGACCCCAGATGAAGAGGGTGGATGGATTTAAAAAATGTGCACTTAGCTGGTTGCATGTTTAATTTGTGAAGCAAAGACACATGTTTTTAAAAGGTAGTATCAGAAAGTGATAAAAATGTGTGAAAAATATTTTCAAAAAATGTTTATGTCACTAAACTGATGTTTTCTCACATTTGACCAAATTGATACTAATTATTAACCTCATAGAGATATATAATAATAATAATAATAATAATAATAATAATAATAATAATAATAATAATAATAATAATAATAATAATAATAATAATAATAATAATAATAATAATAATAATAATAACCAGACCTTTCTGTGTGGAGTTTGCATGTCCTCCCCATGTCCGCGTGGGTTTTCGCCGGGCACTCCGGTTTCCTCCCACCATCCAAACACATGCACTGATAGGTTAATTGGCTAATTGGCCATAGGTGTGAATGTGAGAGTGATTGTTTGTCTATGTATGTCAGCCCTGCGATGAACTGGCGTCTCATACAGGGTGTACCCCGCCTTCGCCCATTGGAGCTGGATTAGGCCCCCAGTGACCCCCGCGACCCTAGTGAGGATAAAGCGGGTTCAGATAATGAATGAATGAATAATAATAATAATAATAATAATACAGTCTCATTACAATAGTAGCTAGTTTACAGTCAACACGTTTCTGCTGATCAGATTTGATCCAAAAACAGCAAAGTCACAGTTACTGTAGAAACTGCAGTGTCTACTTCCTCTCCTTCCTCTTCATCCTCTTCCTCCTCTTCCTCCTACTCCTCTCCATCCTCTTCCTCCTCTTCCTCTCTGCCTACAGCCGTGTGCTTGTTGTTGGTGCAGTTGTGTAACAGTTTCAGCTTTGTCTGCTCATTAAACTGTGCTCATTCCAGCACAGTGGGAACACTTCCAGTTTCACTCTGATGTGAAGCCACAGTTTCTAAAGGTTATATTTTTCTTTCTTTTGACTGTGGGTTCATGTTGCTGGGAATCTGGAGAGTTCTGCTCTTGTCCTGTTTTGTTGGAGATGATTGTGCAGAATGTGGTCGTTTGTGGTAGTTTCTGCTCTGGAGCCCTGGGGTCTACTGGAGGTGTTTGTGTAGTCATTGTCAGGGCCGTTGCTAGGAGGAAATTCATGGGCCCCCCACCCTACCTGTGCATGCCACAAAAATGTGGTTTTCCACAATTTCTGGAACATTTGAGATGAAAACTGAAAAAAATTGATTAGTTGAGTTTTCAAAGTGAGGTTCAACAACTCCCTGAAAGCCCAGGACTATCAGTAATCACTGTTGTAACCACAGAGGATCATCAGCTGCCCTCCCTGTCTGACATCTACAACACTTGCCTCAGCAGAGCAAAGAACATTTTAAAGGACAGTACACACCCCGGTTCTACCTGTTTGATCTGTTGCCCTATGGAAGGTGCTCCAGGTGCATCATCTTCAGGCACTAAAACATTTAAACACACATTCTGGGATGCTGTGCCATCTCTTTTTAATTATTTTTAAAATGTTTTACATTTTTATATTGTCCATATATTACTTGTTTTTATAACAGACATACATTTATTTTTATCTTTAGATTTTCCCCTTTGAATATGTTGCAGTGAAGGAGACGCTTAAATCTTTGTTTGTATAATGACAATAATGTCTGTCTATCTATTTTTTCCTATATTCAATTTACCAATCATGATTGGTGTCCATAAAAGCTCAAATTAAAGTTGAGGGTTATTATAATGAGAAACAGAGAAAACAGAGGGGAAAAAGTGATTTTTCCAGTGAAATATATCATTACCGGTTCATAAAAACAAGTGTCACCATCCACTGTCATGGATCCAACTCCATTGGTTTTAGTAGTGTATCAGTGTTGCAGACAATGACAATGTTTCCATGGTAACTACAGAGCCTCTGAACATCCAAGTGGGTCATATCTGATGACCATGAAAGATGAAAAACTGCATTTTATAAAAGTTATTACCATGCATGGATAAGTTTAGTGAATCAACAGGTGTTCAACTTTTATATCAATAACTGATTTTACATATATTGATAGAATGAATGGATCAATAGCTATTGAAGTTTTTAATTAAGTGTTTGCTCATGGTGGGCAGTGGATGTTCGGATCTTTAAGTTTTAAACAGTCTTCCTGCAGTACACACTCTGTCTTCCCTCACAGCACCTTAGTTCTTCAGGTCTGGTTTAGATATATTGCTTTAACCCTTTGCTGCACACTGGTCATGTCAGTGGACAGTTATTCTACAGTTGTTCTCTTGTATATTCATGGGTTTAGTTTTAGTTCCATATCAGTCAGTTCATATCATTACTGAAACTGGTCTGTTCTTAATACCTGATCTGCACTAACATGTTTACCTGTAAATGAATTGCTTGTTGTTATTAGACTGTAATTAACAGTCTCTTCTTAAACAGAAACTGTATTAAAATATTTTATTTCATAGTGTTGTGATATTATGTTTTAAATACATTTCAGTTTCTTTGCTTCAAAGCTTAAACACATGTTTTCCAGCTGAGTGGACATTTTTGTAACTTCATAAAAAAAAAAAAAGGTTCATTAAAAAGATGTCAATCACATTGGGGAGGGGGGGTTCAGCCTAAAGAGGAATAAAAACAAAAATGTTCATGATTCACGCATCACGCATCAAAGGCTAATATTTTGTTTTGGACTCTGCCTATTCCTCTTTTCAGTTACAGAACTAGTAAAGAAAAAAAATTAGATACATGTGTATGTATGTATGTATGTATGTATGTATGTATGTATGTATGTATGTATGTATGTATGTATGTATGTATGTATGTATGTATGTATGTATGTATGTATGTATATATATATATATATATATACATTTCTCAACTGGATGCATAAATTGTAGTGCTGTAATTTTGTAACTGAAAATAAACTAACTAACTACTTCTATTGTGCACTTTTCAACATTCACTTCCACACACAGTCACTCATAAACACCTACATTCATGATTTTACTGATGTCTCACTTACGTGCTGTTGTTAGTTTGTTGTTTAGTTTAGTTTGTGTTGTACTGATTTGGTCTAATTTGGTTTAATTTGACCTTTTTGTTAAACTTTATTGGTGTTGTGTTCCTCTTCTTTGTTGTGACCTCTGAGCCAGATCATAACATGATGTGTTGCATTTACTGGCATGTTTATCTGTTGTACTTTTATCTGTTGAACATTGACCTGCCGAGTGTTTACCTGGTGTGTAAGTGCGGCGTACAGTAAGTATCCGGCCTGTGTGTGGACGATGCCTTTGGGTTTTCCGGTGCTTCCTGATGTGTACAACAGAAACAGAGGGTCTTCACTGTCCATGGGTTCTGGAGGACAGACAGGAGACTGACGGGACATCACCTGGAGGACACAATGTCAATTGTAAAGGATGTTATGTCCAACTAGAGCATGAAATGGGCCTTAAAAGTAAGAGCCAAACCATCCCGGGCCCAATAGAACTCGACCTGAGCCTGGCCCAGGCCTGATTCAAATGATAAAAACTCATGGTTCAGTCAAATGTTCCCAGCTCTATGTCCAACATGTGTGAGTACTGCATAAATATGAGCTGAATTTATGTCAGTGTGGGATGTGACCACTAGAGGAAGTAATGAGTTACTCTGCTATGGTGAAGAAAAATAAATGCGTCACAAATTAGTCAAAGAACAGAAATAATAAGAAAAGCAGTTGGAGAGTGCAGACTCCGCCAAGGCAGATAGTAAATGTTCTGCACTTCTATAGTTGTTTTCCACCTTCATGGTGCTTAAAGTGCTTTACATTAGCCTCACATTAACACACACACTCATACACCAGTAGCTTTCTGAGGTTCTGTCAGACATACTGGGAGGTCTGTCTTGCCCAAGGACACTTCGACATGTGCACAGCCAGAGCCGGAAATGCAAACCGTTAACCCTTCAGTCTACCAACCGAGCCACAGCCGCCCTACCTGAAAGACATGCATGCCACCCCCCCACCCCCCCAATTTTGACAACCCTAATAATTAATGTTTTCACGTTATTAACGTTATTAGCCTCCAAATATGTTAAAAAATTATTTTGCAAAGCATTTCATCTACTAACAAATGCTTATTTAAACTGAACTGAAAATGTGTTCTCTATATCAGTATCAACATTTCTTGAAAATTTCAGCCGAAGCCGCCCATAACTTTTTGAGTTATCTTGTTAAATATCAAACAAACCCACAAACAAAAAACCAACAAATACATAAGCGCTGGTGAAAACATAACTCCACCAATTTCTTGGAGTAAAAATAGTCATTCAGTACATTTCCATGCACGCTAAAACTGAGCTATTGGCAATTATCCAATTATTGAGTGAGATACCCTCCACTCCCAGACACTAGGTGGCCGACACAAACCCTTTGGTGTTAGCATTCTACCAGTTGGCACCATAGAAATGGAACAATCATTAAACAAAGGCGTCATATTTGAAGCAGACATAGTAGCAGGACACCAACACCCATAAACATGTGACATTCGTAGAAAGATACTTTAAAACATGACAGATGGATTTGGCTGAAATTTTTAGGAAATGTTGATACTGGCATAAGGAATGTGATTACATTTTGGTGGTGAATTTGGTCGTAAATTTTGTCACAGTTTTCTGTCAAACAGTACTAAGCTAACAGAGTTAAGCTAACAGAGCTATAATGTAAACTATCAGCTGATGCAGAACATGACGTTTATAAGACACAGGGTTATTTTGAGTGACTGTTAAAATGAGCATCTATGAATTTTAATTCCAAACAGAATATTTGATGATTTCATAATGCAGATGTGTGGAAACAATGAGCTTTGGACATATGTGGTCTTTACAAAATGAAAATGTCATGTGACCTTGTTTCCTATGTGGATCACATGACCTCAGATATAATTCCACTAGTTCTGTTGTGATTCTCCTGATACTAAAATGAGTCATAGGTGAGTGATCCTGCAGGTCACATGACTAACCTCCTCCAATGCGATGTCCAGGTGTCCCATGGCTGCAGGTGCATCTGTCCTCTGAGACACAAACACATGTTGGACAGACGGACACATTTTCACCGCTGCGTCCACCGTGGATTTAAGGTCGATGATCCGCCCACCACGAACTCCTTGACTGCAGGTAACCACGGCTTTACACTCAGCTGGAACATGGAGTGGAGAACATGAGGCAGAACATGGAACATATCAGACAGAACACGGAACATATGAGACAGACCATGAAACATGACATAAAACACAGGATATATTACAGAAAATATGGAGCATATGGATTCCGGAACATGGAATATGTGAGACAGAACATGTAGGATATGAAATAGAACATGCAACATGAGACAGAACACTGAACATAAGAAACAGAACATGGAATATGTGAGACAAAATATGGAACATAAGAGAGAGAACATGAGGCAGAAACAGAACACGAGAAAGAACATGTAACTTTTGGGACAGAACACAGAACATCAGAAACAGAACATAGAATATATGAGACAGAACATGAAACATATGGGACAGAACACAGAACATCAGAAACAGAACACAGAACATCAGAAACAGAACACAGAACATCAGAAACAGAACACAGAACATCAGAAACAGAACATAGAACATATGAGACAGAACATGAAACATATGGGACAGAACACAGAACATCAGAAACGGAACATAGAACATATGAGACAGAACATGAAACATATGAGACAGAACAAAGAAACTGCGGAACAGAACCCACGTCAGTGTCCATGTTTGGCAGCTGCTGCAGGTTTATGCTCATATATGATGTGATTCTTCATGTGACTTAAACATGTTAGTCATTCACCTTCATGTTATTCTGAAACCATCCACCAGGTGTCGCTGTCGAGGAGCGACAGAATAAACAGAATAAACTGGACACATTTCAGATTAGAATTAAAGTCAATAAATCAACAGTGATTGAAATCAAAGTGATTTTATCTGTTCATTCTAAAAATATTCTCTATAAATGTCAAATTCATATTATTGTAATAGATAGTAAAATATTTTCTATTTTATTATAGTAAAGTAACATGAATTAATCAGTTTTATATTTTACTGTGTCCAATAAATATAGAATTATGTTATAACATCATATATTTTCTCAATTGGATTGTTTCTGTTTTGATAAATATCATATTCTTCTACTTAATATTCTGATAATATGAACAGTCAGAGGTCAGTGTAAAAGAACAAATATTGACATTGGCTGATTCTATCCGGGTGTGGATGGAACATGAAATGTAGAGGTTTTCCTGTTCTGGACCACAAACAGAATGATGGACATAGACATAAACAGAGCTGGTATGGTCTTACTGAAGACGTTCATGTTTGAAATCATATTAAGTGTCTTTCATCTGCCATCCAGACCTCAGGAAACCAGACTCCTTTAAATCAGATTAAGTCACAGTGGTTCTTTGAAGTAGATGAACTTATCATTTTATTCACCTATTAAATCTGCTTTTCGATTGTGAAAATCTGAAATTAACCTTTAACCTCCTGCTGTAAATGTTTAAAAAAATTCCTGTGGTTTTATTCTTGAATAAATATCCTTACACATTTCCTTAGGGTTCATATAAAGACATAAAACACCCATCAAACCTGTTTCACCAGCAGCTCAGACTCTATAAATAACTGAGGTTTATGAAAAGTGTCCAGTGTTTCCTGAAGGATCAGACATCATCAAGGCCCATACCTTCATCTTTTTTTTTTATCTTTATTTAAACTCCGCCCCCTTGCAAATGTTTAACCTGATTTGCCCTATTTCTCATCATAGTCAAAACATATTCTTGGGGACTGTGACCTTTGACCTACATTCACAAAAAATTAATGGAATATATTCTGGACCACTTGATACCTTTACTGAAAATGTCATAGAAATTGGTGCAGTAGATTTTGAATAAAGTTGCTGACAAACAAACAAACAAACAAACTCTTTAGGTGATTATGTCTGATTTTAAGTGTGATAACATATTCTGCTCCATCAGAGACACAAGGTCCAGAGGATAGGACTTTTCTGTGTGGAGTTTACATGTTCTCCCTGTGTCTGCATGGGTTCTCTATGGGTTCTCCAGACATGCATTGATAGGTTAATCAGTCAATCTACACTGCCTGTCCAAAAAAACACATGTAGTATTTCACTGCATCACCTTTGGTTTTGATTACAGGAGACTGACACTCAGTGGAACTAAGGTAATATTTCAGATCCTTCCTTGGGTAAATACTTCAATGTTTCAGCTGGAACAAGTTATTTAATCTAATTGATGCAGTAAGTGTCCTCTCGTGTCTGTAATGTTTAACAGATTGGACACCACCAGGATTGATCATCAGAATACTTCAGGGACAATGAGACATCATTTTCACATAAAAATTGGCCTCCAAAAAGTCCAAACTCTAATTTGGGATGATGAAGAGTTAATGCAGCAGTCTGATCATCATCATCAGCAATAATCAAAAATGAAAGCAACTATGGTTGGAAAAAAACTACAATAACCTTATTGTAAATGGTCTGCACTTATATAGCGCTTTTCCACCTTCATGGTGCTCAAAGTGCTTTACAGTAGCTTCACATTCACCCATTCACACACACACTTATACACCAGTAGGTTTCTAAGGTCTAAGGTGAGTTCTACTGGGGGCCTAAGTCGGGGTTCAGTGTCTTGCCCAAGGACACTTCGACATGTGGACAGACAGAGCTGGGACGCAAACCACCAACCTCTCGGTCATTGGGCGACCCACTCTACCAACTAAGTCACAGCCAGTATTGTGATACTACATAAGCATTATGTGCCAAAAGAGTAAATGGTAAATGGACTGCAGTTATATAGTGCTTTTCCACCTTCATGGTGCTCAAATTACTTTACATTATTCTCACATTCACACACACTCAAACACCAGTAGGTTTCTAAGGTTCTGTCAGTCCTATTGGAAGACTAAGTTAGGGTTCACTGTCTCTCCCAAAGACAGTTCGACATGTGGACAGCCAGAGCCGGGATGTGAACCACCAACCCTTTGGTCATTGGATGACCCCCTCTACCAACTGAGCCACAGCCAGCCAAAAGTCAAAATAAATGTCTTCTGGAATCAAACCCAAAGGTGGTGCAGTCAAATACTGAATGTGTGACCTTTTACTTGGATGGGCAGTGTATATTGTCCATAGGTGTGAATGTGAGAGTGATTGTTTGTCTCTATATGTTCAGTCTGTGATGAACTGGAAACTTGTCCAGACTCTAGGGTGTACACCACCTTCACCTGTTGTAGCTAGAATAGGCCCCCCATGACCCTAGTGAGGATGAAGCAGGTTCAGAACATGACTGAGTGAATGTGACAGTCAGTACATTTTCATGCAGATATAGAAGTTTGAATTATTACTTTAGTCCAAACTAATATCAAAATTTTAAAAGTCACGTATACATAGGGGTGAAAGTAGTTTTCATTTCTTACTGGTGCTATAATGTCCAGTGCATCACTTTACTGACACTAAGCGGCGTGCAGAGCTCTGTGCCCTTGCGCTGTGGTAGCACATACACAATGAATGGATTTGCCGCCCACCACCTGCACTTGCCGCAATCAGTGTGGAAGCATGTTAACCCTATTTTCTTAGTGGTGCTGTGCACCAGCTGTGAATTTTCTACCAGTGTGGCGTTTCTGGAGCACCCTTTCACTTGTGTCATACATGGTGCATGGAGCACAAAGTGCTTTACATCAGACCCCCCATTACACTGCAGTTGTAGGCCCAGTTAAAAAAAATTAGTGAATAAAAAATGAATTAATTAATAAATTAAACAAATAAATAAAATAGCAGAATTAAACAATGTTTAAAGTATAAAAGCTAAGGTAAAAAGGTAGGTTTTCAGTTTAGTTTTAAAAATCTGAACAGTGGCAGCAGACCTCAGATCCTGAGGTCGACTGTTCCATAGTTTGGGGAAATAAAGACTAAATGAGGCCAAACCTGTCATGAATCCTGTCTCAGATTTTCATCTATTTTTTGTATGTGTTCCTGTTTTTCTGTCATTGTTAGTGTTTGGGGCTTTTATTTTGTCATGTTGGTTTGTGGGCACCTTGTCTGCTTTACTTCCTGTCACAGGTGTTTCTCATTCCCATTAATTCTCCCTCGTGTGTCCACCTGTTCTGGGCGGTATTTAAGTCCTTCTTGTGTGATGGTTCAATGTGACTTTGTCAGTGACTTATGAGCATTTTTTCTAGTCTATGGTCACCCTGGTTTATGAAGTGTATTTTCTGGCTATTTTGTCTCTGCTTGCTCCCTGTCTGTCGTATTGTGGATCCTATTGTGGATGTTATGCCTGGTTTTGACTTCGAGTTTGCCTCATGCATGCAATTGCTGCCAACCTTAGCTCCACTACTGACTGGCCTGGACACGCCCCCTTCAGGAGGTGACCACAGTCACCATGACAACATGTATGTTACTGTAATAAAACAGACTTTGAAACAGTTTGTACCAAATATACTGAGCTGTTGCATGCTGTGGTCCATTCCTTCATAGTTGTGGTGAGTATTTTCATGTTGTGGTCCGTATCTTCATGGTTGTGGTGAGTATTTTCATGGTTGTGGTCAGTATTTTCATGGTTGTGGTCAGTATTTTCATGGTTGTGGTCCGTACCTTCATGGTTGTGGTCTGTATCTTCATGGTTGTGGTCAGTATTTTCATGGTTGTGGTCAGTATTTTCATGGTTGTGGTCAGTATTTTCGTGGTTGTGGTCTGTATCTTCATGGTTGTGGTCAGTATTTTCATGGTTGCGGTCCATATCTTCATGGTTGTGGTCAGTATCTTCATGGTTGCGGTCTGTATCTTCATGGTTGCGGTCTGTATCTTCATGGTTGTGGTCAGTATTTTCATGGTTGTGGTCAGTATTTTCATGGTTGCGGTCCATATCTTCATGGTTGCGGTCCGTATCTTCATGGTTGCGGTCCGTATCTTCATCGTTGTGGTCAGTATTTTCATGGTTGCGGTCTGTATCTTCATGGTTGTGGTGAGTATTTTCATGGTTGCGGTCCGTATCTTCAGAGTTGTGGTCCATTCCTTCATGGTTGTGGTCAGTATTTTCATGGTTGCGGTCCATATCCTCATGGTTGTGGTCAGTATTTTCATGGTTGCGGTCCATATTTTCATGGTTGCGGTCCACATTTTCATGGTTGTGGTCAGTATTTTCATGGTTGCGGTTCATATATTCATGGTTGTGGTCAGTATTTTCATGGTTGCGATCCATATCTTCATGGTTGTGGTCAGTATTTTCAATTTTCATGGTTGCGGTCCGTATCTTCATGGTTGTGGTCCATTCCTTCATGGCTGTGGTCCATTCCTTCATGGCTGTGGTCCATTCCTTCATGGCTGTGGTCCATTCCTTCATGGTTGTGGTCCATATCTTCATGGTTGCGGTCCGTATCTTCATGGTTGCGGTCCGTATCTTCATGGTTGCGGTCAGTATTTTCATGGTTGCGGTCCATATCTTCACGGTTGCGGTCCGTATCTTCATGGTTGTGGTCAGTATTTTCATGGTTGCGGTCCGTATCTTCATGGTTGCGGTCCATATCTTCATGGTTGTGGTCAGTATTTTCATGGTTGCGGTCTGTATCTTCATGGTTGTGGTGAGTATTTTCATGGTTGCGGTCCGTATCTTCATGGTTGTGGTCCATTCCTTCATGGTTGTGGTCAGTATTTTCATGGTTGCGGTCCATATCCTCATGGTTGTGGTCAGTATTTTCATGGTTGCGGTCCATATCTTCATGGTTGTGGTCAGTATTTTCATGGTTGCGGTCCATATCCTCATGGTTGTGGTCAGTATTTTCATGGTTGCGGTTCATATATTCATGGTTGTGGTCAGTATTTTCATGGTTGCGATCCATATCTTCATGGTTGTGGTCAGTATTTTCAATTTTCATGGTTGCGGTCCGTATCTTCATTGTTGTGGTCCATTCCTTCATGGTTGTGGTCCATTCCTTCATGGTTGCGGTCCATATCTTCATGGTTGTGGTCCATATCTTCATGGTTGCGGTCCATATCTTCATGGTTGCGGTCCGTATCTTCATGGTTGCGGTCCGTATCTTCATGGTTGCGGTCCGTATCTTCATGGTTGCGGTCCGTATCTTCATGGTTGTGGTCAGTATTTTCATGGTGGCGGTCCATATCCTCATGGTTGTGGTCAGTATTTTCATGGTTGCGGTCCATATCTTCATGGTTGTGGTCAGTATTTTCATGGTTGCGGTTCATATATTCATGGTTGTGGTCCATATCTAGGTGTTTCTGTCCTCCTCTTACAACATCTACTTCAAATTTGACTGAGGCTCTTCTTCTATGGCTCCAAGCGGAAGAATACTTAAATGAAAGGGCATGTAGCGCCACCCAGTGTCTGGGACTGGAACAATAATTTGATTCTCTTGCTGTTCATGTAAACTGAAACTTTAGTTAAGTCCTTCACTGGATTATTAACAATAGTGAGTGACTTTTTTTCTATATGTTCAGTCCTGTGTTGAACTGGTGACATATCCAGGGTGAACCCCACTTTTGCCCATTTGGAGCTGGGATAGACTCAAAGTGACCCCCATGACCCCAGTCAGGATAAAGCAAGAAAATGGATGGGTGGACGGATGGAGATATTTAGACTAGAAATGAGAAAAATATACTTGGTGATAGAGCTGCACAATATATTGTTTGAGCATTAACATCAAGTTGCAATTTGTATTTAATTCATGTATCTATTTATTTATTTGTATATATTTTAATTTTTTTTAATTAATTAATTTAATGTATTTTTAATACATTTATTTATTTTAAATTTTAATTATTTTTTTATTTGACTTATTTATTTTTATTTAGTTATAATTATTACTTTTATTTAATTATTTCAGCTACTAGAAGGATGATACTGAAACATATGTTCTGTGTCGACCACTAATCTGTTTGACCATGTGTGCCACACAGCTGTTATGTACTCCTAAGTATTTTTTTCATATCACAATATATATCGCAGGGTTTTAAAAAACTAGCATTGTCAGTTTTTTTCTAATATCGTGCAGCCCTAGTTGGCAAGAGTTAGAGCTTTGCAGTGCATGTTCAAGGTCAGGTTTGATTTGAGCTTGGTCCCCTTCAGGCTGTCCTAGCGCTTACAAACTTCCATCATGCTCTGCTGCCCAGTGTTTGGGTTTTGCAGCCAGTGAATATTTCCATAACACAAATGTCTGTCCTTCAGTTTAACCTCCAGAGATAAAGCAACAACACCAGGAGAAAAAGGGAAGTGAGTTTGAAACAACAAAAGGAATGAGCCGCTCTGTCTGATGACTTCATCTGAAACACAAACACAGGTTTTACAAATGTTCAACTGTTTTTATTTACTCTAAATATTAGATTTCACACATTCCTGATTCATAAAACTCACAAACTGTGTAACATGATTAAATCAGATATGATTCAATTCCACACGTTCTCTTCTGAGAACAGAGACGTTTGACTTTCCTGGTGTCAGGTGACTGGCTTCAGATCATTTGTACACCTCCAAACCACTGTTCATAATTAAACCTGTAAAAACACCTCAACTTTAGGATGTATTTATGTTTTCATTTTTAGGAGGAAAACCTAAAGAGAAAAAAAAGAATATGTATTAATTTGTTTTGAGTGAATTTAAGACTGATCTCATTCACATTTTGTATTTTATTTTTGTGTTGAATCCTCGGTTTTTAATTAATATCACTAAAATTAATTTTACTCCAGCGTCATTTAAATTGTAATTTTTTAGGGGAAGAAATCTAACCCTAACCATCAACAGATTGATTGGTTAATGTCTAATATTAAATGTGATTGATTTTACTACTCCCACCCCCCAAAGGGGAGGTAAGGTAAGGACATTCCACAAAATGCTGGTCTTTTAATTCTGCCTCTTGTGTGTATAAATGTTGACCTATTGTTGAGGTCAGGGGTCACTGGGTCAATGCCTAAAAAATGCCTAAAAAACTCAAATGGAATATAACAGAAAAATGAGTGGAGATAGAGACTTAGTTACTATTATTGACACATAGGAATCCTGGCATGGGCTTCAAAATGATGTCATGACCTTTGACCTTGAAAAATCTAAGTCAAGGTCACATGATTTTAAATGGTGGTAATTCCAAAGAGAGTGGTGATAAGTACTCAGTTACTATTGTTGACAGATAGGAAACTACATGTAGGCTTTAAAATTGCATCATGACCTTTGACCTTGGGATGACGTTGAAAGATCAAATCTATAGTCTCATGTTTTGAAAGGGAAATATCCATTAACCCTTGTGCGGTCCTTCGTAAAAGGCACACTGGCTGTGTCCTACAATCGGGTCTTAAAAACCCAGATTCCAAAGTTCAATTCCATAGACTCATCACCCCACCCCCCAAGGATATATTACCGTTTTCAGTAGTAAGCAATGGCATCCTACAGTACGTATAAAAAGGTACATTTGTGAGCCACCGGGTCTCTTTGACCCGAAGGACCGCACAAGGGTTAAGAGCTAAAATGTTTGACTGGTGGGGTTTATTGTTAGGTTTAGTCTTCTCTGTTCTGGCTCCACCCACTCCTGTGGCCAGTGTGTAGATGTTTGTGTGCGTCTGTGTTGTGGGTTCATGTGGAGCTGTCCTGCAGATGCTCCTCTGTCTGTATTAAACCCTGAGGATCTGAGGTGGACTCACCGTCCTGGATCCGTCCCGCCAGAGCTTCGGCACTAAACCCAGCGAACACCACCGTGTGCACAGCACCGATACGAGCACACGCCAACATGGTGGCTACAGCCAGCGGAGACACGGGCATGTATACCGCCACGCGGTCGCCCTTAGCTATGCCATGATTTTTCAGGACGTTGGCGAGGCGGCAGGTGGTCTCCAGAAGATCCCTGTGGAATCACCATGAGGAAGAGGATCATATTAAAAGCACATTAGATATTATTAAAAGATCTATGTTACACTGTGACTTCACTGGTACTGATGAACACAGACAAGTTACAGCCACTTTTCAGATGCCATGTATTTATTTGCAAAACAATCTTCAGTGTTTACTCATGTTTAGTTGATTGACATTACGCTAATATATAACTGAAATACATTTGACAAAGTATACTAAAAACTATGTTTTGGTTGGTAGTATTAATTAAATATATATTACATGTACAGTGATCTACAAATGTTTTGGACACCCCATGCATTTGTGAAACATACACTGCATGAAAAATCCTTAAGTTAATGAAATCTGCCCAGTATATTGTTCCCTATCTGCAAACCCACATGCTCCTTCTGCACATGCTCAGTTTTGTCCAGATCAAAACTGGATGTTTCAGCAGAAGAATAGAAGTACTTTATTTATCCCAGAATTGTGAAATTGCTTTGTAACAACATTCACATCCATGTAAAACCAACAAAGTGAGGTGCAAAAGTAGAGTACAAAGTAAAGTAGTAAAGAATGTAATTACAGTATTTATTATTTACAAGAGGTGTGACAAGATCTCGGGTGACGAGATCTCGTGAGATGTAATTTGGTGAGATTGTTTGTAGCATTAAAATTCTGTTTCATGAGATTTGTTATCCAGCAAGCAGCCAGAATGACATTGGAAAATACAGGTATATTACTATTGAAGATACCCCTCCACTTTCAAATTAATTGTTTGGCAACATTTTGGGTTGAAATGATAAATGGCAGAGAGTGACTGATAAGACACGGACAATATACAGACACTGTATGCAAACAATGCCGTACATCGTGGTTAATACGAGGACAACGCAGAGACATTTCCAGCACCACCACAGCTCAGTAGTCAGATCAACTACTGCACCTGCCAAGAAAACACCAACAAACCAAACAACCCTGACAAACACATTCGGACCTCAACTTCCAAGTCAACTGCCAGATTTGATTTTGAAAAAAGGAGACATATATAATTTTATTAACATTTTTATAACATTTTATTTTAGTTTCAATTTGTAGAGGAAGAAGGGACATACTTGGTCAGACGCTGTTTGCAATATTTTCAGTTTGTATTGACAAAGAAGAACATTTTGTTTTGCACATATTGTCTGCAATTGAAGAACTTAGAACTGTATAATTTTATTTATTTTATTTTAACTTTTATAACATTTTATTTTAGTTTCAATTTGTAGAGGAAGAAGTTCATTAAGAAGTTCATTAAAAGGAGGAAGTTCATTAAAAGTTAACACTTACAGAGTTATAAAATCCATGTGCAACTCAGTTAAATAAAAGTCTGTTGTCCATTCATATAATTTGTAATTTAGTTTTTTCAAAAGTTCACCTCGTCTCGATCTCATGAACCAAATCTTATGTCTCGTCTCATCTCTTGAGCTGAGTGTCTCGTCACACCCCTATTATTTACAGAAAGTACATAGTGTAAAACACAAAATGTGTGATTATATTATGTTGAATGTGTACTTGTGAGACGAAGGATTTCCTGAATGTGTTTGACAGCAGAGCTGTAACAGTCCATTAGAGACAGAGTTCTGCTGTCTGTCTAGTGTGTGGTGGACAGACAGGACATAACATGTTCAAACTGTCAATAATTACCCCCCACCCAAAGGGGAAAGGGGTATTGTGTTTAAGTCAGATTGTCTGCCTGTCTCTGTCAACAAAGTTGGGACAGATTTTAAAAGCTCACTGTGGGTGCAGGCTGGAGGGGGGAGTGCACATTATGGGAGTGGGCAGGAGCAGTGATAAAATGCAGTCCTGCAAAATAAAAACATGTTTAAAATAAAAGCTATAAATTTTGACTATCATATATATGTGACACTGGGGGACGTCCCACAAGGGGATCTTCCCAACACCGAGTGGCTGACCCTAAGACCCGTCCCCCAGACGGACTGCGACAGACTCCCTTATAGTGTCACTGACATGATTTTACAACTATACATAATTTGAAAGCTCATCATGTCTAAAGTCTTTTCACACATACATCACTAACAACAACACCACAAATTTAATGATATTTAATCCACAAAGCGATTAAAATGGCCACCTACAAATTTGACCCATTTCCAGGTAGCCTGAACCTTGACCCGTGACATCAGCGGAGGAAGACTGCTCCACATAAGCAACACCAGAAAATAAAAAAACACGAAAAATATAAATGTTTGCTTTTCATCTTTTCAATATAGTCACAAATCATACAGCTGTGTTCCAGCGACAATTTAAGTGATTTTTCAGTAGAAACAGGTAATTCAGTTGAAGAGGAATATATTCTTCATCCATTAACAATATATCCAGCTTTTGCACAGCATCTTTTCTGAACTAAACATGGCTGATTGAGCCCTAGTCTGCTGCGTATATTACAGCCAATTCCATGGGACTGTCACTGTGGACCGGTACTACTGAAATAATCCTAACCCTGGTCCTCGAGGCACACTATCCTGCATGTTTTAGATGTTTCTCTCTCCAGCCACACCTGATTCAAATGATCAGTCTATCCTCCAGCTCTGCAAAAGAATGATAATGACCGTCAGGTGTGTTGAAAGAGGGAAACATCTAAAACATGTAGGATAGTGTGCCTTGAGGACCAGGGTTGGGAAACACTGACTTATACAACAATTGTGTTGGGTGTGTGGACTTTCTGAAGCATAGTGATGTTTATAAGCCAAAGATCAAGGAGATCGACACAAATGAAGTGATATTCAGTTTTGTCATCTAACGTTCTGTGAAAACAGATTAGAAACAATAACCTTTAACCCTTCCCTCAGCACCACGTATACATTTATGATCCTGTTTACATCCCTGTACATTTACGATGCCATGGGACAGGGAACTTTAGGACGACAGAGATAAGGGTTTCATCACAGGTGTCAAACATAAGGCCAAATGCGGCCCACCAAAGGGTCCAATCTGGCCCCTGGCATCAATGTGTGAAATGCAAAAATTACGCCGAAGATAATTAATAATCAAGGAAGTTAAAATCATTTTAGCTCAATTCAATCTAAAGTGGATGAGACTAGTAAAATACTATCATAACAACCTTGAAATAATGGAAACAAACCTTAACCTAATTTTCCTTTCTGTTTTAGTGTAAAATAAAGTACAAAAAAGACTAGCCTTTTACAAAAAAGTTTTACCAATATTCAACAACATTACACTTATTTTTCTTAAGAATTTACAGGTTGTTCATATTTGTTTGTGTTTTATTCAAGTTTGTAGATGTAAACATTTTTATTGGGGATTTTATCTATTTTTCACTCAAACACAGACATTTTTGGAATTGACATTATTTTATAAATTGTTATCCTATCATTTATTGATTTTGACATTTTACTGGTGTGGCCCATTTATACCATATTAGGCTGAATGTGGCCCCTGAACTAAAATGAGTTTGACACCCCTGGGTTACATACTTTATTTTCCAGCTCCATCTCTGGCAGATTGCTTGTTTTCACATTTTGAAATAAATGGATGTCTACACATGTCTTTGTTCACTGTTATTGTTTTAATTCATATTTTGGATCATACAGTTTAATTTTTGCAGCCTTGTACATGTCAATGGCTCACACCAACATCGACTAATTTACATTAGTATTTTTGGAGCTATAGGTCAAATGCTCATAAATACTAGCATCTATCTCCATGTGTGTAAAATGCACACCTGCAAAACAAAAATTTTATTTTTTGTAAATTAAGCACAGCCCTAATCATACATAATCACTGCATGACATGTCACAAAAAAATGTATACACCCCCCCCCCCCCCCGAAAAAAATACTATATATATATATACATACATATATATAAATAATCTTAGAAACCTACAGGTGTATGAGTGTGTGTGAATGGGTGAATGTGAGGCTAATGTAAAGCACTTTGAGCACCATGAAGGTGGAAAAGAACTGCAGTCCATATATATTAACCAAAATATCTAGATGCATTAATAGTGCTGTCAAATAATTAAAACTTTTAATTACATTAATTACAGGGTTGCTTTAGACTAATTTTGATTATTCATTATCAAAACATTATGTCGGTCGACTACTCAGTCTTGGGTTTTGGGTTTTTTGTGGACTCAAATTACCCGCAAAATACAAAAAATACATTAAGATTATGGAGAAAAAAATATATACAAAACATGCAAATACGAACAAAAATTCACAAAAAATAATGTAATACAAAAAAATGCTAAAATTAAAAAAGAATTCTAAATTACAGGAAAAATGCCAAAAAATGTGATAAAATATCCAAAACATGCAAAAAATTTGAATATATAAGCAATTAACATGTTTTTTTCCAACACCTTCAAGAGTTTCACAAAACAATTGTTCCATTTAATTAAATTCCATTTAATTAAATTAAAACACAGTTTACGAGTTAATAATACATGGTATGACAGTCAAAACAATACATATTGTAATTTTCCATCACAACGTCTTCAGCTGTGTAATTAACACTCATCTCAGCAAAGCACAAACGTTTCAGCCATCTTTACTTTGGACAAACTGACTCATGACCTCAACTACAAATCTGATACATTCTGGACAATATGGAAATCCTGGGACTCCTTCCTTTAAAAACACTGAGGGCATTTTTAGATTTCAAACTACCTATTTCTGTTCCCTGTCAACTCTGTTTTTTATAGTTATAATGGTATATGACACTTTATTCTGATAGAATCTTATGTAAAAGGATGACTGCAAACAGTCATTATGATTCTAGGGTGGGCTTTTTTTGTTTTGTTTGTCCATTTTTCTACTGCACTATTTCAATCATGTTTTGTTTGTACTAGCAAAACATAAAGTTGAAAGAAAGAAAGAAAGAAAGAAAGAAAGAAAGAAAGAAAGAAAGAAAGAAAGAAAGAAAGAAAGAAAGAAAGAAAGAAAGAAAGAAAGAAAGAAAGAAAGAAAGAAAGAAAGAAAGAAAGAAAGAAAGAAAGATGGCCAAATCTGTCGTGGAAGGACCAGACTAGTTCCTGGTTTTCACATATGATCCACTCTGGTCACATAATACAGTACCTGTCTGAAAAGTCCTAACCTGGATTTGTGATTTCCATCCAACTATAATCTGACTCATCAATAATTAATACAATAACCAATAAACGGACACGGAATCAATAATATAGATATGAGTGTCATCTACATAGAAGGAGAATGTATGAACAGACTGAACAGGTGTTCATACCTGTATGACACCTTCACCTCTGTACCAGGTTCATCTCTTTCCCAGATTAGAGCCACACAGTCCGGGTGTTTGTCTACATGGACGTCCAGACAGTTCACTGACGGATAGACAAATGCAGACAAATGGAAGGACAGACAGATGGAAGGGTAGATAAATGGAAGGGTAGATAGATGAACAGATGGACGGACAAACACAACAGAAAACACAGGAAATAAAATGTCAAAAATATCAAGACATGATTTTCATGCTTTAAAACATACAAATATATGACAAACATCAGATTTTCATCACTTTACAATTAGTTCTGTCAAAATTAATGCATTGATGCAAAGTGGTTGATGATTAATCTGATTAAAAATGTTAACACAACTTAATGGAAGACTTTCTGTTTTCAAACTGTTGAAGGTGTTGAATAAACATGTAAATTGTGTGTATATTTATATTTTTGCATATGTTTTGGATATTTCATCCCTTTTTGTCTTTTTTCTGCATTTTAGATGACAGGCACCAGACAAGAGTTGTTTAACAGTTAATAACAGTAAAGCAGTTGTGAGACAAGTTTATTCAATTCTTTTTTATTTTATTGCACAGACAGTAAAAAATATTTAAAAGCCTTTTAATTTTGTGACAGACGACACTGACATGTTTTAATTGTTCGACAGTGATGATGCGATGAAACAGCCGTAGTAGTGTCCAAAAAGTTTTTAATTGGACAAGTGCTAACCACTGCACCTAATCTAATTATGTATCTAATTATATTATAAATAATTGTATTGATCAGATTTACCATATAAAGATTTCTATATTTGAAGACAAGCTGACACAACAGAAATAAAATTAAGCAGATGTTGTTGGGGTTCAAATCTGTTCAATGTTAAATTAGTTAACAGAACGTCCTCGTTTCCACCCTGTTTATCTGATTATTTCTAAATAACTATAATAAATAAGTATAGTTTAACGCCACAGTGTTCTGATGAAACATCATTTATTCTGTGATTGAACATTAATCCTTTTACAGGTTTAAGGCTGAAGATCCACTTTGAGTCTCTGCTGAAAAAAATATAATTTATGTAACACAACAGAAGAATGCAGATGTGGATATTGGAATATTATTGGATTATTATCACAGAAATAGCAGAGGATAAAGTCATAATAAACAGGCAAGAGTGGAACTGACAGGATCTACACCATCAAATAGAAATAAAACCCACATTTATCCAGTAAAATCTGAATCAAATATCACATCTTAGCGAAGTTTACAAATGTTTCAACACATTTTGTGAAAAATCTGCTCAAAATGTGACAATTTGTGTTCACAAAACTAAATAGTCAGATTTTTCTGGGATTTTCAGTGGTTTTAACATTTTCTCATCATTTCCCATATATTTTCACTAGTTTTGGATTAATGTGTTTTACTATTATTATAACTATTATTATAGGGTCAGGTTGCTGTTTCTGTTGTGGATATTTTTTTTTTATTTGCATCGTATTAGCTTTCTATTTACATCTTTCTATGTTAACTTCCGCCTTTTAGTTGTCTTATGTTAGCCTTTTCTTTGGATTGTGGTGGTGTTTTTATATATATATATATATATATATATATATATATATATATATATATATATATACTGTACATCGCTGAGCATTTTTGGCAATGATAAAAAAAAAATAATAATAATCAATTTTGCCAGCACAAAAACTTTTAATTAAAAAAAGGATGATTTGGTCAAAATTCCTCTTTTTTCCAATCAGTAAATTATTATTATGCATGGTATATTTGTGCAAACTGAGGGCTGATGGAAAGCTCATCCATGTTTCTATGGTAACACAAGATGGAGTAACAAAGCTCTGAAGTGAGTGGAGTATGACCACTTTAGTGACATCATCCCATTGAAATTAATGGGATGTTTAGAGTGTATTTTTGTAATTAAAGACCTCATAAACTGTTCAACAAGATCTACTAAAGCTAATTAAACTGATTCAATAAACTCGTCAGGTTTCACTGCTTCAGAATCCACATCCACAGGTCAAAGGTCCAGGGCTGTTTCTTGCTATAGGCAAACTAGGCAAATGGTTAGGGCCCTCAAGCCACCAGGGGGCCCCTAAACTGCATGTTCAGCCACATCTGAAGAAAAGTCAAATGTCCCATCTTTATCTGTAGCTATAACATGTGTTTATTACATCCCTTATATAATTCAACATTAAATAAATAAATACATGTAGGATATAAATAAAATGAACTGCAATAATTACCTGTATTTGAATTATTATTAGCTCATACTTGTTACACAGTTAGTGACATAACGGGACACTGATAGGTATGATAGAAATGATTAACAGCTACCCCACTAGTATTCCTGTTAGTGACAGAATTAAGCAAAACAAACACCATAATGGCATCAAAAAGAAACTATCTCAGCAGTTGTTGCATTTTAAGTCAACATTTTAAAGTAAAAATTTTTGAAGGTGCAGAAAATGTGCTGTTGAAGTGCAGTCTATTTACCTTTTTTGTATAAACACTCAAATCTGTTTTGTTTAAAGATATATAGAAAATTGTTGTTTTCCTTGTATTATAGGTTTTTATCAGTTTCAAATGTTTAATTTTCACGATAACTTGTTTTGCTCATTAAGTCTAATAGATTGTGGCATCTTAAAACATTTAAAGGTTTTAAGAATCTCTTTATTGCACTTTGACAAATGAGGGGCCCCTAAACTACATATTGCTTAGGGCCCCCAAAATCCTAGAAACAGCCCTGCGGAGGTCTGAGCCTCCTTTGTCTCTGACCCTGAGTTTTTTTCTTTTCCTTCTGGTTCTGTCCACAATTAGACCTCAGTATGTTATAAAGTGATAATCAACTTCGTCACAGAGTGAATGAAGTTTATACAAAAAACGACATCAACATGAGAGACGATGTGGAACGAAGAGCAGAAAGGAAAAGAAAACTGAGACTTCAGAACACCTTCAATCATTCACAGATTTTCATTGGCGTTCAACAATAAACTGCATAAAACTTTAAACAGGAGTTAAATATAAACCTTAACTTGTGTCTGTTTTTAGGGATTAAAAATCATGGACTTGAGGAAAAACTGGATCAAACCTGTTCCAGAAACAGACACTCGTGTTTGGGCTGAGAAACTAATAAAAAAAAAAGACCTTCATGTTTGTTACTATGGAGACAGTTTTAGATCATTTTACAGGAAAAAGAATGGGCCTGAGAGTTTTAATTCCTGTTTAATTCAGAATAAAGATTAATTCTGCTTTAACCCTTGTGCGGTCCTTCGGGTCAAAGAGATCCGGTAGCTCACAAATGTACCTTTTTATACGTACTGTAGGATGCCATTGCTTACTACTGAAAACAGTAATATATCCTTGGGGGGTGGGGTGATGAGTCTATGGAACTGAACTTTGGAATCTGGGTTTTTAAGACCCGATTGTAGGACACAGCCAGTGTGCCTTTTACGAAGGACCGCACAAGGGTTAAAATGTAAACATCCAATTCCAGTTAAAAAAGATCATTTCCATTTAAACTTAATTCTGAATAAAGTTTACTCCGACCTTAATTCTGAATTCAATAATTCCTCTGATATGTAAACTATTAATTCTGCTTTAACATTATTCCTGTCTTTCTGCACATGTCACCATGGCGTGGATGAACCACATATTCCGCTGTCAGCATTCATTTGTTGATTCCTATGGTTGATTGGGTCGAGCTGCTGCTTCGTAATTATCACAAAAATAAAGTCAAACATCACATGTAGTATCTGGTCTAACATGTTGATAGTTGAAAAGAACACAAAACAGGAAGCAGATGCCATCATTTTCTTCCAGTACATATCCAGACATTAAGCGGCTGTTCTGTCCAATCAGAACTCTCTGTACCTCCAGCCAATTAACTAGGGCGTTTCCATGGAAACCTTTATTTAGAATTTGTGTCCATGTAAACACAAAGGAAATAGCTTTAAATCTGAATAATTTTATTCCACATAAATAATAATAAAAAAAATATGTAATGTAAACGTAGCTACTGTTAAATCAGTTATGTCAGAAAACTATTGCCTTTGGTATGTTTGTGTTTGTCATTGTTTATCATTGTTTGGATGTGATTACTGTTGAAATGTATTGTATCATAAATTGCACATAAATTAATTAAATTGTGATGTGTAATATACTTCAGCTTTCCTATGTCATGACCTCCGCTCCGGTGACCTTTCCCCCAGTGCTCATCCACACTCACCTGGTCCCGCACTGCGCAGCTGCAAGCCGTTCCTCATCTGTGGCTATAAAAGCAGTAAGGCTTGCAGTTGCCAGTGTGGGACCATTCAGTATTGTCACCTCCATAACCCGGACAGCTTTTGCCATCGCCGCAATCACCATAACCCGGACATTCATCATCACCACGGACTCTGACCGTTTGCTCCCAGGTTTTGTCTGTCTTGTCTTCATGTTTCTTAGTTTTGTTATTAAATTATTTTTCCCTTCAGTACTGTGCATTGGAGTCCTCCTTCACCTCACCCCGATCCTGACATCCTAATGTGTTTACTATGTGTCATTTACACTCTTATGACTCTGAACAGAAGTAATTGTATCGTTAAAGGGGACATATTGTGCAAAAGTCACTTTTGAATGTTTTTCCAACACAAATGTGTGTGTGTGTGTGTGTGTGTGTGTGTGTGTGTGTGAGGAGACCCTTACGTTATGAACAAAAACCACCAACTCTCCTGTCAGTTGTTCAAGGCAGGAGCGTTGTAACGCTCGTAAAATATCACCCCGTGAGATTTCACTGCTGGAAGATGGATGCCCAAATCCTCTGTCATTATGGTTACAGCGACTGCGGTTACCCTGTCAGTTTTCAAGCGGAGATGCAGACTACGGGTGATAGTTCATAGGCAAAGGGCATGAATCACCAATTTCTGGGAGAGGACAGTGAATCACGCCATTTTCACTCTGAGCGAAGTGACCATGTACTATGATGTATAATTGCAGAAAAAGTGCATTGTGCTTTTGCAATATATTAGAATATCGAAATGTCCGAAAACCCATGTCATGAAAGCATTACATTTTTTTTTTTAATTTGACTGTTTTTTTTTCCATTACCAGTTTTTTAGTGTTTACATTTTGCGAATTTTCAAGGGTAATGGAAATTGCACTGTGTGACTACTGCTCCATCAACCCTGTACTTCCTGTCTTTAACATCGCTGAAATATCTGAGATAGAGGAGATGAACATCATGCGTGAGCTCAGAAGCTCGAAGGCCAGGGATGACTATGACATAGATACTAACCTTTTAAAACTGAATATGGAGCCCTTAGTCTGTCCCATCATGCCCCTGATTAATCTGTCTATTAAGCATTCTGTGGTTCCTTCTGTATGGAAGGTGAGCACGGTCAATCCAATCTTTAAATCTGGAAGCAGATCAGACATTAATAACTACAGATCAATCAATCTTCTTCCTGTAGCCTGTCAAGCCTGGCTATAATATGAATTCATAGTGTGGATACGATCCATAGACTGAGCTTAAGCGTACGGGTGGGATCAAAGGCTGTCTTTCAAACTGCTCTGTGCGTAATAGGCCAGCGCTATGACCAATCAGAGCAACGAACAATATGACTTATACAAAGCAACCAAAACAAGTCTAAACTAGCGTCCATATATAGGCTAGGCTAATTAATGTTAACACACCAGTAATCATGGAGGAAAAATATCCAACCAGGTCCGTTTACATGCTGCTTCATCCGACCATAGACCATAGACCCTAACCCTATAACTTCATACTTCTTCTGCAATCTACACTGTCACACAGCCCTACAATCTGGCTACACAGGTGGAGCGTGGTGAGTGGATCAGTTAACTGGAACCGGTCCTGGCTGAGGCTCTATGGAGTGTGGCTAGACCAACGATTCAGGCAAAAAATATTTTTTGCCACGACAGGCGGGCTAGTTTACGAGGCTATTTTTCCTGTACTTTCTAAAATAATTGAAAAATGGGTTCTTATGCAATTAATTGAACATCTTAACAACAGCTCTGCACCCATACATCCCCTGCAGTTTGGCTTCCGAGCTCACCACTGCACAGAAACAGCCATCACTATGTTTGTTGATAAAAACAAGTGTTTATTAGATAGACATGACTGCGTGGGCACCGTCTTCCTCAATCTGAAAAGAACTTTTGACCCCATGGACCACCAAGTGCTGTTGGCCAAGGTATCCCATTTTAACTTCTTCAAATCTGCTCTTAAATGGATGGGATCTTAATTCGCTGGCAGAAAGAAGTGTGTTGTGGTCATTGGGGTCAAACCATGTACTGTAAGGGTCCCTCAGGGGTCCATACTTGGACATATACTGTTTTCCTTTGACATTAATGATTTTTTTGTCTGTGACATCTGTGACAGTTTCTATGCCCAGTTGTATGTGGATGACGTGGTCATATTTGCACCAGCTAAAAGCGTGGAAAAAGGAGCATAAATACTGTCAGTGACAATGGTCCAGGTACAGGAGTAGCTCACTAACTCATGCTTACCATTGAATGTTAAAAATACTGTTTGCATGATGTTTACATTTGGTAAACATCACTGGCTATTTAGCCAGTCAAGATCAAACACTCTTGTGTGTATCTGGGAGGAGAGGAGCTTGGGGTTGGTCTTTTAATTTAAATACCTGGAAGTCGTCATAGATCCAACACTCTCCTTCAGGAAGCAAATCAAGAAAGTGTTTAACTCTGTTAAATATGGCTTGGCAAACATCAGGCAGATCAGGAACTCACTGACTGAAACAGCAGCATTAATGTATTTTCATTCAATGATTTTATCCTACATCGACTACTGCTTACCTAGCTGGTCGTTAGCATGTCCCACAGCACTCAACCTATTAAATCCCTATTTTAACAAAAGGACTACAAATTTCCTGCGACCCTAGTGAGGATAAAGCGGGTTCAGATAATGAATGAATGACTAAAAATTTTTGACAAAAAAACATATTCAGTTCATACATTTTAAAGAACTGAATTTTTAAGCTTTTGAAATGTTAAGACATTTAGATGTGTTTGTTTTATGCACCACCACCACCAAAACTGAAAGAATATTTTATCAGGAGATCTGTGACAGGAATGAACACTCGGGCGTGTGACAGAGGCGACTGTGAGATACCCCATAGGAGAACCTCCTTTGGGATAAATGTGTTGTCTATTGTGGGTGGGAACATCTTCCCTCCACAATAAGAGCTTGTCCTTCATACTCCTCTTTTAAGAGTAACCTAAATTTATCTGTAATATATTCTGTATTTTATCGGTACATTTGTAATGTATTTTATCTGGATTTTTTGGTTTTGTTTTTGGTTTTTTGGGGGGGGGGTTACCTATACTGCATGTTTGCTGTTTCTCCTGGTCCTGTGTTATGTTAATGTTGTTAAGTGTTACCCATTAACTCTTGTTTGGGATTCTTTGTTGTCTATTTTTATCACAAGGAGACTGCCAATGCAAATTAGCCTCTTGGCTACAATTGGGTGCATTTACATTCCCTCTACACCAAATAAAATTACATTAAATTACTATACTTAAATACAGTTTTTAGGTATCTGTTACTTTACTTGAGTATGTATTTTTCTGTAAACTTTTGACTTTTACTCCCTGCATTTGTTCATAAATATCTGTACTTTATATTCTTTACATTTATATAAATATCAATACTTTACACTCCTTACATTCTCAGAATAGACATGTTACTTTTTCAAACTAAAAATAGTAATAGTGATAGTAATAAAAAAAAAAGTCACTTCAGGGGTAAAACTTGTATTTATTTATTCATTTATTTTTATTTGTCCATACCCACTAAACTGTGACCTGATCAAACACATTGTCAACACACTAACCCACTTTTAAAGGCTTTACTCTTAGATACTTTTTAAACTTTTATGATTGTACTTTACTACAGTTGAGAAGTTGTACTTTTTAACTTTTACTTCAGTAAAGGAGTTGAATCAGTACTTCTACTTTTTAACTTGTATTTAAGTACACAGTGGGAGTACTTTCAGCACCTCAGTAAACCTGTTGAACAGTTTTTAACCCGGGTCAGGACTTACCGGACACGTTGATCTTCCCTCCCAGGAACCAGCCGATCTTCCCGGAGCTCAGGTCACAGTCCCGGACCCGGTGGAACGGTTCCACCCACTGGAGCCTCTGGGCAGCGGATCCCCAGAACCGATCTGGGTCCGTGATGGAGAGCCGGTACAGTTCCGAGTGCGACAAGCCTTCGGTTCCGGTTGAAGGAGGACCGGAGGAGGCGCTGAGGCTCCGCTGGGGGACCGGGGCTCTGGGACTGCAGGTCCGGGACCAGGTCCGGGTCAGGAGGGCCCGCAGGACTCTCAGGTTACCACTGCTGCCGTGAGAAGCCATGATCCGGTCTGACAAGGATCCGGTCTGACCGGGACTCTGCTCCGCCCCCGTAGCTCCCAGTTTCGGGCGGGTCCGGGTCACGGCACGGTCCGGGTCCAGGACATCCAGCACCGTTTTTTTTTTTTTCAAACTGGATCCAGATGAAACAGAAAATGTAACCAGAGCCACAACATAGGAGATCAATAAATGTAATTATTAATTGATCGGCTTTAATCAGCTCAAAGGCTGAACTGGTCTGGGATCAGGGCCAGCTCACAAAGGTTCATCAATCAATAATTAATCACCTGTTGATTAATGAAAATTAATGGAGAAAAATATATTTCACTGAAACAAAATCTGAATGTTATTTTTATCTTGTAAAATATGTAAAGTTAATTCAATTAACGCATTTTAATTTTGTATTAATTTTGTAAACATTTAATCACTTTATCATGAAAATGGTCCGTGAAAACAATAAAATACACATTTTGATAAAATGCATAATTGATGTGTGTTCTAATTGAGTTATCCTGCTGTTATTTATTATTATTATTATTAGTAGTAGTAGTAGTAGTAGTAGTAGTAGTAGTAGTAGTAGTAGTAGTAGTAGTAGTAGTAGTAGTAGTAGTAATAGTATTTAATACCAGGTAAAAAATATTGCTATAAAATTGTTTGATAATGACGATACGCTGATGTGATGTTGTGTCTTTTAACCTTTTAATATCTACATGTTTTTATTGTTTGAGTTTACATTTTTGGTTGAATACAAGATGCTGTTTTATCCTACTCCCTGATTTTGCATGAATCCAACACCATCATGATGTCATTTCTGGGTGCTATACCTCAACTCACTCAACCTCACTTCTACTGTGTTGCTGTTCTTATCTCTTTGTGTTGGTTTTTTTTCTTCTGTTGCGTCCTTCTGCTTGGCTGTCAAAGCACTCATTCTTCTTCTTCTTGTTATTATTATTATTATTATATTTATTACTGTTGTTGTTGTTGTTGTTGTTGTTGTTGTTATAAACAGATAAATATTCGTTTTTTATGAAAAACGTAAAATTTTAGCCTGAAAAATAAAATAGTGAAGTGCACACTGCCCCCTGTAGGTCAATACATGAACTACAGCCACACTCACGTGTTCTCTTGGCCTCAGGATTAACATTTAATCTGGGTTTTTATTCCATATACGATTTTATTTCTCTGAGGTTTGACATTTAAATGAGATTTTAATATGACGTTTTGTTTCATCTAAAATTTTAATGGAATCTGAAGTTAACATTTAACCTGGGGTTATTGAATCTGTTATTTTTTTGTTTTTATTATTGGATACATTATGTCATATTTGCTCACTATATCCTATGATTTACATTTAAACACACCGTATGAAATGTTTGAATCAATGTAAATGAACTTGTACATGTTTAACTGAGAAAATGACCTGAAAGATTCACAGAGACGATTATGATCCTAAACATGGATCATGGGTTCTCTGGAAAACCCTGGTGGACCTTCAGAAGATGGTCTCATAGGTGCATCATCATGGAACTGGATCTGAACAGATTCAATGAGCCTCGTTCTAATCTGATCCAGACCATGTAACATGTTTCAGCTCAGTACAACATCACAGCTGTGCTTTTATATGTTGGTTTTTAACTTGTGTGTAGTGGAAACACAGGCACAACATTGTTCTGGACTGTAATGAAATGTATTGCTTTTTATGTTGCAATATTTATTTTAGTCCTTGATATGTAACCATAAATGTTTTTCTATACTGCTTTACAACGTATTGTCTTGAAATGCACCCATCCACTGTAGTGCTTTATTCTGCACAGATCACTATTATTTATTTATTCATGCAATGGGGACTGTGGATGAAAATTAACACAGATGCTGGAGAGAGGGAGAGAGAGAGAGAGACTCAAAGGCAATGAAAATTCAACACTCTAAATATTG
Source organism: Siphamia tubifer (assembly GCA_020466265.1). Taxonomy (NCBI): domain Eukaryota; kingdom Metazoa; phylum Chordata; class Actinopteri; order Kurtiformes; family Apogonidae; genus Siphamia; species Siphamia tubifer. The sequence goes on along the minus strand of CM035797.1, from coordinate 8,727,286 downwards.
GTTTAATTTTTTCTCAAGACCCGAGTAGTCCAATTTGAGTTCTTGAGTGACCTTTGGGGTGTATCTCATTACACATGAATGATCATCGTGTAGCAGAGCAGCGAGGTGTTTCTGTCATCAAGCCATATCGAGTACAATTAGGAATTGTGCAAGTCCAGTGTTTGAAATTGAGTGGTCGTCTTCCCTGTATCAAAGCATGATAAAAGACACACAAAAACATTTCTAAGTGTCATATGCCCCTCTAGGATGACTTCGTTCACCAAGAGTACCCATAATGCCCCACTGGCATGACCTCTTTCACTAGGAGTACCAAGACGCATCTCCAAAATGCACTCCAGGCACAGTGGAGATAATGTCCCCAAGACCAACTGAAGAAGACATTGTACTGCCTGTCTGAATGTTCGTAGGGGTCACACCTGATACTATTCTGTTTGTTCCTTGTTGTGAACACATCCGTTTATTATTGTCAAAATCAGCACAATAACACATTTAATTAATTAACGTCAACCCATCCAACAGATCTAAAATTAAATCAAATAAAATTGCATCACAAAAATATTAGAATTTAAACTCGTTTCATGGCATATATATTTTTTCAGGTCAGGTTTTATATATATATATATATATATATATATATATATATATATATATATATATATATTCTTTTTTAAAGAGACAATATAATTATGAAACTGATGCTGATATTTTTTGTAATTCTGAGCTAAGTTTAGTGTGTATTATATGTGATATAAAGGTTTTGTGTTGTGTACACCTGCCCAGGGACAGCAGATGGACAGTAGCTTATAGCTAAATCTGGTACAAGGCATCTCTCCTCTTTGAGATTAATGTATTTTTGTATTGTCCCTGACAAGTAAACCATAAACTAAACTACACCAGTGATATTTAGGGAAAAATAGTTGTATTAGATTTACAGAAACTCTGAAAGTATGACTCAAAAACCTAATGAAGAAGGGAGTTAATATCTCCAGACCAGGACCATGGATACAACACATCCATGAGTAGAATATCCAAATAACACCAATGAGACCAGAGTGAGTCCTGGGTCAAAATTATCTTTTATTTTTATGGTTCAGTTCAGTGGGAGTCTATGATCTTTATGAGCAGCATCTGGTGGCCAGCACTGGTATTACATCTGTAAGGAACTGGATTCACCCTGGAGATGAAGACCAAGGGCCCCATGTACAAAGATGTGTGGATTTCATTGAAATGCAATGTACACACATATACCAAAAAGCCTGTGTAAACAAACAAACAAACAAAAAATACTAATCCAGAAAAACTCAAATATGCGTGCACCCAAATCTAAGCACATTTCCTTTGTTTGTCCCAATCAGCATGAAATTGACCACACTGATGTTGGGGAACTAGACTGGTCCCTGTCCAGGCCCACATTTGAATAGGCAAATGAGTCTAAACAGGGCTTGGGGTGGGATTCCTCTCGGCACGATCACATGACGACGTCAAAATGACACAGTGGAGGAAAAACAGGAAAAGGAAATGTCCCAGCAGGACCTTAAAGGAGACCTATTATAGTAACTTTTAACTATCATTATGTGAGTTTTCAGCACCTACATAATAGTTCTGCATGATTTCCATCCCAAAAAACTCCATAGTTATCTCATACCGGTGTTCACAAAAGTCCTGATCCAAGTCGATTTGTGCCTATGCCTGAAATGCTTCGTTTTGGCTTCTGTCCAATACCGCTGTACTCTTGATTGAGAGTGTGAATGGAATGTGCCCCTAAAGTGACCCACATGTGCAAAAAGTTATGAGATAAGGACCAATGAGGAAATACAGCATAGTATGTGACATATATGGAAGGTTAAGACACTAGCGGTTGCTATGGGCAACAGCGTAGTATCGATGTGCAGGAACGAGCCAAATAAAACAAGATTTAAAAATGTATAAGGTGGAGGCGAAAGCAACAGGTTCATTTAGAGAGAACCTCAACAAGACTGAATGAAGGTATTTGGAGAAGATGAGCGATATGAAGGAAATGTTTATGTTACCAACTACCAGGATTCAAAGGTAAATAGTCTGCACTTATATAGCACTTTTCCACCTTCATGGTGCTCAAAGCGCTTTACATTAGCTTCACATTCACCCATTCACACACACTCATACACCAGTAGGTTTCTAAGGTCAGTCCTACTGGGGGCCTAAGTTGGGGTTCAGTGCCCTGCCCAAGGACACTACCCACTGGCCCCGCCCCCTTGGACCTGCATACAGTTAGTTTACTGTCTGGTTTTGGGCATAAGTTTCTACACAGTGGAAGAATCTTCTTTAACAGGTATTAACAGTTTTACTGAAGGTTCAAGGTTTAGCATCTACAGCCTGATGACTGAAAACACTGTAGTGCTAAAGGTCAAAGGTCAACCTGTAGAGTCATATGTTTATGTGTCTGTGGGAATTGTAATTAAATTGTAATTAAAAGTAATAAATTCAAAATCGTACCTCTTGGTCTTTACATTTGTTGTGTCAATCACAGGAATAACTGGAAAAGTCATAAATGTGACATGGCTGTTGAGACTGAAGTTGCATTTCAAAATATTGGATATGTACCGAATTTAGTATCACATGAAAGTGTCCTGGGTCGATTTTTAAAAAAGTCATATTTGTGCCATTCAGACTATCTTTAACAGGTCAGATACAGGTAAAATGGAAACAAAAGGTCAGATATGGGAACATTTACCTACAGTCTAAACGCAGCCTTAGTGTCGCCAAAGCTTCCAAAGCACTAGAAACATCCGTATGCAGCTGTGAAGTTGGCGTGGAGAAGTTCTTTGTACATCTGAACATGAGCATAGAAAAGGGCATGTGCCATTAAGGACATCATGAAGGACTCCTCCCACCCCACCCACAACCTGAAACAGGTTGTGCAGCTGTGGCTCAGTTGGTAGAGTGGGTCGCCCAATGACCGAGAGTTTGGCAGTTTGGATCCCGGCTCTGGCTGTCCACATGTCAAAGTGTCCTTGGGCAAGACACTGAACCCTGACTAAGGCCCCAAGTAGGACTGACAAAAACCTTAGAAACCTACTGGTATATGAGTGTGTGTGTGAATGGGTGAATGAGAGGCTAATGTAAAGTGCTTTGAGCACCATGAAGGTGGAAAGGCGCTATATACTGTAAGTGCAGACCATTTACCACTTAGCCCCTCCCCTCAGGCAGACGTCTAAGGAGCATGCAGAGCAAAACCTCCAGACTCAGGAACAGCTTCTTTCCTGAAGTTTATCTGTGTGACTACATAGATAAACTCCAACCATCCTCTATAGCAGTGGTCTCCAACCCCCGGCCCACGGACCGGTACCGGGCCACCGGCTGCCTAATAAAGAATTCATTATTTCTTTTGGATTCATTATCTGAGTCTGAACAATCTTTTATTTTGAAAAATGACCAGATTCTCTCAGTTACATCTCTGTCACTTGAACGCCAAAAAATTTAACCCACGTGTTAGCAAAGAGGCTGAAGAGACAGAAGAGCCTACAACTTCCAAGAAAAGTAAAGCTTTTAACAGACAACCCCAGGAATTGTACTTGAAATATGGATTTATCGTGACAGGCGATTCCCACAGACCAAGCCCACTCTGTATAATTTGCGGCGACCGATATAAACAATCTACGTACCCGCCACCCACACACACACACACATACCAGTCCGTAGTAAAATTGCAAAACGTTGACCAGTTCACAGTTATAAAAAGGTTGGGGACCACAGGTCTATAGTACCTCCACCAAACCTATGCTGAAATAACCACCTCACTGTGCTGATCTCAGCTTCTGATCTCTTGTACAGTTTTATTTTCTATTTTTTCCTTTTTTGTATATACTGTGTTTATATTTTTAAACTATATCTATAATAATTTATGGCTCAATCCCAGACGAGAGCACAAATTTTGTACCTAGGAAGTGAACTGGTATGACAATAAAAATTGTTGAATCCTGTTTTGGGCTTAAGTACCCTTTGTACATAAGCCCCTGGACTTTCAAGTTGAACCCAGAACCAGACTGGCCTTATATTAGAGTCGATGTGTAAGGAGTCAGGAGTCAGCCTCAGAGGTTACAGGCAGAGCCCTCCTCTGGCTCTTCTTCAGGTGAGCCTTGGTCTGCAGGTGCGCTTTAAGGAAGGTGTGTAGCCTGAAGTTCTTCCCGCAGGTGGAGCAGCTAAACGGTGTCTCTGCGCTGTGGATGCTGCGGTGTCGGATGAAGCTAGTGCTGAGGCTAAAGGTTTTTGGACACTGTGGGCACCTGTAGGGCTTCTCTCCACTGTGGGTGTGACAGTGGTCCTTCAGTAGCTCCTTTAGACGGTAGCTCTTCCCACAGACATCGCAGCTAAATGGCTTCTCCCCAGTGTGGGTCCTCTGGTGAACTTTGAACTGTGAGATGTTGGGGAACTTCTTCCCGCAGACGTTGCAGGTGATGACGGTCTGAGTCACAGGAAGCTCGTCTGAATGTTTACTGATCAGGTGGTTCCTCAGACAGCGGTAACGCTTTCCACAGATAGAACACAGCTCCCGCTCCCCGCTGTGGATCATCTGGAAGCATGAATCAAAGGTTAATTTAGGTTTCAGACAGGGTTGAGTCCCCTTAAAGGGATAGTTCACTATTGTTACATGAATTTGTATAGAATCACCATCTTTACTCTGGTGCACCTATAGTGACTTACCCTTCCTGTGAGTCGAGTTCTGATCCGGTTTTGGCCAAAGTGAATGTAGTCCCGGCAGGTTTCATGGGGTCACAAAATTAAAATGCGTGGCTTCTCAAAACAATATGTGTTTTAGTGATTTATTTGCATAACAAAACTGTCACTGAACAAAAACTCACACCTCATAATTGCTTTACACTACTTTCAATAGCGATCAATGTGCGTTGTCACTGCTAACAGCTGTGCGCCTGCACGTAGCAGCCGCAAACACGGCCAAACAACTGATGAAAGTAGTTTGCTAAGGCGCACAGCTGTTAGCAGTGACAATGTGCATCGATCACTACTGAGAGAAAGTAACTCAAAGCAATTACGAGGTGTGAGTTTTTGTTCCGTGACAGTTTTGTTATGCTAGTAACTCACTCAAACACATATTGTTTTGAGAAGACACATTTTAATTTCGTAACCCCAGGAAACATGCCGGGACAACTTTCGCTTTGACCAAAACCAGACTGGAACTCGACTCGCAGACACTGTCAGGGGTAAGTACCTGCAGGTGCACCAGAGTAAAGACGGTGATTCTATACAAATTAATGTGAAAAATAGTGAACTATCCCTTTCAATGGGTAAGAGTCAGGCGTTGACACACACACGTTGACACACTTTAAAAGTTAACAATCAGGTTAGAAATCTAGGGGTAACAACACTGCTCTACAAGTTTTTTAGAAAGTATCTTCTTCTGACATTGAATTTTTTAAATGTTACATACTTTAATCAGATGTATCAGAAAGCAAATGACTTTCGTGCTGGTTAGCTCATATTTTTAATATATATGATGGTGTGTTATTCCACATATATGCTGGTTTATGTACGTGTATACAATGGATTTGTAAAAATTCCACTAGAAAGAACCTGTAAAGTTAATGAATCATAATGTGCAGACAGTGTTTTGAAGTAGATCTGACACCAATATTCCTTTGAACTTAAACCCATTCTCTTGTTCATTCTAAGAATTTCACATTTTGAGCCCAGACTTATCTTGGAAACTTGAGCCAACCAGCATTTAAGACTTGAGTTTTCTTTATCAGGCTTCTGCAGAGATGGATGATAGGGAGATCATTTGTATCAGGTGTGTTGGAAGAGCAAAACATCTAAAACATGGAGGACAGTAGCTCTCCAGGACAATGGTTGCAGACTCCTGGTTTACAACCAAAGTCCATCTGTGACATGTTGGTCCCTTAAGAACCATCTGGGACCCTGAGAACCTCAAGGACTGGTCTATCTATGCAAGCCCATAGTCAGGACGAAACAGGGTGAAGCTGTGTTTTGGCTCTATGTGGAACGGTCTAAACCAGACATGTCCAAACCATTCCCAAAGGGCCGGTGTGGCTGCAGGTCTTTGTTCCAACCAAGCAGCAGCACACCAGACTGAACTCAATTAATCAACTGATCTCAGTCTTTGGAGAGTTGATTGGTCAAACTGTTTACTGTTGGTTGGTTGGAACAAAAACCTGCAGCCACACCGGCCCTTTGTGGAATAGTTTGGACATCCCTGGTCTAAACCCTGGAACAGTCTTCTATGACATCAGACATCATCTACTCTGACAGTGTTTAAATCCAGGCTGAAAATATCTGTTCAACTGTGCATAGAATTGAAATGATTCTATCTTTGACTTAATTTTAAGTGATTAATATTTGTTTTACTGATTGTGTTTTAACTATTATTTAAGGTGTGTCTTTTTCTATTATTGTAAAGCAGTGTGCATTGCCCTGTGTGTGAATTCTGATAGACTAATAAACCTTGCTTGCTTGTTCCATCCTCTCTTCTTAAAAGAACCAGTAGCATTTATACTTTATGGACCATCTAGATTCTAGAACATCCGTAGAGTTCAGACTGGACCCTGCCTCCTGCTTGAATTACCCCTCAATCTGTGCTGCCTGTTGGCCAAGACGACCTTGGAAAAGAGGTTCTTAGGACCATTTCCTCCCTTAACCCTCAATCTCAAAATGCGCGCTCCCGCAACGTGCAAGTTCTGTCCCAATTCTAAGAATGTTTCAATTGAGGGGCAGGTTTGAGGGCTGTATATCCCTTAATATTGAGATTCTCTGACACCACCCTTGTGGGCAAGGGTTACCCAGAATGCACTATTTTCTTTGTTACTTGAGATATAAAAAATTAGGAAAGTCATTGTGTTATTTTAGTTTAGGTCCATTTTATGGATTATGGACCTCATTGTTGCATAACATGTATTTTTTATGTTATGATCTTTTGTTAATAGTGGCTGGTGCAGACAAGCTAGCTATCGTACTTAACGTTACAAAAACAGCAATTTTTCGGGGTGGTAATGTATTGTTTTATCAAGATAAAAGTCTATATAACATGCTGGTGCCGATAATGATATAAGATGATCGGGCTAATATCATCTACCATAGCCAGTAGTTATAGCTGGTGTTTACCTTTCAGCCGTGGTATGTGGTGACAGCTGAAAGTGGTTGTGTTATTTATACAGATTATTTGTTTGATAGCTCTAACTGAAGGAATAACTTACAGATAGTCAACAACAATTTCAAAAACGTGGACCTGATGGACCAGTGGATGATAGCTGTGTTTGTGGCGGGTTAACAGTACAAATATAGTAAAAAAATAAATAAATAAAGTTGTGTTTAATTTCAGTGGCTCCAGAGACAACGCGGGCCGATTAATTTTAGGGCCAACATTTAAGGAGTGTCCCATTTCTAAGTCACAAATAGCCCTTAACACTTAGATTTGAGGGCTACTGATTGAGGGTTGAGTTTGGGGGTTAAGGAAGGAATTGGAATTGGCCCTAAATCTCTTATGGGATCTTTTCTCTTGATTAATTAAAAGTAAAAATAAATAGATTCTTTAGTTTAATGTTACTGCCTATATTTTAAACTTGTATTGATTATGTTGTGTACTGCTGACCTCTTGACCAGGTCACACGTAAAATAGAGCTTGACCTAAATGGGACTTCATCTGGTTAAACAAAGGTTCAGTAAGTGAAGGACATTTTTTTTACTCAACTACCTGCTATTATGGGTCAGAGGTCAGGGTTAGTTAGGTTATTTATCAGTGATCTGTGGTCTGTTTAACTTATGACGGGTGGTAAATACTAATGACAAAACATCTAAAACTCAGGTCACAGGTCAAACAGACCCCAGATCATTGATAAATAGTGAATGTCATAATTTCTGACCTGATGGCTGCGCAGGTTGGCAGCCTGGGTGAAGCCCCTCCCACACGTTGAACACCTGTGTGGCTTCTCATCTTGATGGACCATCTTGTGGCGGGTCAGGTGACAGGCATGGTAGAAGCTTTTCCCACAGATGCTGCAGATGAACGCCTTGTCAAAGTGTGTGAGGCGGTGAGTCTTCATGACACTGACGCAGGCGTATCCTTTTCCACAGATATCGCAGTGACATGTCTTTTCCCCGGTGTGGCGTGTCTTGACGTGCAGATCTCGATGAGCTTTGTGGTTGAATCGTTTGGGGCAGTAGTTACATGTAAAGGGCAGCAGACCGTGTTCTGAGATCTCATGCTGTCGGCGCTTCAGGACTCCGGTGAACAGAGTCCCGCACACAGAACACACTGGGTGGGACTTCTTGTGGTGGTCTGAGAGCTGCTCTGCATTTGGAAACAACATCCTGCACAGAGAACACGCATGAGGCAAGTCCGGTCCCTCTGCCAGTTTGTCAAAAGTCTTCACCAATCTGCTGCCCTGACGCTTCTTGCTGTGCTTGGTGCCGACTCCGACCCCCTCAAGTAACATCTGAGAGGATGGTCGGGCATACTCATGATCTGGGATGTCAGATTGTGTGCGAAGGAAGGGGGAGGAGTCAGTGCTAGAAGGCAGAGCTTCAACTGCTGCATCACAGTGATGGTTTTCACCTGAAAATAAATAACAGGGTAAAAACAACACTCATTTACAGTCAACTCGACACATCTGTTCTGTACAAATGATCTTGTAGATGGGCATATCTCAGGTGTGGATGAACGTACTGGGGGTTTGGGCGCTGCTCTGCAAAGGTACGTACATACATCTGGAAGAGGAATCGGCATTCTGCAGACACACAATAGGGTTATCCATCAACTCCTGCAGTCGGAGTCTCTATGGCTTCAAACACTCACCTTGAACAGCAGGATGTAGGTCTGTCCTGGAGCAGGGGTCAATTGTGTGCCACCCCCACCTGAAACACAGGAACCACTGCATCATTTCATCACCTCCATAATAATCCCATCATTAATGTTATCATCTATGACTGAACCAAGCAGTTGACAGGAGTTTCTTCATGTTGGGATGAACTGCTGTATTAAAATTACAACTGGACAAACAGACATATGACAAAAAACTGTTTTTGTTTACAATAAAGGGTGGTCAGATCACATAAAAAAATCAATTCTTGATTAATAATCACAAACCTGCTGCATTAAACCTGCTAATGAGGTTTAAGGAACAGAAGAACTAAGACAAAATAATCTACAGGAAAATAAAAGCAAATCATGTGACTTGAGAATTTGCAGAACTTTTCTGTCACCAAGGCAAAACTATTCCCTGACCTGCTGATGTCAGAGGTGTCTGTAAACTTCTGCTCCCCTCCTCAGAATTAGCCTCCTTCACCACTGGACCTGGACTCTCCTGGTTCTTCACTATAGCCAGCTCCACCATCTTCAGGATTTTCTCCACAGCGTGGATACATAAACTGTTAACAACAGCTGCCAGTTTCTTCTGAAAAAAAAAAAAAGCACCATCATCCCATAAGTTCACCTCTACAAGATAAGATTTGCTTAGAAAGGAGTCACTTCTATCAACAACACAATACATTTGTAAAGAGAAGGAGCCACAACCAATGAGGCAGATGCACAATAATAAACTTCAAACATTAAATGAAACTATACGAGTTGATTTTCTGATCTGACATCATACCATCATCATGTCCATGATGGAACATCATAGTTCAGCGTTTAGTAAGTGATTTGTACTTTTAAAAAAATGATTATTTCGTTTTAAAATTGACTGGTTTTGAGAGTACTCAATTGAATTGGCTTTGCCAAAATACTCTACATCAGTGGTTCTCAAATCAGGTCATCAAGTACCACGATCCGGCATGTTTTAGATGTTTCCGGCTACTATCACTCCTGGAAGTCATTATATCATTATCAGCCTTCTGCAGAGCTTGATGATGAGCTGATTATTAATTGAACCAGGTGTGCTGGTAGAGGGAAACATCTAAAACATGCAGGATAGTGGTACTTGAGGCCCGGATCTGGGAACCACTGCTCAATATCAATATTTTACCCCATTTTAGTCCAGTACTAAGGCTCCATAGTCTGTTTAAATAATGTAAATTATATAAATAATGTAAATATACCGGTCTTCTTTGCTAATAAAGTTATATTCTATCCTTGACTAAGGGAACTATTAATACTAGTAATTTTGTATTTAAATTGCAGTTACGTTTGTGGAGGGGAACAGGCCTACATCAATTAATTCATGGATTTTAGTAAAACAAAATAGTACCAGACTTGTTAAAGCACATAAAAACAGAAGATCTTAATCTTTTTTAAACTACTGGAGATGACCGGGTTAATTTAACTTCTAATGCTTTAGCGTTAGCTTAAGCTTACCTCCGCCTCCACGTTTTGTTTGTTTAAAGACACTTTCTCCGCCGCTGTATAGATCTCAGTCACCACCGATTTGGCCATGGTATCTAGGAGGAGTGACAGCTCGTGTTTAAAAGTCGTTAAATCCAACATATTGATGACTTATTTACTAAACGACACCTTAACTGCTAGCTTAATATACAACTGACCATAATGTGACCCAAACAGGAAGTGACGTATATGCATATGTATTTGTGTAAGTATAGTGTGTATCTCATCCATATTATGTCAAAAATTACGCTGACTTATTGTCTGATGTTCTGTGGGAAAATACGCGTTTGTGAGTCTTGGTTTGAGTTTGCAGAGGTGGGAATTAATTAAAAGTACTTCATTACTGTACTTAAGTATTTTTTTAGGTATCTGTACTTGAGTATTTATTTTTCTGGAAATTTTTTACTTTTACTCCCTCAATATTTGCATAAATATCTGTACTTTATACTCTTTACATTTATATAAATATATGTACTTTGTACTCTTTACATGTATCTAAATATCTGTACTTTATATTCGTTACATTCTCTGAATAAACTCATTATTTTTTCAAAATAAACAGATGTGGCAATAAAAAACAAGTCACTTCACAGGGAAAATCAATGTAGGAGAGAAATTATGACTATATATTTTAGTCACATTAATTTGTATTTCACAATTTTGACTTTTTACCTCATCATTTTTACATTTTATCTCATAACTTTGACTTTTTATCTGATAATTTTGACCATTTTGAGAGAGAGAGAGAGACTGACTGACTGCATGCTGGTCAAATGAAATCCATGGCTACCTGTCTTTATTCCTCTGTCATGTTTTAGTTGGCCTTTTATTCCTTTTTTACTATGGCAGCCTCAACGGGTGGTGATCAGTGGAGGTATACACACAGGTATGTGTGTAATATGTAGCAAGATAACTCCAAAAGTTATGATAATGCACTAGAAAGAGTTCATTCTTCATCGCCCTCTGCATGTCTGTCTCCTATTCAGTTTAAAGTCCTACACAGGGTGCATTAAAGTCAGTCTAAATTGACTGAAATATACCCAGGAGCAAATGAAATCTTATACATAGTTTTTGGTCCTGTTCCGCCCTCATAACATTGGAGTGTTTGAAGTCTGGAGTGTTTAAAACCTTGTCTGAGGCATTGAACATACCCATGGAAAAAAACTGGCCATGGCTCAGTGGGTCGTCCAGTAAGTTGGTGATTCAAATCCCGCTCTGCCCTAGACAGTCTTTTGTGTCCTTGGGCAAGACACTTCACCCTCCTTGCTTCCAGTGCCACTCACACTGGTGGATGAATGTTTGGTGATGGTCAGAGGGGCCGTAAGTGCAAAATGGCTGCCACGCTTCTGTCAGTGTGCCCTAGGGTAGCTGTGGCTACATATCTAGTTTACCACCACCAGAGTGCAGATGTGAGAGCAAATGAATAATGGGTCACTAATGTGAAGCATTTTGAGTGGCGAAAAAAGTGCTATATATATCCAATCCATTATCATTATTATTATTAAACCACTTTACAGTAATTTTGGGGTGTTCCTGTAGGTGTAGACTACATTACATAAACCCAGTCTGATGTCATTGCTTTTACTTCACTGTTTACACACCATAGGATTCTCTTTGGATAGAAATCTTCCACACCTCCTTCCCTCTCCCAATGGCTGGAGGATATCATGCGCTTTCTTAAATTAGAAAAGATCAAATTTACCCTTAGAGGATCAAGGAATAAGTTTTATTAAAGATGTTAACCCATTATTGCTTACTTCGATAATATGAAAGAATTGGAGACTGATCTTACAATAGCTTGAATTCAATTTTCAATAGTCTTTTTATGGAGTATACTGTAGGTGTCCTTATCCTGTTTAATTAGCTCCCCACACCACCACCACCCTTTATGTTTTGTTGTTTTTTCTTTAGATATATGATTCATTTTGTTCTTGAACTATTATATTTTTAATAATGTTGTCAAAATTCAAAGTTTTTTTTTCAAGTAGAAATCCTCTACTATAATTGTGAGTGTCTTCTGTAGCTGTGTATTGATTGTTACCATCAATACATTAAATATATCTGTTTATTTTTAAGTTACAGACGGATTTGGCTGAAATTTTAAGGAAATGATACTGACACTAGGAACAAGTAATACAAGTTTGGTGGTGATCAGTGGAGGGGACGTCTGTCTTTCAGGAGGGGGGGCTGATCTGCCGTGGCAGAGTGTGTGCTCTCCAAGTGCTTTGTTTCCCCTTCTGAATCCAAGGTATGAAATCTAACAGTGCTGGCATTTTTTTAAACTTGTACACAGCATGAGGTTTATTGATGTACAGAGGGGATTCATGAAAACAAGAAGTGGAAAAAAACATACACAAAAAAAAGAGTGAATCAGACTTTGGTGTTATCAGTTCTGATGAAGAATGTTGTGAATGTCTTAGTCCTTAACCCTTTGATGCATTAATTATGAGAACCTTAGTCAAGATTTTTTTCATAAGTGTTTTTATTTCTCTTTAGGCTGAATAAAAACAATGTGATTGAAATCTTTTTAATGAACTTATTTTATGTTACAAAAATGTCCACTCAAGCTGGACTTTGAAACAAAGAAATGTGTATTTAAAACACAATATCAGAACACTATGACATAAAACATTTGAATACAGTTTTTGTTTAAAAAGAGACTGTTAATTACAGTCTCATAACAAGTAATTGATTTCCAGGTAAACATGTTAGTGCAGATCAGGTATTATGAACAGACCAGTTATAGTAATGAAATGAACTGACTGATATGGAAGTAAAACAACAAAACTCATGAATATACAAAAGAACAGCTGTAGAAGGATTGTCCCCTGGAGTGACCAGGATGTATCAAAGTGTTATTCTTCATGAGCTTCAATGTCCACTTCAGCAGCTCTTCTACTTTGTCAGAATAAGATGATGAGGATGGTCTGATTATACAAGATGCTCTTCAACTTATTCAGAATGTATTTTGAGATTTGGATTTTGACAAGTTCTATATGTGGACTTGCTTGTGTTTCCTTTTTCCTTTTTCAATTGGTAAACAATATTATTGATTGGTGATCAATATTTTAGGTAGTGCCACACATGGTGGCATTAGCCGATCAGCCAGGGAGGGGTTGATCAAGCTGTATTTTGTTTTGATGTCCTTCGATATGCAAAATGACAAATAAAGCTGATTATGATTCTGATGTATGACATAACATTTGTTAAGATTTGGTACTATATGAATAAAATTTTATTGATTAATTTATCTACCATAGTCCACAGTATCTAACTTCTGTCCTAAAACAGAACCAGCTTTAACTGGATGAAGAAATGTCTTAGAAATCAAACAGATTTGGATGTTGTCAGTTGGAGACAGTTTTCATCAGAATATGTACAGATGTGATAGGACTTAAAATTGTACTTCAACTCTACTGTTCACATCGTGAACAGAAAGGGAGTCGGAACAATGCCATGTGGAACTCCAGTGCTGCTCATTACTGTCTTAGATGGATGTAGCTCTGCAAATTAAAACCTAAGAATCTGCATCTGATTTGAATGATTATAAGAAACCTATATTAGCTTGTAGTTAATGCAATAATGATGTTAAAAATTAGCATAAAACATTTCCCCTGGGCTGATATGTTTTGTGCGTTAAGCTATCATGCTAACACTACTATCATGCTAACACTGCTAAAGACATGCGCTGATGGGGCTTGTCTCCCTTGAAAAAGAGGTCATTGATATCAATGGGACATACCCGGGTAAATAAAGGTTAAATTAAAAAAAATTCCATGACCACATTAGTTAAAGCTGTTAGTGTAAATAGTGCAAATACTTAGTTCGGCTACTATGTTAAGCATTGTATACTACTACATAGAGTACTGTTTACCCACCTTATAATTGAAATGTACTTTGTATTGATTACTCTTTCATGTTTTGTCTTTTTTAATTAAAATTAACATGTCAAGACAACTAATTAATACAGTTCAATTGGTACTTTTGTTTAATTCAGTATTATTGTTATGTCCAAGTTAAATATGCCCTTTTTGACATATTTTGTTGTATTTAAAATTAAAACGAACTCACAATGATTAAAGTTGATGATCAAAAATATTTTTTATTCACCCACTGCTCTATTTACATATATTAATGATAAAGACAAATTTTCAACTGTAGGTTTAAATTACATTCAGTGCATTTCAGGCTGATCACAGACAATCAATATATAAAACACATAAACCAACAGGAATAAAGTGTTAAATAGTCTCTTATTTTCCAGACAGGGATATAAAACATACTTTCATAACAGTACATTATAACAGACACAGACAGTTTAATTTACATCAGTTCATTTAGTAAAAGTCTGATTTGTTGAAGGACCTCTAGGATCCTTGTTGTGATCGGTTACATTAATGTTTTCTTTCTAGGAGCAGGTGTATTTAGCTTTTTTATGTTTGTGTTCACATTATGATGTGATGTAATTGACTTTGTATGGCTCTGAGAACTCATCTTACATGTACATTCACTGGTTGAAACATTCCATTGGATTCATTACCAGTATTGTACTAGTGTTAAGCATTACCAATTATAATCTGTTAACAAAATATTAACCACAGATCAGTGGTATAAATAAATTGTTATATTAATTATGTTTTGTTTGTTAACATTTTAGCTAATACAGATAACATGCAAATGTGTAAATAACAGACAGTGATGTTTTGAAATCAATAGTTCGTCATTATGTGTTGGCTAATAATAATTCTCCAAAAGGTCCAAAGGTTTATATGAAAAGATAAATGTTGGGCTAATACATTAGGGCTATTGTACGCTAATACGTTGGGCTAATGTATTAGCATATTAGCATGTCATTGTACATCCAGACGACTGAATTTTCTTCAAGTTGTTTTAAAATACTGTAAAAATTATTTTCATGTGTCATCATACAGAGCTTTCAATTATAGTTTTAGTCCAAATGTGTAACAGCAGAATCCAATCATCCTCTTCTCTTTTTGGCTGTTCCCGTTACTCCTCAACCAACAGCCAATCAGATGCTCTGCTCCTAGAAGACAAACTTCTGACAGCGTCCATCAGTGTTCATCAGTTTGTATTTGACTCCTTCATGCCTCAACTCTGCTCATCTGATTCACCACCGCTCTGTTGCCGTGGAGAGGAAGTAGTCCTTAGCGAGGCCCCGCCCTCCTCCTGCTGCTGTTGTTTGGACGAGCTTGACAGGTCAATGGCCATTTCCTCTTCTGCGTCGTCCTCCTCCTCTTCAGCTGCGTCTCGTTCCTCCCGAGACTCAAGGATGCCACGGCGCTCCGAAGACTCGCAGAATGAGTCAGAACGAGCCGAGTCTGAACCTGGGGGACTGGGACACTTCTTTGACATCTCTAGAGACTTTTTGTGCATTCCTGTGGGACAGAAAGGAGACAGAAACTCAGTCCAGTCTGCAGAAGTCACATGCATGACAACAGATGTACACATGGAAGACGCCACATGCACTCTCAGAAAAGAAGGTACAGTAAAGGTACAAATCTGTAGAGTAACGTACAATAAACACCAACCCCTAAAGGTTAATATTTGGACCGTAGGGTATGTACCTTTTCAACCCTGTGAAAGGTACAACCTAGTTGTCAAACAATGAAAATCCTTCTTAAATGGCACAATTATGTACCTTTGAGGGTACTGCCGGTGCGACAAGCTTTTGTACCCCTAGAAGCACCTTGTTTTCTGACAGTGTAGAGGACATCATGTCCACATGGTACCACAAATGGACCACACAGACCATTTGTCCACATGTTAGTTTGACACAAGTGGACTTGGACATGTTGACATATTTCCAGTTTTGCTGAAGTGACATGTTCAGCAGATTTGGTTTTGACCTGTTGAACATGTGACTGAGGCAGATGCAGAAGAACTGATCGTGACATTAAAGCTGTGGTTTGTTCAAGTTTAACCAGTGATTCACTGTTGACTTTAATTTTTCCTGCTTTAGATTTTTTTTATTGAATCTTATTATGATCATATGACAGTGTTGTTTGTAGTGTACAAGTACATGCAGGTGTACAATCTGTGCTTTGTGAATAATGTATTTACTATGTACAGTGTTTGGTGTGTGTCCATGTGTTAGATTACACAGTTTTTTCTTCTGTGGTCATGTGACAGTGTCTAGTGCTGTAGTGTATAAATAAAGATATTATCATTTGATGTTTTTGTGTGGGTGTGTCTAGGTGTGTGTTTGTGGTTGTGTGGTGTGGTGCATGGGCGTGGCACTGACGTGCATGCGGCTCACCGAGCAGCCAGGGGGCGCAGGATCCCATCATGCCGTTCTTCGCGGAGTTGAGGATGGACTCGGGTAGTGGGATGGAGTGACGGACCATCGCCCCGTACAGACCATACTCCGCCATGACGCTACTGCGACCCCAGCATTTCTCACGCTTCCTCCATTTGGCACGACGGTTCTGGAACCACACCTGTGGAGAAAAGAAACACCACAACCGAAACACGGTTAAAACACAGAAACGTTTATCCTAAAAAATAAAGTGCCATCATTTTTTTCTGAAGCTACAAATATTTTTATTGAAAGAATTTAAACTTGAATGAAACTTGTTTTCTCCTTTTTCTTATGATAGATGTAGATTTTATAGACTGGAAAATTCAGTTAAAGATGTGTTGTTGTTTTTTTTTTTTACTGAAAAACCCTTGATTTATAATGACCACCCCAGACTCAGTAGATGACCCCTGCAGGAGCCGCACACCACAGGTTGGGAACCACTGCCATCAGTTACACTTGGTTTAAATGAGACAGATAATCTTGGACTCATTCACACTGGACACTGATATTATCTGATCAATAAGTGATCAATAAGCAGTAGTGTGTACCTGGATCCTGTCTTCTGGAAGCTCAGTCTTCATGGCCAGCATCTCTCGAGCATAAACATCAGGATAATGAGCTTCGTGGAACGCCTTCTCCAACTCCTCCAACTGGTGGGACGTAAACACCGTCCTGAACAGAAATAAACAAGCACCAAAAAAATTACAAAACAAACATCTATATTTATGACAAACACCAGCTTATGGCTTATTTTTTAACCTTCTGAAGTTTAAGCCTATGTCATTTATTAATTATGTCAAAATAAAACAGCTTAAAAAAATAACAAGCCTCTAACTAATCATATTGTACCATAAATTTGAAAGAATTTAGAATTTAACTGACTGGTAACTTTTTATTTTTTTCATTTGTAGTTACCCATTCAACCTTATGTTCATCAACGTTTCCGAATTCATGATCAACATGAATATTTATGTATTTTTTTATGATTTTAGAATCATTCTGAAATTATTCTGAAGTTTTAAGTGTTTTTCACTCAAATATGTTCATGGATAATGAAGACATTTTTCTTTCATCCAATGTTTTTTTACATTAAGAATCCATGAAAAAATCTAAAAATATATACCCTAACAGAACAAAGACATTTATAAATGATGGTACCCCAAAATAGAGCTCAAAGGTCAATTTTGTAAAATGAGCATATTTATTTTAGGCCTTAATACACTTAAAATGAAAGGTTATTAATTTAAAAAAAATCATAGTATGTCCCATAGAGGGTTAACAATAAAGAAAATACTGTTTAGTTGTATTTACTTTATTTCACATTTCTCATTTAAATTATGAACTAAACCTGTCAATGGATTAATGTAAACATTTATTTATTTGTTGACAAGTTCCTTTGATCATTTGTTTTTCTTGTAATTGACATAAAGCTAATATAGTATTTTCGCTGTATGTTCTTTAAAATTATTTGTATAATACATGTATCATATTGAATTTAACTGACTTACCATTAGTTTATTATGCAACTTTATTCATTTATAAAATGCACATACATAATTTAAAATGATAAAATATAAACGCATATATATTATCACATTTGTTTAAGAATCTGTCGAAGTTTTTGTCCTGTTTTCTGATATTAATGTATTCATTGAATCTATCAGTAACGTCATTATGTCCTTTTAAAAATTCAGAACATTTGACAATAAAATATTGAAGATAATTTAAACATTTTATCCATTTTAATGTACAGCTAAGATTTGACTAATTTTAATTTTTAAAAAGTTCGATTTATACATGTTGTGTTATTTATTTATTCATGTGGTATTAAATCATGTTTTACCTGTGCCTCCTTTTCTTCCTCTTCTGTGAATTTGCAGAACTTTTAGAGTCATTTCTGTCCGAGAGACATTCTTCATCTGTGGAGAAAACACACAAAATGCGTGTAAAAATAAATAGAATAAAAACATATCACAACAACAACAATAATAAGAATAATAAGAATAATAATTATTATTATTATATAGAACAGACTCCTGCATTAAACACTTAACTTAAAACATGTGGAAACATATTTAACAACAGCAGTAAGACAAACAAATAGGAATAAACACAGACATCACGTTCCTTATTTTTTTCCCGACACTGATAATTTACAATAAAAAACAAACAAAAGTTTAAAAAAAAATTAAATCCACATTGCTAATTACCATTAACATATAATATTAATTTCATCCGTTTCTTTATTCAAACAGTTGCTGCATTTTTCTTGTACTTTAGTTGGATTTTTGTGTTATTTAATGGGTTTTATTTTATTTCACCAACAAATGAAAACATTAACGTAATTATAATTAGTTTATATTAATTATTATCTAAATGAACGGAATGGAGCGCGAGTTATAGGACAAGAACTGAACGAACGAGTTTAACTTTTTTTTTTTAATCTTATTCCAGGGTATTCTATAAATGTCATATTTATTTTTTATTTTTTAATGGGAAAAAAGCAACGGAAACCGGATTTAAATCAGAATTCATTAATCCAAATTTAAGACAGAATTTAAATATTAAAATACAATTTAAATAAAGACACAAAATAAAAATAAATAAATTTACATTTGAAAACAGTTATGTAGTCGAATTACATGTTTCAACTCGTTATTGAACATTACGCTTATTTCAGTTGTACAAAATAAATCAATTATAATAGTTTATTCAGTTTTTAAATGTTTTTTCTGTTTTCTGTTAATATTTTAAAAGCCAATTTAAGTTTTCCATCTCAGCCGATGTTCATAAAACTTTTACATTAAAATAGAATGAAAACTCATCAGACTGAACAACCGGACAATTAAACGCAGACGAAAAATCCACATGGAACCAGGACCATCTGGACCCATGCAGACACATGTGGGCCATTAACAGCCTGACCCGGGCTGAGCCGTACCGGAGTAGGCGTCCCTCTGGGCCTCCAGGTTCTGCAGGTAGTGGGACTCGGCCCGGGCCTGGAGCAGCGGTAGGTGACCAGGCAGGAAGCAGGGGGTCCCGGGGGGCTGCTGCGCTGCCAGGGAGCACAGGAAGCCGAGGCCAAGTGGGAGAGACCCGCCTGGGAACGAGAACCCGCCGAGAGCCGCTCCCGAACCCGCCCCGGCTCCTCCCGGTCCCGGTCCGCCCTGAGTATCCGCCAGACCGGGCCCTCCCCCGGGCTGCTGCCGCGCCTGCATGTCCGACTCC
This sequence comes from Siphamia tubifer, assembly GCA_020466265.1. NCBI lineage: Eukaryota > Metazoa > Chordata > Actinopteri > Kurtiformes > Apogonidae > Siphamia > Siphamia tubifer. The sequence continues at coordinate 8,707,409 of CM035797.1, read as the reverse complement.
AGGCCCAGCAGGTCGGTGATGGCGAAGCCTTTGGATCGAAGGCCGGGACCGTGGAGCCGGGATTTGTCGATGCCGAAGCCCGGGGAAAGGAGCTTGACCCGGGGCTTCTCTTCCAGATCATCCCGGACCGCCATGGAGCTCATAACACCGGATACACTGGATGAAAGGATGCTGAAGATGAGACGGGTGTCACGGGTCGTTACTGCCCGGGTCACCTTTATCTGGTCAGGGCCTGGGAGGGGGGGTCAGCCCGACAGCCAATCAGAGGGTGCTATGGGCAGGGGGCGGGGCCAACCTTCAATCCCAGGGGATTAATTGCCACCAATTTTCCCTCAATCCGATCAGGATTTTTCTGCTCAGAGGAGAGTTTTTAATTTCTGTTGTTTATCTTTGATCAGAGGACAAGGAGGGGCCGAAAAGAACCAATAATTACCGATAATCACCAACAGGATTGAACACACTTGGAAACTGAAAAGACAAAAACCAATTAAAACCGTCCTATTGTAATCAGTTTAACATCTGATCTGCGGAGAAAACAGTAAAAGCAGAGCCTTATTAATGAAATAAATACATTTAGTTACGGAATAAATCTGTTAAAAACAAAAGGTTATTGTGGTCAATTTATGTCAATCAGGCTATGTGTTATATTTTAATTAATTTTGGCAGAAACAGCTAAAACCATGAATTAACAAAATAGGCTAAAATGACTGATACTTAAAAAATTTTACAGTCCCTTCAATCATTTACATGTGAAGTTATATGTAGCCTATTACACTTTAATTAACGTGTAAGCAGATAGAAATTATATAAAGAGACAATTTTTCTTAATTCATTGTTTAATACAAAATAAAACTTCCGAGTTTACATTAATACACTAAAATATGGAAATTTTCACCCATGAATATCATGAACATTAAATGAATATATAGCGTTCGCCCGTGCGCGCGCGCGCGCACACACACACACACACACACACACACACACACACACATCGAATTGTCTTTTATTTTATATTTTGTAATTGATTTAATAATTTAAATAATAAACAAAATATTTGTATCATACTATAACCTAGTTAAAAAATCAAACAAAAAATAATCACAATGATGATTATGAACATTATATAATTTAATATTTATCTAAATGTTATTCAAATAACTTGATCAATCATCTTTAAAGGAAATTAAATAACAGAACAAACAACATGAATTCTGCATAAATATAAAAACATGACATTTATTTAAAAAACAAACACGAATTTGATGCATTAGTTTAATTTAGAATAGAATAGAATAGAATAGAATAGAATAGAATAGAATAGAATGACTTAAATGCCCACTCTTTTGTAAAAGTGCATATATAAAAAAAAAATAAACATTGAGAAGATATTTGGTTCTAATTATGTTTTTGTTTTGCTTTTTTGGTAAATATAATATATATAGAAAAATAAGTTAAAAATCATATTCCATCTGACAAATGTAATTATCTAATAAAAAGACAAGTAGTAAATAATAACAGATACTGAACAGGTAACTTGAAATAAAACCAGATGAAATCATAACACTTCGCACATCATAACATTTTGAGTCTTTAAGTCAGTGAAGTTTTAAAACTACTGTGAATCAGGTTTTATCTAAAACACTCAAAACTCACTGAAGTTCTGCAATTAACTCTATTCAATGGATGTGAATCATGACATTCAATTTGTACCTTTGTCTCATTGAAAAACTAATGTTCAATATTAAAAGGACCAGAATCTGAACCAAGACCAGGACCACAAAAAATGAAATGATCAATATTTAAGGTTTTGTGTCAGTTGTGTTTTTCAGGTTAAGTGTGTTATCCCTGTGTTTCAGATTTAGGGATTGTTTCACTGGTGTTTCTGGGTCTAGATTTCACACCACCTGTGTTTTCAGGTTTAGACATTGTATCAGTTTTATCAGTTTTTTGGGGAGGTTAATGGTTTGTGTTATGACACGTTTCCACAAGTATGAGCTCAGCTTGACTCAGCGTGTTCTGGTGCGGTATCATTCTCCCTGGTATGGGAATTCAGTATCTAGTGTCTTGTTTCTGTCTTATGTTTGTAAGTCTTTTCTGTGGTTTTTGTCTTTGTTGGAATTCTGGGTTTTTACTTTGACAGGTGGGTTTGTGTTCACCTTTTCCCTACTTTTCTTCTGGTTCCGATGCTTGTCTCTGCCATGTTCATTAATCCCAATATGTCTCACCTGTGTCCAGTTCCACATGTCTTGTCTTTGTGAATTTCTTATCAGCCCTGGCGATACTTATGAGTGTTACTTCTTGTCTGGATTACTCAGTTTTCAACATGGCCTTCTGGTATCCGTCTCTGTCTTGTGTTGCACTCTCCCTGATTTTGACCATTGGCCTGGATTCGACTTTGTTCCTGTTTCACTCCTATCTGTGCCTCTTTGGACCTCAGACCCTTGGTATGACCTCCTGCTGCCCTATGGTAATGTCTCTTGGACTCTCCTTCTGATTGCTGCCCATTTGTTTTTTTGCCGTGTTGTCTGACCCCCGGCTCTGCTTACTGTGTCCCAGTCACTGTTTTCTATGGAGAGATCCATATTCAGACATACCAAACAGGAGCAGACACCTTTATTCACATTTCTTAATAAAGACTGTAAATCTGTACATATGTTTGAGTTTTGCATTTGGGTCCAGTCTGTTTCTGATGTTCTTACACGCTGCGGTTCCAAGTAATTCTAAAAGGTCACCGGTAAACAGTACAGACACCGAGTAGAGGAACTGTCTCTGTGTCATTGTGTTAATGATGTGCCACCCACCATTTATAATCAAATACATTGTTAGATAAACAGTTAAAGTTAACTCAATTCACAAATTTAACAAACTTCACAAATGACTTTCATGAACTTCATGGTGCCTCGTGATGATGTCCAGGTACTATACTATCTGTAACGGAAACAGGTACTATAGTATCTGTAACAAACAGGTACTATGGCATCTGTAATGGAACAGGTACTATATACCCCTTTCCCACTGGCCAAACAAACTGTTTAAACGTGCTAACAATCAACTTTTGGTGGCGGTGGGAAAGGTGCACCGACCTGCAATTTGGGTTAAAATCACTTTCAATTGGCTCTACTCTAATCGGCTGCAGTGGGAATGCCAGACCCTCACCAACCCACTAGTTTACCTGATGACACGGGGCATTACGAGACACGTCGTAACATTGTGCCAGTAGTGTTTTATATCATATGATACCCCATCCTATCACATTTGTGAATTCATCATCAATGTCATCCCCAGCATGGTGACATCACCAAATGCATAGCAGGGGACATGCAGCTTGTCATTGGGGGTCAGAGGTCAGCGGTAAGTCGGTTTGTTTGTTTATTTTTTATTTTTTTAATTTATTGAAAAAGGACAAATGCTGATATTAGCAGATCGACACTCAACCAGCTCAACCAGCATTTTAAAAATGCTGGTTGAGCTGCTAAGTTTAGTGGAAAAACGGCTATGGTGTATGTCATGGAAACATGTACTATTGTATCTGTAATGGAAACGGGTACTATAGTATCTGTAATGGAAACAAGTACTATAATATTTGTAATGGAAACAGGTACTATTGTATCTATATGGAAACAGGTACTATAGTATCTGTAATGGAAAGGGGTACTATAGTAACTGTACTGGAAACGGGTACTATAGTATCTGTAATAGAAACAAGTACTATAATATTTGTAATGGAAACAGGTACTATTGTATCTATATGGAAACAGGTACTATAGTATCTGTAATGGAAATGCACTCAAGGAATAGTACCTGGTACCTGAGCAGAGTGGAGTTGAGCTGATACCATGTCATGGAAAGGCAACATTAGTTGTGTTTTTAACATCTGTATCTGTGGTGGGTTGTTTTGAGGGAGGGGGGGTTCGCTGATGGTCAGGACGCTGTGGTTGTTCAACATCCTGGTTCTTCTTCTATGAACCAAACGTTGACGTGGCTCCAGATTATAAAGGTTTGGATAAAGTCACGACATGCGTTTGAGGTTGGATTAAAGAGTGTGTGTGTGTGTGTTTTCACCACAGAAACTTATGTTCGATTGAAAAACGCCATGGATTACCTTCATATGAAGGAGCAGATTGAGCATGTGCGCTTCAATAATCTTCAGATTAAGGTCTTTTATTCTTTTGGTTTGTCTGAGCTTTTTATCCTCAGTCTGAATTTGTCTCCATTTTTCATGTCTTTATCATTTTATTTCTGTCTATTGTAATTAATTTGCATCATGTCCATTAGTGTCCATCTATCTATCACTGTCCGTTACACTGATGGACGGACACTGAAGGATGGACACCCATCATATCATCCAACCTCCATCGTATTCATCCTCCGTTGTATCATTGAATCATATCCTCAAACCTCTATTATATCATCCAACATCTCACTGTTCCCATTTTGAATAATCTCACTTGGTCCAGATCCCCACATGGGTCCAGTTCTGGTTTCTATACTACGGTGGCTGGGAGGTGCGAACTAAGTTAACAAAATGTGAAACAAATGTTGAGACAAATTAACAAGTAACTCCAAACCAAAAGGATACGTACCAAATCTGGGGTTGAACTGGAAATGTTAACGCAGGCTTGTTGTTGTCATGGTGACCCAAAGTGGTGTTTTGCCCATTTTGTGGTGAACACATGAACCGATTAATGCAGTTTTGTGTTTCGTGTGATTGGTCCTTGGAGTTTTTAAATAGCTCAGATCAGACAGAAGAAGCAGTCCCTGTTATCATTTCCCGTTCATTGGTACATTCATTCCCTTACTTGTAAATTTGTTTCAGGGTTTGTAAAAGTGTTTCACATGTTGGTAATTTGTTTTCTCAAATGTAAATTTGTCTCAGGACTTGTAAATGTTTTTGGTAATGTTATTTTGTTTTACGATATGTAAACATGTTTTCTACAATGTAATTTTGTCTTTCACATTTTGTAAAATTGTTTTGCACCTCCTGGCCACCGTACTACACTGCCTCAATAAGCACTAGTGTTTTCTGTTTTTACACTTTTTTTATTTTCTTGCTTATTTAATGGTAAACATTGACAGTTTTATTCTTGTTTATGTTTTCTATTTCACTGTATGTCCCAGCTTCTTAAATATTAAACATTTTAACATTCCTGTTTCTGAAAACAGGTGATGTTTGTTTCAAAGTTTGATGAATAAATGTGAAGGTTTGAGTTGAAGTTGGTTTAATGAGACGTTCAGGTTTTTCACAGATGAAGCCTCTGGTTTTTACTTGTTGAATTTCAGCAACAGAAGGAAACAAACTGAAAACGATGCGCGGGTCATTGATTATTGTAGCGTCCGGTGAAAAGAGGAGGCGTTTTTCCCCTGAGAATCCATGAGGAATAAATTAACCACCAACAGAAACCAAGACCGGATGAATCCATTTGAAAGTCAATGACCGGCCTCATGTGTTCATCAGCCCCTCACCCACCCACACTCCAAAAAGTTTGATCATTGTCAACTTAAATAAATTATGGAAACAAACTGACAATTAAAATAACTGAGTAGATTTTAAATCATTCAACTTTGATTAAAAACTATTGATTTTATTAAGTAAATTTAAACAACTAAATCCAAAGTAATGAAATTATTATTTGAATTATCTTGGATTTACTTAAGATTTAGTACGTTGAGTAAATTTAAATCAATTTCAGGGGGAAAACGGTCCAATATTTACGAGTTAAAATACTAATTCATATATACAAAATATCTTTATTAAATCATTTACTCTTATTAAAGTGGAATTATTCATATACCCTAAATATCTTGGTGATTTTGATTTATACTATAATTTTTTTATTTTACTAATAAAATGTAATTAATTTCATTCAGTGATTTTCAGCTGATATTATTTTTTTTAAAAAGAGTCAAATGCAATTGATGAATAATTAAAATGTCATTAACTCAGCATAATAATATACCAAACTGCACAAATATTTTTTTTCATGTAGAGTTTAATATCATTTATTTAGTTTTTAATTAAGCCCAGTCACACTTTTTTTTAGAGTGCAGACACTCAGAGCTGAACATTTAACAAACACCTGTAGATTTGAACCCTAAACACAACCATATGAGAATCACATTCATTTTTAAAATGTATTTCTCCTTTAGCTTTCCAGAAGGTTGCATCGATCCAGATGAAAGGCAAAGCATTAAGCAAGCAGTTAAAACCTTCACAGAAAAAAACAACACAAACAGAAATAATTTAATTTAAGCACAAAAGAGACATTTTAACTGATGCAGAAATAAATACACCCCGAATAAAAGTACAATCAAGGAAATATTACAAATAAAGTGTTCAACTGTCATTAAACGTTCAAGCAAGATTGCAATTAAAACAAGTATTAGTACTATTCAGGCTTGAATCTTACTAATCTTACAGTGCCATTACTGATAGGTTGTTTTTTTCTTTTTCCGTTTCTTTTCGAGTCAAAACTCTGCAGCTTTTTTTCTCCACATATTTAAAGAACATGAAGACATGTTAAATCAAGAATGAAACCACAATGGATGATTTCATTCAAATACAATTTTCCAGGTTGCTATTTTTAAATAAATTGATTATCTTTGACTTATATATATATGAATGACATGTGTTATTTTTTATTTTGTGTGAGAGTGTATGTACTAAGTACAGTGCACCTGAGTCTCATCTGATCATGTGACAAAGACTTTAGTTTTGTTTCTCATATTACTCAACTCAGGATTTAATTATTTGATGAACAGATGTGTGTGATTTTTACTTTTTAGCCTCAGAGTTAAGTTCCTTCAGGTTTTGAACATGTTTTTATTTTAGATTTCTGTGGTTCACTTTTGATAAACTGAACCTGAACATATAGTTTTAGGTTTTACATGTACTTTTTGTGAATTTGTTAAAACATGGGAAACTGTGGACATTAATGACACCACTAAACCTGGAGAAGTACGAACCCAGAAACAGACCACTAACAGAAGAACTCCATTTAACACAGTCTTACCTTCGGAGTCTTAACAGCTCAAGAAGTCAGTGTCACAACAGAGAGATGAAGAACACAGAACCACTAAGTGTTCTGGGTAACAACCACTGCCAGTGGGCAGCCAACCAGGAACATGTGAGGGGTGAGTAAGTGAAAGGTGAGGGTTGATATCAGGTAGGGCGGATGGAACCAAAGGTGGAGACTGAAGACGTGTTTGAGGCAGAAAGCAGGTCTATGGCCAAGGAACAGATGAGGAGATGAGATCAGGATGAAGACAGGAACGTTAGCAGGGTTCAGGTCTGGACTACAGGGGACCAGAGCAGGATAGGGGCAGAGAAAAACAGAGAAAATGCTGGAAAGTCTTTTAGAAAGGCAAAGAACCGAGAGTAGAGAATACACCTCTTCACAGGTGAGGGTAATGGACTGACTGAGAGGGAAAACTAGGTCAAAGGTCAAAGGACAAACACATCAAACAGATAGAGATGTGACACAGTGATCAAATGTGGATAAATGTGGTTTATATTGTTAATTGTGGTTAATGTGGTTAGATATAATTAATGTAGTTAAAAGTGTGTAATGTGGTTAAATGTAGTTAATGTGGTTAATTTGGTTGATTGTGATTAATGTGGTTAACTTGGGTAATGTTGTTAAAGATAGTTAATGTTGTTAAAGGTGGTTATGTGGTTAGTGTGCTTAAATGTGGTTAATTTTGGTTTGTTTTTAAATGTAGTTGTTAAATATAGTTGCTTTTGGTTAATGTGGTTAATGAAGTTAATTGTGGTTAAATGTAGTTAGTGTTGCGGTTAATGTGGTTAATTGTGGTTAAGGTGGTTAAATGGCTGCAGCAGCTCTGACCTTCTGTAAGCGATAGCAGTAATTCAGCCGCTGCAGACGCCTTGTGCTGCTCATTGTTCATGTCATTGTTTAACGGTAACAATAGTCTGGCCACGCGTCGGTCTACGCCCCCCCGCCCCTTGCCCCATCCCTGCATCCATCCCCTGTGGCCCACTAATTATTCATACATGCACATTTATGCAAATAGATTAACCTAATTCACTGATGTAAACAACTCCTGGGTCAGGATTAAACTTTTTAAATTAGACAGTGTCTGGAGTCTGGACCATATACTCTTACATCAGGACCCCCCCCCACACCCCCACCCGCAGCCCCCAACCCAAAACCCACCCAGACCTCATTTACATTAATAATCTCAGCCTTAAAGTGTTTGAGGCCAAGCCAGACAAACAACATGCAGAGTCTGCTGCCATTAGCGCTAATGGCTAATGATTAGATAACCTAATACTGTACAGACGACAGCGACGTTGGGCGTCATGACGACCCGCCGACACCACGACACCATGCCAACGCGTGCCAGTAAGCCCCAGTATTATGTAAATGGAGCAGGCACCGCATGCACACATGTACCATTCAAGTACACATCCACTACAGACCTATTTCATATATATGGGTTTTCTATGAGTCTAGTACAGGTGTAGTACAGGTGTAGTACAGGTGTAGTGCAAGTTAAGTCCAGGTCTAGCGCAGGTCCACTAGATGTCTACTACAGGTCTAGTACAAATCTAGTACAGGTCGAGCGCAGGCCTACCACAGGTCTACTGCAGGTCCACTACAGGTGTATTTCACACATATTACAGGTGCAGGCCAGCTTCTCCTGACAACACATGAAGACACTTTACGCACCTTAAACCTGACCTTTAACCCCAGCTCCACCCCACCTAACGCCGAACCTCTGTCCTGACCTCAGATTTCCACAGTTTTTTGTACATCAGGTTTTGAGGGTTTTCTGAAACCGGTTTAGTTTATGAAGTGGGTTCATGTCTTCTTTATATATAAATGATGGATAAGAACCAGTACCTGGAGACTGACTCTGGACCAGTTGGACTGTTTGGACCATTTGCAGCATTTGCACCTGAAGAACGTAGTGTAGTAGGTGGAGGGCGTGTGTGTGTGTGTGTGTGTGTGTGTGTGTTTTTTTGTTTTTTTTTTGGGGGGGGGGGGGGGGGGCAGTTCCAGGAGGTGTTTCTAACCCAGTGATGAATGATAACGGTGGGTTGAAAACTACCAGATGTCTGCTGGGTCACCATGGCTCCACTTCCTCCCCCTCCTCCTCCTTCTCCCCCTTCTCCTCCACAGTGAGAAGGGGAGGGTTTACAGTCGTCCTTTCCATCTTCACCCTCCTCTCTCCTGCCATCTGTCAACACCCCCCCTTTCACTCTGGTGTAATGAATCAGAAACACCAGACTCACTGGGGAGGGAATTCCAAGACTGAACCACCTGATGGACCGAACCGAACCATCTGATGGACCGAACCACCTGATTACCGAACCACCTGATGGACTGAACCGAACCATCTGATGGACCGAACCACCTGATGGACTGAACCTCCTGATTACCGAACCACCTGATGGACCGAACCACCTGATACACCGAACCACCTGATGGACCGAACCATCTGATGGACCGAACCACCTGATGGACCGAACCACCTGATGGACCGAACCACCTGATTACCGAACCACCTGATGGACCGAACCACCTGATGGACTGAACCACCTGATGGACCGAACCACCTGATGGACCGAACCACCTGATGGACTGAACCACCTGATTGCCGAACCACCTGATGGACTGAACCACCTGATTACCGAACCACCTGATGGACCGAACCACCTGATGGACCGAACCACCTGATGGACCGAACCACCTGATTACCGAACCACCTGATGGACTGAACCACCTGATTACCGAACCACCTGATGGACCGAACCACCTGATGGACCGAACCACCTGATGATCTTTCAGTTTGGCATCTGATGTTCAACTTGTTTTATTCAATCATCATTCCATCATTAGATCAGATTAGATTGATCTGATATTGGGGAAATTCACTGATCAAGTAAAAGAAAAAAGTGCAAGAAAAAATGTGCATGCATAAAGGTGGTGCACAACACAAACAATATAATATCAATAATTATAAAAGTACAGAATAAAACTCCAGAGGCTATATACAGTACACCTCTACTGTCTGCAATGGCCGACAGTAGAGGTGAGACACATACAGGACATAGTTGTAGACAGTAGAGGTGAGACACAGAGGACATAGTTGTAGACAGTAGAGGTGAGACACATACAGGACATAGTTGTAGACAGTAGAGGTGAGACACATACATGACATAGTTGTAGACAGTAGAGGTGAGACACATAGAGGACATAGTTGTAGACAGTAGAGGTGAGACACAGAGGACATAGTTGTAGACAGTAGAGGTGAGATGCAGAGGACATAGTTGTAGGCAGTAGAGGTGAGACACAGAGGACATAGTTGTAGACAGTAGAGGTGAGACACAGAGGACATAGTTGTAGGCAGTAGAGGTGAGACACATACAGGACATAGTTGTAGACAGTAGAGGTGAGACACATAGAGGACATAGTTGTAGGCAGTAGAGGTGAGACACATACAGGACATAGTTGTAGACAGTAGAGGTGAGACACATAGAGGACATAGTTGTAGACAGTAGAGGTGAGACACAGAGGACATAGTTGTAGGCAGTAGAGGTGAGACACATACAGGACATAGTTGTTGACAGTAGAGGTGAGACACATAGAGGACATAGTTGTAGACAGTAGAGGTGAGACACAGAGGACATAGTTGTAGGCAGTAGAGGTGAGACACATACAGGACATAGTTGTTGACAGTAGAGGTGAGACACATAGAGGACATAGTTGTAGGCAGTAGAGGTGAGACACATAGAGGACATAGTTGTAGGCAGTAGAGGTGAGACAAATACAGGACATAGTTGTAGACAGTAGAGGTGAGACACATAGAGGACATAGTTGTAGACAGTAGAGGTGAGACACAGAGGACATAGTTGTAGGCAGTAGAGGTGAGACACATAGAGGACATAGTTGTAGACAGTAGAGGTGAGACACAGAGGACATAGTTGTAGGCAGTAGAGGTGAGACACATAGGGGACATAGTTGTAGAGGTGAGACACATAGAGGACATAGTTATAGACAGTAGAGGTGAGACACATAGAGGACATAGTTGTAGGCAGTAGAGGTGAGACAAATACAGGACATAGTTGTAGACAGTAGAGGTGAGACACATAGAGGACATCGTTGTAGACAGTAGAGGTGAGACACAGAGGACATAGTTGTAGACAGTAGAGGTGAGACACATACAGGACATAGTTGTAGACAGTAGAGGTGAGACACATAGAGGACATAGTTGTAGACAGTAGAGGTGAGACATATACAGGACATAGTTGTAGACAGTAGAGGTGAGACACATAGAGGACATAGTTGTAGACAGTAGAGGTGAGACACATAGAGGACATAGTTGTAGACAGTAGAGGTGAGACACATAGAGGACATAGTTGTAGACAGTAGAGGTGAGACACATAGAGGACATAGTTGTAGACAGTAGAGGTGAGACACATAGAGGACATAGTTGTAGACAGTGGAGGTGAGACACATAGAGGACATAGTTGTAGACAGTAGAGGTGAGACACATAGAGGACATAGTTGTAGACAGTAGAGGTGAGACACATGCAGGACATAGTTGTAGGCAGTAGAGGTGAGACACATACAGGACATAGTTGTAGACAGTAGAGGTGAGACACATAGAGGACATAGTTGTAGACAGTAGAGGTGAGACACATAGAGGACATAGTTGTAGACAGTAGAGGTGAGACACATAGAGGACATAGTTGTAGACAGTAGAGGTGAGACACATAGAGGACATAGTTGTAGACAGTAGAGGTGAGACACATAGAGGACATAGTTGTAGACAGTAGAGGTGAGACACAGAGGACATAGTTGTAGGCAGTAGAGGTGAGACACATAGGGGACATAATTGTAGAGGTAGAGGTGAGACACATAGAGGACATAGTTGTAGACAGTAGAGGTGAGACACAGAGAGGACATAGTTGTAGACGTTAGAGGTGAGACACATAGAGGACATAGTTGTAGACAGTAGAGGTGAGACACATAGAGGACATAGTTGTAGTCTGACAGCGGTGGTTTCGTACCTTCCTGTCCCAGTCAATGCTGTCTCCTCTCCAGGAGACCACAGCATATTAGATGGCACAGGCTACTACAGAGAATATGAAGAGTTTGCTTCCAAAATGTTCTATATTTAATTTCAGTTTTGAGAAAAAAATGTTATTTGGAATTTAATGGGATCAATGCAATTCAATGGGATACTGTTTTAAACTTTATTAACCCTTTAACTCGTGAGACTTGAGCAGTTCCATAGTCCAAAAAACAAGAATAAGCAATAACATGAACAAAAACAGCCAAGGCGATCAATAAAACAAACAAAAATGAATAACTAATAAATAATATAAACTCTTCAGTGTGGCTTCATTTTACTAAACAGATAGTATCAGGGTAACTTGCACTCATTGCAAAGTGGAGATAACAAACACGACGAACATGCAGAAACATTTGCACACATGACATGCGATCATTTTAAGATGATTGTTTAAACGAGTGTCATGTTTTTGACACGCTTTGGACTAATGAATCTCAGTCCAGCAGAAGCTGCAGTGTCCAAGCTATGACCACCTCTGCAGTTACTATGGAAGGAAACCTTACATATTATCTAGGCTGTGGGCTTCTTTTGACCTCACTGTTGATATGTTGTGTGATACTTCTAAGTAAACAAACTAGATGCTAATCAAACTCTTTGTTCTGCTTTTTCGCCCAATGAGAATCGATAAATATAATTAATAAGGAATTGAATCATTAAGCAGTATCAATAATGGAATAAGAATTGGAAAAACCTGATCAATTCTCATCCCTAGTGGTAACCACAGATTTTCAGATTTGGCATTTTAGAACCAAGCTCTTCATATCCTCATTAAAAGGTGAAGATGGTGACATCCCTAAACCTTTTTATACACGACATCTGCATTGTTTGACCAAATTTAGTCCAGGTTAAAGGTCTTCAGTTGTTTAAATGGTCTGAGCTTTTTAGAGTTCAGTGTCTTTTTCAAGGACACATCAACAGTCAGAACCCGGATTCAAACCACCAAACCTTTGGTCATTGGATGGCCCACTCTACCAACTGAGCCACTAGTGTCCATCTGAACCACTGCACACTACACTGCATTACACTAACTCACCACACACTACTACACTATAACACACTAACTCACCACACGCTACTACACTATAACACACTAAGTCACCACACACTACTACACTATAACACACTAACTCACTACACACTACTACAGTATAACACACTAACTCACTACACACTACTACACTATAACACACTAACTCACTACACACTACTACACTATAACACACCAACTCACTACACACTACTACACTATAACACACTAACTCACTACACACTACTACACTATAACACACTAACTCACTACACACTACTACACTATAACACACCAACTCACTACACACTACTACAGTATAACACACTAACTCACTACACACTACACTAAGGCTGTGTCAAAAATTAAGTAAGAAGTCTAATCTTTCCCTACAAATTGGGAAACACTCAAGTCACAAGTCATGTGCTATAACATCAAGCACAACTTTCTTTAATGAACAGTTCCAGTTGCAGAAAATACTGTGACTGGATCTAATGTTGCCTCTCATGTCGGGTTTAATAATTCATTTTGACCTGTTAAACAAAAGAAGGAGTCCAGAGAAGAGCTTTCTCATGCTGAGCGCCTCAACCCAGGTTTGTCTATTTATTTATTTAATTTTATTATCTATTAGTTTATTTCTATTCCCTGAAGCTTAATGACAAGTTATGTGTGTGTGTGTGTGTCCACAGAGACATATCATGCTATAACTCAATGAATACTTGAGATAAAACCATGAAATCACATGGGCATATACATATAGCTAATGCACATCAGATGCAATGTTCCATTTGAGTAAAGGACGTATTTAGCAGAAAGGTCAAAATCCATATTATTGGCTCTCATTCAAGAACGGGTTGTCATAGAATCTTGAGATTGGCACAAAATAGGGGCGAGATTAGGAATTCTCTAAATACTTGTTAGCACTTTAATTCACCCTCATATGTAATGGGACACACTACACTTTCACCGCCTAACCCTCCATACATTACACTAACCCTCCATAAAATTTCAGAACATCACATCTGACTCATGGTGGAAACATTTGGCTAATTTGAGGAACCATCTGAAACTCTGAAGCTTCTGATTGAGGACTTCACCAAAAGGAACTCTGGAAAAAGAGGAAGGGTTACCATGGCAACCAGTGAGTTGTTCATCCATCTTCCTGTCGTTTTCCTCATGAACGAGACGTCCACATCTTCCAAATTAGTTGAACTTCGTGGTGGATTTGGACAAAACCCCAGTACACCATGGCAGTCATATATGTCGTTACCCCCCAACACCCCCCCACCCCACCCCCCCTCCTGGCTGTAGCTACTTTCCTTGCGTTTCCTCGAGTTCTTCTGTAATCCCGCTGTTCCTAATCTGCTCTGACACTGTAGGTGCAGATTTTTCCTACAATCTGCCACGACGCAAATCCCCTTCGGCACGAGTGAACAGGGTGGTGTTTTAAGAAGACAAAGGAGGAGGGCGGGGGGATCAGGGGGGTCAGAGGGGGCCAGTGGTAATTTAATTGAAAAAATAGCATATGTGTCAGCGTTTCCTTTAATACAAACATTTTACAGAGAGGTGAATAATCCAGGAACAAAGGTTCACTGTCAACCACCGGGAATAAAAATCAGATTTAGACTTTAAATTCAGTTTAGACTCTGTTTAGACACTTTCCATTGCGTCTTCACTGACTTTTCAGGAACACAGAACAAATATTTATAATATCCTCTTTATCCAGACATTTAAGACTAATATCTGGACTTTTTTATTTTTAATGAATCTGAGATGAATTATCAGTATTCTTATTTTCACATCTAGACTGGATTCAATTTAACAGATGACATTAAACCAGTTTATTAAATGACCTTTCATTTATCCTGATTTTATTCTCCTGCTTTTCATTTTCTTGTTCCGTCTCTTCTTCAGCATTTTATTTCTGTGAATGACATATTGTTTATACTAAACTAAACTGAATTATTGTTACTATGACGATGCAGAGGTTAACTTGGTTTCCTGTCCAGTAGCGATTTGTTTTGCATCCGTGTCGTCTGTTTATTCTTGTTTAATAATAATTTTGTGGCTCCGTGACATGGCTCCGGTCAATAACACCCAAATTAAGCAAATTGCAATGAAAAGCGAAAAACAATCATTGTTGGATAAATCAGAAGGTTCTCCTTCATCTCTTCATATTCGCTGCTTATCTCATTGTAGCCTCCAATCCAAGTTAGCAGGGATTATCTCCATGGAAAGGGCATTAAGAGGCGGATAACCTCAGCTTGGAACCAGTTAATCTACCAGCATGTTAATGAGTCTTGTAGTGGATTGCTTAAATTAAAAGCAAATATCAACAGTCATTTAGCTAAAGGAGGCCGCGGCCAAGGCCTGGCCTCAATAATAAAATGCATTAAGTGATTTGAGTCCTGGGTCATTGCAGTAATCATGTAATGTGAGTGAAAAACAATAAAATTAACAGGTTATCAGGAAATTAAGGGGAACAAGAGGACGACAAACAGGATTCAATGAACTTTAACCAAGTCCAGGTTTACTCTCATCTGTATTTCAAAAACAAATAAAATATGATTAAATTAATGATTCATCACATAACATTACTGAGGAAATAATTCTGAATTAATTTTGATTAAAAAATTAATCCAGGACTTTTTCCTAGACAATGTGGTAAATGAGGTTTGTTTTTTCCTAGTTCAAATACGGTCATGTATAACTCAATATGAATTTACTCTGGATTTGATCAGTTTATTTGGATCAGTTTATAAATTAATCTGAATGAATTGTGAATTTGACCTGCTTATACATTTGATCAGATCCAAATTCAGGACATTCCGCTGTATGAGATTGATCTGATTCAGACTCATCTTTAAAAGAAAAAAATCATTATCAATAAATATCAAATAATCTGATCTGATGATTCAGTGGTTCATAAGCGTCACATCCATCATGTTATCTCACATTATCATTTTATTTTATTTCATTAACCTCCTAAGACCCAGTACGTAAACATTTTCACCATTTTACATTAAATAATTACCTTAATTGGAAACACAATGAAGCAATAGATTTTTCCAGATACATTTTTATCCTTTATATATTATTTAAATCTTTTCCCCCGTTTGAAGGTTGTTGTTTTGGTGAAGTCGATATGTACTGGTTTAATGTCATGATGTTGAAATATATGGTTCAGAAAAAAAGGGAAAAGACATGGTACCACTTGCTTTAATGTGTAAATAATACAATAAATGAATATACACAACTGTATTAAGTATTTCTGTTGTATAACAATATTAAATAGCCTTTTTGCTTTGGCTGTTTTACATTGATTTACTTTTGTTGGTGATTGTATTGTGTTTTTTATATGTTTGAAATAAAACATTCATTCATTTATTATTTGGGTGCTGGTTTTGGTTTGGGACCCAGTTGTGTTGGTTTACAGGTTCAGATGTAATTATCCAGATGTGGTTCAGATCCAGGTGTGGTTCAGATCCAGGTGTGGTTCAGGTTCAGATGTGGTTCAGGTCCAAGTGTGGGTCAGGTCCAGATGTGGCCTTCGGTCTAATCCATGCAGTTCTGATGTGAACTGGATTCAGATGGATATAGATCAGACTCAACTTTTGACCTGACATCCCCCAGAATCCTTTGTGTCGGCGTGACCTGAGAGCTGCTCTGAAGTTTGGTTTTGATTTGATTCTGTTTGTGTTTGGTCAGATTTGCGTGTCCGACAGCAGATGGAACATTGATATTAAAATAATCGAACGCTTTAATCTAACTTTACATGATTGGTCAAATATGTCTGATGTGTTTCTGCAGCCACGGCAGCAAAATGATTAAAGTCTGAGGATTTAGAGCCTATTTCCATGGAGTCTGAGAGCATCAGAGACAGTGAAGAACACCACACGTCCTGGAGGGCAGAGCTGGAAATTGATTGGACCAGCGGCAGCTGCTTGACTCTTCACTCTGGTATTTTATCAACAAACCTCAGATTGACTTGGTCCAGGTCTAGGTTCCAGGTATCAGAGCTAATTTGATGTAAATGTCTTTATGCGTAAATAAAAGCCTAAATCTGTCGGGGGGGGGGGTCATTTTGCTGTAAATACCAATGTTACAAAATGAAAAAATAAAGTATTCCTACTAAATACTTGTACTTGTACAGTATTATCCACAGTAATCACTGGTCTTTGTCTTTATTTTCATTGCTGTTCTCAAACTGGAATAAACTTCCTTTGCTCATCAATTCATATTGAGTGTCAGTTCCTCATTCCTTTGACTCCACAGCTCCATATTCAACCCTTGTTCTGACTAATGACAGCACAAAGGTACTTGACCAACCAATTGTGTTCATTAGTAAAACCAACAACTGAACATTTTAGGTTATTGGCTAACTTTGGACATATTTTCAGTTTTTTTTTCACCACTGCTGCTCCTAATAAACACTTGTGTCCTCTTTGGAGAAATACTTGTTGGAACTTTTGACCTCATATGTACAAATGTTGTGATGTAACTAGTCATAAAATCTAAGAATGGATGTGTATGTAGGAAATTAAAATTGTATGAACTATTAGGTCCAAATACACAAGTAAAGTAACCACACACTAATAAAAGTGGGTTTAGATAAATATGATTTTTTTTTCTCTTTGGCTTTACCTCAGTGTGAGGGTTGGCTTTTATTGTCTTAATGTATAATTACTTTGATTGGTTTTATTCATTCCTCATGTGTTTTATTTATTGTTAGGTTTCTGTACAGCACTTTGTCCAACTGTATTGTTTTTAAAATACTTTATGACCACATGGACGCCCAGGGTGCAAGGGTAGTCTAAGTCTAATAATAACATTAATAAATAACATAATGATAGCATCTCATAAGACTCAACAAATACATTTGAACCGAATATCAAAATGACAAAATGAATAACACTAATGAACACTAATGCTATAAAATCCACAGTTAAACCACAGTTCTGCATCATTTAAGTTAGTCTTTCATTTATCTCAGACATATGTGTAGGTATTTCTCACCTGACATGTTTCGGCGTGTTACTTCCGCCTTCGTCAGAGGGTCACCTGAGTGTTGCAGTGACATGCTTTTAAAAAACAGCTGATGTTGTTGTGGAGGTGTGACCTCCCTGTCAATATTGACAGGTTAGCCACACCTCCTGCTGGTGGAGGTGTGACCTCCCTGTCAATATTGACAGGTTAGCCACACCTCCTGCTGTTAGAGTTGTCCTCTGAGGATGGCGCTCCAGGTGTGTGAGAGCATGTATGCCCTCTGTTCATGGTGGTGGGGCTACACTTTCTGATTTCCATGGACTCCTTAATCCAATATAAAAAATACCTACACGTAGGTCTGAGTTAAATGAAAGACTAACTTAAATTAACAGTAAGACATAATGAACATCCTACAGTCACAGTTCTGCATGTTTCTCAGAAGTGAAGGAATGCACGTCTGGCCCATTGAAGTCTGTTCAATGTGGATCCATTCCTTCTGTTGCTCATCAGTAAGGATGTCATTCATGACACTAAATCCACATTCACATTCTGCTGTTGACATGGGAAACATGGAGACTACAGACAACACTTTGCAGATATTTTATTATTGCATTTGGTTGAAGTCTTTAAACTCCTTCATGAGCAAAGACATGTCTGAGACCTCAGCACCAATGGTTTTTTGAATGCTGATGAGTTTGTCATTGGCAAACACCATGTGCTCATCATTGAAGGAGGGATACCTTGAAAACATGCAGGATAGTGGCTCTTTAGGACTGAACTTGCAGACCCCTGATATAGGGGAAAGATAAGGAGACACAGGTGGACAAAACAAGGGAACACAGGTGACAGACGAGGGAAACTAGGGGAAAGATGACACTTAAAGAAAGTGAAGGAAACACAAGGAAGTGAGAAATCTAACAAAAATAAAACAGGAAATAGACAGAAAACACAAAACATGAACTAAAAACACAGCTTGACAAGACATTTAGAAGTTAGCCATGGATAAAATCTCAAATTTCTCATTCTATGTAACATGCACTTATAACTTCTAGTAAAAAATGTTCACATTTCTTAGGACTATAGATTCATTTGAAATGATTCTGAGAATGTCAGACCCAGTGGCAGGCTGTGCATTTTAACATTAGGCCTTCAGTGACGTCCCATATATTAACTTAACCTCAATATAGACTAGTCAAGTAGCACTTTATTTCTGGAGCATTTAAAACCATCAAATATGCATTCACAATTAAGATTAGGAAACTAAGTTCACAGATATTGTCAAACATAAAAAGGTGATTTAAAAATACTAAACAAAATGGCACCAAAATGACACTGTGTGATCTTAAACAAGTCTTTTTAATAAATGCACAATGTTGCTATTTCATGAGACACCAACCACACAATAACAAAACAAACTATTCTTTGAAAATAAAGTTAAGAAATCGTTTGCATTTTTGAGAATAGGCTACACAACAGCAAATAACTGAAAATGTTGCAATAACAAAAACAAATCAAAAATAACATGTATTTATTCACCAACATAGTTCTCCACAGTATCTGCTTATTTGTAAAAAAAGTCGAGCTTCCGTTCTTTTCTCTAGAACACTTCAGTGGCTGTTGTACAGTTTATCTGCATGTTTCAGGTCCATCAGTAAGTTCCTTTTCTATGGACATGGAGGCTAATGCTGAATGCCGTTTCTGTCCGATCGTGTTTCTGGCTGATTGGCTATTGCAACCCAACACCACTGGAAGCCACTCGACTAAGTGGACATAATATACGGAGAACAGAGAATAGAGAATCGTTTTGTTTATGTATTTATGAAAATAAAATAATATAAATGTACTTTTCTGAGCATGTTTAGGCCAGCAGAGAAGGCCTTGCTGGCCCAGACAGCCAACCACTGGTCAGACCTCTAGCTCTTGTTGTTCAGAAGTTAAAGAACCTGAAAATAAACCAATATTTAAATTGGTTGGAATTTTCAGGTCCCCCCGTACAGATTTCAAATGTTTTGAAATTTGGAACTATTTAGAATTAAGCCATATATAATGTTCTATAAATATGTAAATATTTTTTTAAAAATTTGAGTGGGTCAGGTGGGGACCACTGGATGAAATGATACAGAATGACCCATTTATGTAAACACTTTTCAGGGGGTTAAAGGAAAAGTTAAAGCTGTTAAATGTGAAACCACGTGGATGAAGCCACTGTGTCCTCTGGCATTTTTCATTTGCTGCAGCTGCATTAAAATGATCCAGTTTTCATTTCGTAGCGTGTCTCCTTCACCCTGATGAGTCCTGAGGGGATAAGTGAGTAAAACCACTTTGTTTCATTACATAACGTCACAACCCAGCAAATATAATAACATTAATGGGATAATTTAATGCAATTTTCTTTATTTGATGCACTCTGACTCTGGGGCTAATCTCAAGGCATTGTTTAAAACCCATTGGAAAATGAACGACGACAAAAATACACAAAGATGCACACACGAATACACTAAATATATACACAATACAAAGATGCACAGGTCTGTAAATAGACAATTACACACACACACACACACACACACAGTTCTTTACATTTGTAAATGGACTGTGTTGAACTCAGATGTTGTCATTTTAGGTGACCTCTGACCTTAAGGGTCATGGTGTCTCCCATGTTCTCAGACATAAATATTTTTATTAAACCTTTGATGCATGAATTGCGAGAACCCGAGGGGCCGTTTGTGGCTAAAACTGACAAAATATTTTATCTGAAGTGCCTTTCATTTACACGGCAACTGCGTTTACAGGGTCTGAAAACATGGGGAGTTTTGAAGATGAGTCAGCTCGTGTTTCTGTCTAAATCCCAAGAAACACATAACATGTTGACGTGGCGTACAGCTTTACGTAAGTAAGTAAGTAAGTTTTATTTCTAAAGCACTCTTCACAGTACGAGTACACAGAATGCTTTACAATGGTCACAAACAAGAAATTAAAATTAAAGCACAATGATAACAGTACATACAAATCCATGAGAGGGAAAAAAGTGCATTTCCCAGTGCAGATGCAACAGTACCAGTAAGACACAGCAATTTACCAGCTATAGCACAGAAACGGTAAGGAATGTTTTAGGCTAGTGTTGGGTAGGCTTGATGGAAAAGATATGAATCAATGGACGGAGCGGCTCTCAACAGCTGCGGCAGGGAGTTCCACAAACGAGGAGCCACTGCTGCAAAAGCACGATCGCCTTTTGTTTTCCGTGTGGTGCGAGGCACTACCTGGACCCCTTGGTCCGCCGACCTCAGGAAGCGACTGGGAGCATGCTGTTTGATGAGGTCACAAATATAGCCTGGTGCAGTGTTGTGAAAAGCCCTAAAAGTGTACATAAGTATCTTGTATTGTATTCTATAAGTAATTAGTAGCCAGTGTAAGGCAGCAAGAATTGGTGTGATGTGACAGGATTTCTTAGACCTAGTGAGTAGTCTGGCTGCAGCGTTTTGAACCATTTGAAGGTGATTTATGGATGCTTGATTTAAACAGGTAAACAATGCATTACAATAATCAAGCCTAGAAAATATAAAGGCATTAATGGCCATCTCCAGTTCCGCCTGCGAGATAAGAGCACGTAATATAGCCAGGTTTCTCAGATGGAAGAAACAGTTTTGGCTTGGAGTCTTCACATGACTATGTAAAAGCATTGACTGGTCAAAGTGTACGCCCAAGTTTATAATACCAGGGCACACATTGTCTTTAAAGGGACCGAGATGCTCTAAAACTTTGATTTCATAGTTATCGGATGCGGTTATCAACACTTCAGTCTTAGCCCCATTTAACTGCAAGAGGTTGTTTGCCATCCAACCCTGTATGGCATCCAAACAGTCCAGCAGGGTCCTGAGGCTTTGCACACACACTCGCACTCACACACTACGTCACACTCAATGTGCCAAGCCACTAAAACTACAAACATGTCAGGCTACCTTGATCCCACAGCTCCAGTAAAATGGAAATGTTCACACAATAAATGAGATCCCCACAGTTAAAGGGATATGCCACCCCCAGTTCAAATTGAGTGTATCCCTCACAGTCCCCAGAGTGGAATAAGTGTGTAGAATCAGAACCAGAAAAAACTTTAAAAACTTTGAAAACTTTGTCTGCCATGGCAGAAAATCTGCTTTTGGTGTGAGACAAACACACATCCACAAAACATAAAAAAAATCTAAATATAGTTGTCATAACTAAATTAAAATTGTACATGTCAAAAATTCCAGTTAAAACAGTGGTAGTTCAGGGTTGTTCATAGTTTGTTTAAAATGTTTATGGCAGTGAGTATGAATGAGACCTTGATGCATATTGTCAGAAAATATATGCAGTGACCGCAACTTGGTTCTGGACGTAGCTGCAGTCTTTTTCTTTTTTTTTTTTTTCCTTTTTTTTTGTCTGCATTTGTTCTCATTGTTTAACACCACAGAGAAGGAGTCAACATTGTTTGAGATCAATGCATTTTTTAGTCTTGCAGTCAAATATTTTAATATTTAGTGCATGTGTGTGACCACCATCGGTCCTCCCTGAAAGCTGAGCAGACATCCTTTATTAGAACTCTCTATTATAAGCCAGGGAGGGCAGTGCACTGAGACACTGAGGTGTAGCTGCAGTCTAACAGAGATTTCGGCCAACTTTATTTTTTAAAATGACTTTCAGTAACAGTACATTCATATTGAGTACAAAAGATTTTGATTTGAATTTGTGAGTCTATCAAATTAATTGCTTATCATTACATCACCCATGAGTGTCCTCAGCGAAGGCTGTCAACACCTACCAAACCACTGGCTGTTTCTACAGAAATGAAGAGACAAAGATCCATAGCTGTTTTTCCTAGCTGCTCTCCTCTGGCTGTTTCATCACAAGCTCCCAAGAGCCACTGCTGCACAAGCAAAGGCTTGATTCTAAAAAAAAACACAGCCTGCTTTCACCATTCATGATTAATGTAATATAGTGTAAGTTGTTCCGGGGTTTGGGGGTTCTGTGGGCTATGAGTCTTTCTGACGACATAAACACAAAATGCCTGAAAGGTGAAGTCTGGGCAGAGGGGGGTTGTAAAGCTCGCGAGCCACCTTCCCGCTGACCATTCCTGGTCCACCCTGAGCCGGTGCAGCGGCACAAGCCAGACCCAAGGGAAGGTCCAGGTTCTAACGTGTCAG
Organism: Siphamia tubifer; assembly: GCA_020466265.1. NCBI lineage: Eukaryota > Metazoa > Chordata > Actinopteri > Kurtiformes > Apogonidae > Siphamia > Siphamia tubifer. The sequence goes on along the minus strand of CM035797.1, from coordinate 8,684,114 downwards.
TTTGTCCTGACACTGGCCGGAGAGGACCAATCCCGGTCCCAAATGTTTTTGTCCTACACGTGGGCACCAGAAAAGGCCACATGAACTCCACCATCAGAGAAAACGGATTATTTTAAATGTTTATTTAGTGATCTGAGCCTCATTTATAAGTCATAACATCCGATGCAAGCTTTTTCTGTGAACCCCCCACCCTGGATATGGGTATATTTGTGCCCCCCCCCCCCCCCCCCCCCCCCCCCACACACACACACACACACTTGACTTCAAATTATGCCCCCCCCCCCTGCGGTCCATGGGTGGGATACTTGATCACATGTCTTAAAAAGTTCAGATGATTTTTAAAAAATTTTTTTGCTTTAATCCCTGATAACCCACAAAAGAACAGCTGTGTAATAATTGTCCACTGTAATGACCAGTGTGTGCATTAAAGGGTTAATGTGTAGAAATGTTCTGAACTTAGACAGAAGAAGGAACAGGTTTAAATTAGAACCAGAGCAGGTTTATGAGGTAAATAATAAAGATAATGAAGTGAATGAACTCAGGTTAAATCTACGGTACTGGGTTTAACCTGAGTTCATTCACTGTGGTTCTTCATTGATCCAGTTCCTCTATGGTTCTGTTGTGGTTCTGAAATGGCTCAGTTCTTCTGTGGTTCTGCTTCGGTCCTTCAATGACCCAGTTCCTCTGTGGTTCTTCAATGACCCTATTCCTTACTGGTTCTGCTGCAGTTCTTAAATGACTCAGTTCTTTTGTGGTTCTTAAATGCCTTAGTTCTTTTGGGATTCTGATGTGGTTCTTCATTGACCCAGTTCCTCTGTGGTTCTGCTGTGGTCCTTTAATGACCCAGTTCCTCACTGGTTCTGCTGTGATTCTCAAATGGCCCAGTTCCTCTGTGGTTCTGCTGTGGTTCTCAAATGGACCAGTTCCTCTGTGGTTCTGCTGTGGTTCTTAAATGACCCAGTTCCTCTGTGGTTCTGCTGTGGTTCTTTAATTAATCGGTTCCTCACTGGTTCTGCTGTGGTTCTCAAATGGCCCAGGTCCTCTGTGGTTCTGCTGTGGTTCTTTAATGAATCAGTTCCTCACTGGTTCTGCTGTGGTTCTCAAATGACCCAGTTCCTCTGTGGTTCTGCTGTGGTTCTTTAATTAATCGGTTCCTCACTGGTTCTGCTGTGGTTCTCAAATGGCCCAGTTCCTGTGTGGTTCTGCTGTGGTTCTTAAATGGCCCAGTTCCTGTGTGGTTCTGCTGTGGTTCTTAAATGGCCCAGTTCCTCTGTGGTTCTGCTGTGGTTCTTGATGCTGTGAAGGTTCTGGTGTCCTCCTTGTTCTTCTCCTCCAGTGGTCTGTTTGGAACGTTGGTACTAAGCCTGGGAGCAGAACACGGAACCGCATGGCCATAATAATCAGATTTTAATCTTCCTCTTGCGTTCTGCTGGTGTCTAATCCAGATCTTCTTGGTTCTTTGTTCCGTGGTGTATTTCCTCAGATGAGACGGTGTTTAATCGACTTTGGGAGAATTAGTGGTTCCTTATTACCGTCGTGGTTTTTACTGGACTTTCCTGGAAAATCCCATTCAACACACATTTTAATTTCATTTCTGCGGCTCAGTCATGTTGAGGGCAATGTAAATAATCCAATAATCGGCCATTCTCCTTCTTTACTTGTTTTTTTTTTCCTCCAAAAATAGAGCGGATTGTCCAGAGGCGCAGACGCTGCAGCCTTTACTCTGATGTACTGGGTTTTACTGGTTTTACTACATGTCATCCTCATCAATTACTACTGTTAATCTGGAACAAAATAATCACTTTCACTGTTGGTTATTGATTAAACATTTATTTATGTATTTGTCTGTTTATAACATTTTAAACTGTAATGGAACATATTTATGTATTTATTCATTTGTCTGTTTATCTATGACATTTTAGGATCTACTGGAACATATTTATTTATTTGTTTGTTTGTCTATCTATAATATTTTAAGCTGTACTGGACCATATTTATTTATTTGTTTGCTTATTTATTTTTTTATACAGTTGCCGATCAAGGTAAAAATGACTAGCAACCATTTTCAAACTTTCAAACACGCTACGGTCTGGACTGTTTGTGTACTTTTTAAAATATAGTTAGTTAATTAATAGTAGAAGTTTGGGACCATTTTACGCTGAGTAAGGTAGACAACAGTGTGCACACGGCTAAATTGCATTAGCATTAGCATTAGCCTAGCACTGCCGTATTTACTACAACACCTGAACCAAACGTATCCACACTTCAATGGCATTTCGTCAAAACGGACTCAGAGCTTGTTTTACTAACTGGTGAGTATTAGCATCTGTTAGCATGTAGCCTCACGTGTTGTAATTATTTTTAGCGAATAGTGGTACAATAGTGGTATTAGAAGGTAGTGTAATTATTAGGCGCGTTTGTCTGTCAGCGGATGCATGCATATACACACCTCAAAACACCTCAGTCTTCTCCCATCCCCATTTATTGATTGATCTACTTTAACTCCTGGAACTGTAAACCATAGTAAAAACAAATAAATCCCCAACCGTTTTTAGTCTCACTCACTGCTTTGTTTTACTCCATTGTATGTTTGTTCAGAATTATGAATATATAATAACTCATATATACAACACTCACCAAACATGCAACAGAAGTTAAAGGGTTTTTTAAAAATGGAATTCATCTGATTACTCGATTAATCAATGAAAAAAATTGACAGAATACTCGATTACAAAAATATTTGATAGTTGCAGCACTAGATGCAACTATCCATACCTAGATGAAAGGTATGGACATTTAAAATTCCTTCTGTGATTTGCAGTGACCGGCAATCGGCAGATCAAGTGATCAAGTTTTTTGGTGATCATATCGGTGATCGGGCCAAACAATTATCATATATATATATATATATATATATATATATATATTCATATATATATATATATATATATATTCATATATATATATATATATATATATATATATATATATATATATATATTCATATATATATATATATATATATATATATATATATATATATATATATATATATATGTATGATCATTAATACTTTTTAATGACTCGTTGCAATCTTCTTTACACTCTAAAAACTCTGACTGGGCTTAATTAATATTAACAAAATAGATTCTATTAAACTCTACATATGAGACCTGAAGACCTGATTAAATTCTAACAATATTAATGAAAATAATTAATGGCTTATTTTTGTGTTTCATGTCCTAAACGTCTTGGTGAACATGTCCTGTGTATCTGGGTCATATGATCCCATCAGGGGGATTATTAGGGGATAATTTTAGGGATTTCTGGGGATATAATTCACTCTGTCAGGATAATAATTGATAGAAGATTCCACTTTCATCTTGTGAGTCAGCTCAGTCCAGATTAGACATCTGGACTGAGCTGCCTTATTTCAGAGACTTATTAGGCTGCATCTTCCTCAGCATCTTCATCATGTTCTGGGTGGAAATGGCCTGTGATCAGAGGAGGTGGATATGTCCCTCCCTATGCTGGACATGTCCTCGCAGTGGATGGATATGGATACGATGACTTTAATCTGCTCCAACTCACTGACCTTCAGGAAAAGCAGAACTGGAAGACTTTAGCAGTTTTAAAGCACAATATTTTTAAGTAAATAAAAGCTGATCAAAACAAACATGAATGACATTTATTTTTATTAATTATTAATGTATTTATTTTTATTCATTCATTCATTTATTAATTCATGAATGCATTCACTAATTCATTCCAAAATCCATGATTGTAAAGGAACAGGATGAAGAAAACTTCTAATATCTGTCTCTTTCTTCCAACATACGCTCCATCAGACAGTCACCATGACAACCATTGCAGCAAAAAACAAAAACAGTTTACATAACAGTTAATGAACAAATAAATCCTAAATCATAAGCAAAACCACTCCACTCCATTACATAATTACCTCCGCCAAAGAGGTTATGTTTTTGCCGACATTTATCTGTCTGTCTGTCTGTCTGTCTGTCTTTGTACAACATAACTCAAAAACCTATGGATGGATTTTGATTACATTTTCAGGGTATGGTGGTAATGAGGCGACCTGCCCTGCCAGAGGTCTGCGCTCTCAGAGTGCTTTTCTAGTTTCATATCATTTCTCCTCTCTCCTGTTATGCATCATCTTAAACTGAAAATATTCAAACAGCTATCCTCTTTCATTGACAAATAATTCCACATTCTGACACCAACAACACAAATACACATTTGTTTTCCAGTTGTTCTCGCCTTTGGATGTTTTTAATTAAATCTCCTTCTATGTTGTTCATTCTGTGATACTTAAAATAAATAATTTATGGAAATTTACAGGTAAAAGTCCATTTATTGTTCTAAACACAACCAACAATGTCCTTAATTCAGCTAACTCTTTAACCTTAAACAATCCTGATTTAATAAATAATTAATTTGTATTTTCCCTAAAATTAAAATTATATATTATTCTTATTGCTATTTTCTGTCATAAAAACAATGACTTTGTGTTACTTACTGTATATGTATTGGCCCATACTTCTATACAGTAACTTAAATATGGCAGAATAAGTTAACAATATAGAATTCTCATTGCTTTATAAGTTAATCCATATTTTGCAAAATAAGGCACAAATGGAAGAAAATTTAAGAAAAAAAAAATATGAAAAAACAAAATGTAGAAAAATAAGCAAACAAATGAACAAATATTAATAAATATGTACAAAAATAATAACTAACACCAAAACTACAAAAGGGGGAAAAGACCCAACAATAAATAGTATTGTAATTTGGTCCCAGTAGTTTTAATTCTGCCTGTTGCATTTTCACACCTGTTCCATGAACAAATTAAAAAATGAAGGAAAACAATTAAATTGTTCTGAATAGTTAAACTAAACCATCCATTCAGAACATGTCAGCGCTGACATGTCGGGGGTTAAAGGGTTAATTGCTGATGTGTCCGTAGGTCTGTCCACCATCGCTCTGGTCCCGTGGGTTCTGATTGGTTGAATGTGCCACTGGAAAAAGTTACTTTATTTCTATTTTTCACTCACATTTAAGTCAAACGATTTTTTATATAACCTTTGTTTAAAGGTGGGGTGGGAGTTCTTGAAAAAAAAAAAGATCCAGCAATTCAACATAAGTGAGATTTAGAAAATATACACTCCCTCCTCTTCCCTCCCACTCTCCTCCTCAAACAGCACTGGCATTTTTTGCCCAAAACATCTTAACGTCACATCACGTCTGAGTCAGTGGGTTAGTCCAGTGCCAATTTGTTTAATAATATAACCATTGCTGACGATATATCTTTTGCTAATGGGAATGTCCAACTGTTCCAGGTGGAGACCTGCAACGGGACGGGACTGCTTTTTGATTGTTCAGTTATTTTTATTTGACCAAAAAACAACAAATAAAAACAAGAATAAAATACACAAAAGAAAAAAGACAAAATAAGGATTTCAGAATCACCACTCAAAAGGAGTAGGTTGAAGTTCAGAGAACTTATAAAAATCCTACCCCTCATTTTACAATACAATTATAAAAATGTTATGAATTTCATTTACATCACTCATTCCAACGTCCGTCTTGAGCATATGTTTTAAAACTGAACCTACTGCATTATTGCAGGTGGTCTATTTTTGCAGCACTTGCACATTTTTATTTATGGACATACACTTTATAATACAGGAAAAGAAAACAAATGAAGAGTTTCCTACCACATTTGATAGGGAAGAACCCAAGCACAGAAACACAGACACGAATTAAGAGTTCAAACAGTTTATTAACAATCCACTAAAATAGATAATTAGGTTGATGTAAGGGAAGTCCCCTTTAAAGTCTTTCAGAGAACTGTGTGATGAGTTCAGACTGAAGTCAGCGGACCTTCACTCATCCGAGAGGAAAGCTGGATGGACCAAGGTCAGGGCTGGCGGCAGGGTTCGAAGTCGAGTCCAATCCAGGGTAGGGACAGGAGGCGAGACGTGTAGCAGAACCCGGTCCAGGTTCAGTACCAAACAGGGTCAGGCAGAATACAGAGGCAGGAGACGAGGTCAAACAGAGAACAGGTGGGAACACTGGCAGGAAACAGAGGTCGGGCAAAAACAGGTCTGCTACATGGAAACACGGAACAGGAATAGTGCGCGGGAATATCAAAGGTTTGTAACGTGATAATCTGGCAAGGAACACAGGACAGAATGAGGTCTTATATACGCACCTCACCTGATGAGCCCAGCTGAGCTCACCAGGTGAGTCGCATCCCCAATCAGCCTTGGCAGACAAAACAGGGTGAAAGGTGAAAAGAAACCAGGAAGAGAGATAGCAGAGCAGGGAGAGAGAAAAACAGAAAAAACAAAGGACTCAAAGATACTGAACAGGGACGGACCTGGCCTGATTTGCACCCTGGGCGAGACATGTCGTCGGCGCCCCCTCATCCCAACACACACACACACCTGGAACTATATCCTTCAAAGACAAATTATACGACAAACACCAATGTACATATCAATGCTTATTTTTAATTACAATTTAAAAAATACAAAGTAAAAATTGTGATAAAAATAAATAAATAAAATTGAGAAATTTGTTCTTATAAATATTCTAAAATTGCACACAAATGTAAACATAATAATATTGCAAATTGCACAAACCTTTTCAAAAAGCAAAACCAATGTTAACTATAATTAAGTAATAATAAAATTAGTGCAAATGACTTCGCTTTTCCTTTTGGCTTTTCCCTTAGGGTTCACCACAACAAACAAACAAAAAAATAGCAGTAAAAGTAAATGTGCAGCAGCAGCAGCTCCATCTAAAACTGGACCTTTCTCACCTTCTTTGATGCAAAATCCTCAATTACATCCCTGTAATAAATATGTCAGTAAATATATATGAAGGAATATGGAGATTTAAAAAAGTAAACACATTTAACAGCACACGTGCCATTTATTTATTTACTTTTTAGTTAATCACTTTACAAACTTTCTTAAACCATGGACTCACTGTCTCATTTCCTTAGCCTATTTGTGGACTCACCAACTGACCAAAGATAGCACCAAATCCCCATATGGGCCCGTTATGATCAATTCATTTGGGCTTATTAGCAATCCTGTGAGTAAGTATCCCTACAGCCCTGTCTGTTTACATACATCTACTGATGCCTATCTGCACACATCCTCAGTGATTTTCCTGAAATCATAGGGCGTTTCGGGTCTTTCAAAATCATACGCCCTCAGTCAGGTGACCCAGCCGGGGCTGATCAAATCCCGGCTTGTGTCCAGATGGCTTACTAGCTACCATTACTCCATGGCTCCCCTCTCTTAAGCCATAGCCATCTTGAGGCTCTCTCTGCCGCTTCAGTGGTACTGCGGATGGCTCTCCTCTTTCTGTCTCCCTCGATGCCCAAACTGCTGAAGGCTCTGGCCAGGGAACGGGCTGCAAATCCTCTGCATCCATCTTCAACGGGGAAACATCTTGCTCTCCATCCAGCCTGCTGACAGTCACTGACCAGTCCTGCGTACTTGGAGAGCTTCCTCTCAAAGGCTTCCTCCAAGTGATCTTCCCACGGGACTGTGAGCTCCATCAGCACAGCTTGCTTGGTGGACTCAGACACGAGGACTATGTCTGGTCGCAGAGTGGTGACTGTAATGTGGCTGGGGAACTTCAGCTGATGTTCTAGGTCCACCAGCAACTGCCAGTCTCTTGCAGACACCAGGATACCTGCAGAGGATGTTCTTCTTGCCATAGGTGTTCTTGCCATGTCCCCAGCTCTGACAAAAGGGGATGGTTTTCTTGGTGGGTCGGAACTGCTTTGACCACACCAGGCCTGTGCTGATGGCTTCAGCAATGGTCTTCAGGACTTGGTCATGTCTCCACCTGTATCGTCCCTCTCCAAGTGCCTTTGTGCAGCAACTGAGGATGTGTTCTAGGGTTCCTCGCTTGGAACATAATGGGCATGCTGGTGTCTCTGCTATGCCCCACGGATGCAGGTTTGACGGGCTTGGTAGCACATCATACACTGCCTGGATGAGGAACTTGATGCGTTGAGGCTAGGCTTTCCAGAGCTCAGCCCAGGTCACCTTCCTCTCAACTGCATTCTCCTTTAATGGTAATAGTGGTATTATTTATATTATTAATCTGGCACAGCAATGGCACAGCAATGGCACGGGGTCTAGCACGCGTTATGAAATGCACTGGCGTGCTTTGACGCGTGACAGGGCGCATGCCAGAACGCGCCCTGTAACACGTGAAAGCCTGCCAGTGCGCGTGCTAAAAGGTATATATAATAAACACAACGCGTGGCTATGTGAACACTTTGGCTTGCCATAGGGGTGCTGCCTGGGCCGAAGCAAGCAAGATGAAAAAAAAAGACGGTCATATGCTGGCGCCCCATAGAGGATTGCGCCCTGGTCCGTCGCCCAGCCTGCCCATAGCTAAAACCGGGTCTGATACCGAATATGACAATTAGTCTGTTTTCTTGTATTCCCTTGTGTATGACCTGTTTCTGAATATCTGGGTTCTCTGTCTGTTGTCTGGTCCTTGTCTGTTTTTTAGTCCATCTGAACCCCTGTACTGGATCCTGTTTCTGCTCCTGACTTTGAGTTCATTGTTTGGATCTCCCTAGATTTGACCCTCTCCTGGTTTTTGGTAATGTTATCTGGATTGCTCTGTTTATGCTCTGCTGGCTCTCTGGTTTTGATCCTGTTCCGTACTCTGACGTTTTCTCAGCCCTGCTCCCTAGTTGATGTTAGTGAAGCAGACCAGCTGACTGTCTCCCAGGCAGCAATGCTTTACACCACACCAATTTACATTATTCTTTATTATAAAAAGCTGATCTTAAATCCACCTCTGTCTCATAGTTCTGCATTTGGGTTCCTCAGTGTTGTGAAATCTCTATCAGTTTTCTGTGTTAAATGGATAATGCCTGTGACGTGATGATGTATTACTATATTTTTCGGACTGTATAACACAGTTTTTTCCATAGTTTGGCCGTTTGATGACAATCAGATGCTTTTTGTTTTAACCCATAAAGACCTAAAAAACATAAACATCCATCACAGACCAAAAGTATTTACTGATCTAAACTGTTTAATATCTGGTGATCCACTAATCCTATCAATCTATGTAAATAATGTTTGCAAAATGCAGTCATTCATCATTTCATGGTCATCAGATGTGACCCATTTTGATGTTCAGGGGCTCTATGGTTACCGTGGAAACAACATCATTTTCTACAACACTGATTCACCAGTAAAAAGCCATGACAGTGGATGGAAAGACTGAGTTCATGTCCAGTTAATTTTATGTTTGACTGAAAAAGGTAATTTTCCACCACTTTTCTCTCCTCATGAAATCCCTCATTTACAATATAAGCTTTGATAAAACATGATTAAATATGGGAAAATACCTGATTTATACTGACAATATAGAGAGGATAATATAGTAAATAAATGATGCTAAATAACTTAAGAAAGGTTAGATCTAGAGAAAATTCACCTGGGAACTGACATAAAAGTAGTGGTGGGTCTCGAAAGGTTAATGAAAACAACTTCACATGCTGAAGAAGGTAAAACTGATGTCAGTTTCGGTTTGAAAACACAGTTAAGTTCCATATGAGATGTGTCTTTCTGTGTCGATTAACAACTTAGTTGGATTATTGTCTCAAACTGACGTAATTGTCTGTAAATGTCATTTGTATGTAAATCTGCAGCCGATTAGGATCCACTCAGCACTGCTTTTGTTTTGTCCACCATCAGTGTGATGAAAATAAAAAGGCAGCAGCAGAAAGATTACAGAACCATTAACGTCCTGCACCCATTAACTGATAAAAAGCTATTAGAGGCTTATAGATTAAATTACATATATGGAGGCAGAGAGATGAAGGATCAGAAAGAAGAGGACGAAGAGGAGGAGGAGGATGAGGAGCAGGAGGAAAAGGAGAGGAAGGGAAAGGTCACAAGCCCGACCCCTACAAAAGACCCACAATGCACTGGGGCTCAGCACAGATTTATCCACTTTACTCAGCAGCAGACAGTGAAAGCATCGTCCATCAGTTAATCAGCAGCTTTGTCTTATTAAAGTTACAAAAATAAACTGATTCAACAAAAATATGACATGTTTGTCAGAAAAGAACCTGTAATTGTGGGAAATAAAATACAAATATTTCAGCAGTGATGTGATTTTTCTCTCGATTTCACCCCAATACTAGTAGTTTCTATTACTCATATTCTACAAACAGCTTTTACTTTTATTGTATTTGAGGTGAATTATCCATTGTTTCTTTTTTTAGCTGGATTGTTATTATAGTTATACACTCGGAAAAGTTTCACCATTATCTACTTGAATAAATTATGACAACAAAGCGACAATTACAATAATTGAATAGATTTTAAGTATTTCAACTTTGATTAAAAACTAGTGATTATATTAAGTACATTTAAACATAGTAATTAAATCCAAAATAAGTAAATTATTAGTTGAATTGTTTTGGATTTACTTCACATTTAGCACGTTCAGTAAATCCAAATTTATTGGGATTTTAGGGGGAAAACTGTCCAATATTTACTAGTTGTCTGGAAAATACTAATTCAGATATACTAAATATTTGCAAAAAATTATTTAAATTTAATAAGGTGGAATTCATTCATATTCCCTAAATATCTTGATGATATTGATTTATACGTTGTTGACTATACTGATAAAAAATAATTAATTTCTACTCAATGATTTTCAGATGATATTATTCAAACAAAAATGAGTAAAATGCAATTGATAAATAAGTAAAATGTCATTAACTCAATATAACAGTATACCAAACTGCACAAAATCTTATTTTTTCATGTAGAGTTTAATAGAATTCATTTTGTTAATATTAATTAAGCCCAGTTACACTTTTAATAGTGTAATAGTCACATAATTACAGGAACTGTGTATTCCTGTAATTATGTGTCATCTTGTATTCCTTCCTTGTAAAAGAGGTTCTTAATCTTAGTGGAATAATTCCTGGTTAAATAAAGGTTAAATAATTTTTTTATAATAGTACTATAGTTACAGATTTATGTTGTTGATTATTGAGTATTATAGATTCTCTGATTAAGGGCTAATTTTTTTTCAGATCAATAAACTGAAAACTTACACGTGACTGTTTTCTTTCACGTGTCACTTTCTCTCTGGCAGTGACTGGTGGCAGATGTTTACTCCACCCAATCACCCACCCAAAGGCATCTGTGACCTTCGACCTTTATTCCCCAGTGGTTTCATCAACAGGTGCGGTTTAAAGCAAATTTATTGTAAAACCATGTATTAGACCCTGGTCCTGATCATATGCATAATCAGATTATTGATCTGTTGACACTGTGTCTGTCACAGTCTGACAACATGTGGATTCAGTTGACACTGAAAATGGAATATTAAACACATGAAGCAGGAAATGAATGAATTATATGAAGATCCTACAGACTACAACATTATTATTATTACTGAAACATTTCTTCCTGCTGTTGTTATTATCAGTGACACTTTGAACCTAATAAATGTGGATTATTTTTTTGTACTAATTACAATGTGTGTGGGGGGGTGTTTTGCAATATTGTGTTTATTTTGGGGCTTTTCAGTATTACCTTGCATTGTGCAGCATTGTATTTCTTTCTGCCCCCTCTCAAACTAATTAGGGTTTTATTTATGAATTCATGTATGTGTATTTTTTTCTTTATTTACTTATTTCATTTATTCATTCATGTTTCTTTTTGTTGACATTATTTGTATATTCAAGTGAAATTAAACAAGGCAGTCGGAGACAGCAGATCGAGCCATAGGTGTTGACCCATCTGATGTCCAAATGTGAAAAAATCCTGAGATATTACCACTGATATAGTTTAGCTGTTGACCTTTAGTGTGATCTTGACCTTCATTGCTTAAAATCCAATGGGTTCTTCCTTGAGCCGTTTTCTATATTTCCTGAAAGTTTCATCAAAATCCATTCAGAACCCGCTGACAGACAGACAAACAAACGGACCCGAATTTAATACCTCCTTGGCGGAGGCAATTAAATTAAATGAAAATCTCTCATTAATCAAACATAACACTGGGAATAATACGACGGGGGGAAAAAGCATGTTTTTTTTAATATATGCATGTATGTTTATCTACTCTTCAATTTTATTCCTTGACAAATTCACTCATGTCCACCCTCACCAGTCAGAGTTTAATGATGATCCTTTGATGCCTCTATTTCCCAGGATGCACCTCTCAAATTCACTCATGTTGAGTGAATTTGTCAGCTACTTTACATGGTAATTTTGTTTTTGCCTCCGCCAAGGAGGTTATGTTTTTGCCGGCATTTATCTGTCTGTCTGTGTTCAAGATAACTAGAAAACTTATGGACGGATTTTGATGACATTTTCAGGGTAGGTTGGTAATGGGAAGATCTGGAAATTATTAGATTTTGGTGGTGATCCGGGGGGGGGGCTATATCTTGGTCTGAGGTCTGAGGTCTGAGGTCTGCGCTCTCATAGTGCTTTTCTAGTTTTTCTTCTTTTTAACTGTAGTTTTACTTGATGTTGGATTTTTGGTTTTATAAACCCTCATTTATTTATTCATTCATTCATTCATTCATTCATCAGTTCGTTGATTATTTTGTCTGTTATAACAATATAAGATGTTGAATGTCCAATATGTTATATTGATATTCTCTGTATCTTCCATCGTTGAATAATACATTCTTTGTGGGGTGGGGGGGCATAATTTGGAAACGTGGTTCCTTTCGCGTCACTGTCTCTGTGACGTCATCCACTGGCGACCTTTTGTTGTTTTCAAACCCAAAATGAGGTGATAAGCGACGATTTACGGAGCGGCTGTGGCTTTTATCGGTACGTTACCGAGAACAGTTTTAATCACAGTTTGAAGTTGAGTGTTTACCGTTTGTGTGACCATTAGCAGCGAGTTAAAGCTCAATGCTAATGCTAACGGGTTGGTTCTCTGCAGTGAAGGATGAAACTCACTGTCCGTATTAAGTGAAGTTTTGTGAAACTGAATAAACTGTTGTCGTGTGACTGTTAGGATGTTTATGTCAGGAGAACGCGTGGACAGAGTATTGACTCTTTCCTTAAAGTTGTTCGGTAAACTTTAGTTGAGTTAAATCTGAGCCAGTGAGTTTCTTCAGTTAACTTTAGGCTTTACTTAAGAAAAAAAGAAGATAATTCCACAAACATTGGATGTAATGTAGTTTTTATGGGTCCACATTTGTTATACTCCTTATCTAACACTGAACCTGACAAAACAAAAAACAAAAAAAACTTTTAATTAATTTAACATGAATCAGACTTCTGCCACCATGTGCTTTGACCTTAGGCTGTTTAGTCTTTTTAGTTTGATGTGTCTTCTTGTCACATACACTGCTGTCCTGAAACTGATCAGTTCCTTTCTTCAGAACAGAACAGAGGTCGTGGGTTAAATCTATCTGATTCAATACTGATCAATATGTAACTCACTGACTCCAGACCAGAGCATATATTTATATGATTTGTCACATGATTTTTCTGTACAATAATCAGATTCATGATGCTGAGGTGAATCCACCCTCACCAGTCAGAGTTTAATGATGGTTCTTTGATGCCTCTATTTCCCAGGATGCACCTCTCTGTCTGTGTTCATCTCAGAATGAGTCGTGATGAAGAGGCCAAAGCTGGCGATGCTGTTCCTCTTCCTTTTCTGTCTACTTGTTTACCTGATGTTTGTCAAGCGTCACTACTCCTTTAACATACCTGAAACCTTCAGACCGCCTCCTCACCCAAGGCCTCAGTCTGATAGGACAGCGTCTTTAGAGGGGCATAGCTTCCAGTATGGCATCATGTTTGACGCGGGGAGTACTGGGACCAGGGTCCACATCTTCAAGTTTCACATGGACCACAATGGTGAGAAAAGAACCAAAGCTATTAGAGCTGTCAGATGTGCACACACTGGTTTTGAAATGTTTGGCAGACGAAGGATCAGAGCTCATTTAATGGACAGTTTTTGACAGGACATTGGTGTTGCACTATTAAACATCTACTTTTCATCATAATTTGATATTTTTAATTTAGAGGATGGCTGTGGCTCAGTTGGTAGAGCGGGTCATCTGATGACTGAAAGGTTGGCAGTTTGCATCCTGGCTTTGGCTGTCCACATGTTGGAGTGTCCTTGGGCAAGACACTGGACCTTAAATAGCTCCCAGTAGGTCTGGCAACACCTTGCATGGCAGCAGCACCTACTGGTGTGAATGTGAGGCTAATGTAAAGTGCTTTGAGCACCATGAAGGTGGAAAAGCACTATATAATTGCAGTACATTTACAGTACATTTACCATTTAATTTTATTTTGATCCCCATTAGCTGTTGCACATCCCAGAAGTTACTCCTGGTGATCAACAGCATAAAAACAAAGCACCAGAAATCCCCACAACTTGCTCAACAGAGAGGATAGACATACACTCAACTCAACAGTGTGACACAAAGAAAATAAATTCAACAACAAGCACACAATGCAAAACAATTACACTAACAATCCAAGAACTAAGAATAAAAGTAAACCCAAAAAACAGAAGTAAACCAAAAGATAGGTCCACAAACACAGACCATCTAGACAACGTCTCTATTTCTGCCTTCATACCATTTTTCTGTCTCCATTGTCTTCAAAATTAATATCTTATGGTTGTGACAGTAATTGAACATCTTTACAGCCTGTGAATTAAGTCAGTTTGGTCTGATCTCATCCACTTGAAACTGACTTCTTATCTGCAGCTGTTGGACGTTCTTTTCTTGGCTTAGGCTAACAGTTTCCCTCTGTTTCCATTCTCTGTGCTAAGCTAAGCTAACAGCTGGTGGTGAGCATGTGACTGCAGGATTTGCATTAACGCCTAAACCCATTCTGATTCTGTCCCATATTAAAATCGAGGATGGTCTGATGTGGATAGTCCTGAGGTGCTTTTAGTGTATTTAAAGCCATGTTGGCCCCAAACAGTAATTACCAGCTGTGAGCAGAGACAGAGGAGCTTTGGATGCACAGACTCATTAGAGCATTTTAGAGCCATGGTTTTATTAGGTTTACACTCAGTCCCACTGCAGCCAAATGCCTTCGTTAACGCATCCACATAAGCCCATCTACTGCCACTGAGTGCAGTTTTGGCTCCTTTTGTTGCTGTAGAGATAATAATGGTAATGGCACCTGTTAATTCACAGTCTGGGATGGTCATTAAAGGATCAGCTCGCATGGAAGCAAAGGTCAAAGGTCATGATGGAAAACTACAGTAAATGAGGCAAACCTGAACCAAACACTGGTTTCACTCACTTTCTGCTGTAGTCATGTTTTATTCATGTGTTTTTCTTTTCTTTTCATGTGTTTTTTTTTTCTTTTCTTTTCTTTTCTTTTCTTTTTTTTTCAATAGAAGCTCCTAAACTGGCTCATGAGACGTTCAAAGCCATTAAACCAGGTCTGTCTGCTTATGCTGATGCTCCAGAGAAGGTAAGAACTCAGCAAAACACAATCAGAAAGAATATCAAAATCTACAGAATAAAACCATTTAAAGAAAAAAGAATAAATGTTTTACCATAATTTGGACATTAATCCGACCTGTGTCAAGGACTTAAGATGAATAAAACCTCAGGGTAATTTTTGATCTAATGTGTGGACGTTCTATGGGCATTGTCTGTCTCTGTCCATGTGTGTGTCCATCTCTATGTCTCATTGTCCACATCCATGTCTGTTTCTATGTTCAGTGTACTGCAGGTATTGCAGAACTGTTGGAAGTTGCAAAGTCCAGTGTCCCATTCTCAGTCTGGAACTCGACCCCTGTGGTCCTGAAAGCCACAGCAGGACTTCGCCTACTTCCAGGAGAGAAGGCCACCCACCTGCTGAACACGGTAATGCCCCCGACCCTGAGTCCATAAGGGTTAAAAGACTGTGATCAGTGTGAAATGAGTTTGTAGGTCAGAGTTCAAGCTGATCTACACATCAGTACGTCTGTGGGCATCAGTACTGAGGTTAATATAATTAGCAAAAACTGACGAAATGACAATAGAATTGAAAAAACATTTTTGTTTACTGAAATACATAAAACCCATAAGTTAAAAAACCAGATAACTAACTGAAATTGTATTGTGTGTTTCCAAAACGAACAAAAATGTATGAGAAAAAATATGGATACAATTCTTCTTGGTTCATTTTGCTTGGGCACTTTTACCACACGGTAAAGCACTTCATGTTCCATCAGTTAAAGTTGGGATTTATGTGAACATGACAGTGAGAATGATAAAAGATGTGAAAAGACTAATACCAAAACAAAGCATTTTGAAAGAAAACTAATTAAAAAAAAAAGAGCAAACCTCCTCTAAAAAGTAATTTAAACAAACTAAATTAGAGGAAAAAAAATTTAAACTAAACTATGATGAAAAATCCAAAACAATTATAACTTTGATCAGTACGTCTGCACCACATCCTTACAGAGACACATGGTCCAACTGTGAAATGTGTCCTAAAGTGAGACTCCAACCTAAACTTCCATAATCTTCTGTCCTGGATCACATTCAGATGAATGCATTATGCAACTGATTTACTTTAGCTAATATCCTGCCCCCCTCCTCTTCATCATCATCATCATCATCATCATCATCAGGAGCCAAAAGAGTAAAAGTCTATTAAAGCTTTTAAGTAATCAGTAATAACAGGACTAGAGCAGTCAGCCAAAATGTGATTTAATCTGAAGCTTTGCTCAGACTTTGATCAGATTGTTTATAATTCAGCCAAACACAGAGCTGATTACTGCAAGAGGGGGCGGGGCTTAGCATTTATTACAATTTAATATATCACTTGTGTGTGGATAGACGCCACACAAATGCACAATAAATTAATGAATAACAGGCTATGAATTATGTTCACTTCATCAAAATTCAAACCCACACCTGGGCGAACTAGGTTCACGTCTACAAATAATGCAGTACCCATGAGCCTCTGCTGCTGCTGTCATGGAGACTGTGTATTCGTATTTTTTTACATATTGTCACGTCTTCAAAGCGTATTCTTCTTGAACATAAATTATAACACAACAGAGTCCAAATCCATGTTAACCCTCTATGGGACTTATTAATGAAATTCATTAAAGGTGTCATTCCACTGAAAACCACTTTTCCACACTTCTTTTGGAATCTGATGGGTCACTCCGAATTACCAACACATGCTGCCTTTGAAAGTGGTTTGTCACCTCCACTGGCTGCATACCGCATTCACAGAAAACAACGAGAGGAAGAAGGGACCCAGAAAAAGCCGGTCCATCTGACGTCAGATAGACTTTAGCGTCACCCACGTGGGGTTAAGCCCGTCCCCGATTGCAGTGAATCTGAAGTTGCATTAGTATTAGCATCTACAAGAGAAGACGGTGCCACAGTAGCTACTGCACAAACTTGAAAGCAATGGCGGATCAAACTGGTTCATGTGCTCTCTGTGGAAATAAAGCCTCATTGTTTTCGCTGCACGTTTTCAGCACAAGCAATGGCACGAAACCTACGTGGATGCTACTCTGGTAAAGGTAAACACACGTAGAGAGCGGGAAGGGAGGGGGGTGTTCCTACTCATGCATGTGACCCAACATGTGCTCTTGTCTCCTGTCCTTCTTTGTTGTAGCACATGACATCAGGATTTTAAATAATCAGATGTTTTTGGTTAGAAGGACTGCCGGCAAATAATTGACTAATCATTGATCAACCGAAAAAATCATTAGCTAAGCAAAATTCCATTGGTCAATTGGTCACAGGAAGAAAAAAAAAAGTCTTGTCAAAGGGCTGGAGGCCTTTAAATTTGAAGAGAACTGCATGAAGGTTACTCCCAGCATTGGTGGTAAATGTGCATAGATGCAGAATCCTGGTAAAGGTACACAGATGTGTATCCCGGTCAAAATGGGCAGAATTTTTTTTTTTTTTTGGGGGGGGGGGGGCAGTTTAGATTTAGATTAGTCGGAGTAAATGATGACCACTAGGTGACCAAGAAAATCCTTGGACCGGGACAGTCATATTGGTTAGACAGGCTTTTAGGTGACAGATTTATGGCACAATATGATTGATTAGAGGCTTGTTTTGTTTTTTTAAAGCTGTTTTTCTAAGTGTCATTTCTAAATGATGTAGTCCAGTAGAGCTTTAAAAATTCAAAATACAGTTGAGATTATTCTAAATTTGCTCCTCTACATCTGCAAGTGGACATTCATCTATAGCTTGTCCGTCCATGGGAGTGGGTCTCTCCTTCACTGTTGTCCTCCCCAAGGTTTCTTCTTTTTCACTGGGCTTTGGAGTTTTTCCTGCTGAGAAGGAGGGTGTAAGGACAGGGGGAGGAGCTTGGGACATTATCTATTTCTGTGATTGTGTGTTTTCTGTGAGAGTTGGAGGTGTACCCTATCACTAGTCTGATCCGTGGGTCGTGGCTGTTGTATCTGGCTCCACCGCTAACACTGCCACAATAACAATAATATAAGTAAATTAAATTACTGACATTATTATTATATATTTCTTTGCTGCTGTTGTTATCATTATGACAGTAATTATCTTTTTCCCCCTTCTTTCTCCCCTCCTCCCCTTTCCCTTTCACCACTAATCAATCCATATTCTTTAGTTGCTCTTTACATTTAGTAACATAATGTTGTCAGTTTTGTTGTGAAGGATGAAGGTCAGTTTTACTTCCTCAATTTCAAATGTGTTACAGAATATTACGATAAATCTGACTGCTGTCATTTATTTATCTATGTATTTCTCTGTTTTTTTACCTTGTTTAGACACAATTGAAATAAACTAAACTAAATGTTGCAAATACTGAAAATAAACTAATGACAGAGCTGAGTGTGTAACGTCACATAACAAAGTCTAGACTTCAACACATTCAGTCTGAAAACATATGCAACTATTTCCAGGTTATTGAACATAATGTTGTTTCCTGTTTCCTCCAGGTGCGGACGCTGTTTGCGGACTCCCCGTTCTTGTCTGCAGATGACAGCGTGTCCATAATGGACGGCACTGACGAAGGTACACCCATGAGTCCCAGTCATTTACATATTTGGTAAAATGTGGTATTTACATGGACATAAAGCTGTGTCTGGACAAACGGCTTTTAGCAAAACAGTTAAAAGTTCAGACAAATGTACACATAATAAACCATAAAAACTCCAAAGTATCATCACAGGTGGATACAGCCTGGAAGGGTCTCATGCAAGGGACCAAATGCAGCCCACTAAAGGTTCCAGTGCAGCCCTGAGATTAATTTGAAAAGTCAAAAATTCCAGTCAAGGCTGTGGAACTGTATTTTAGTGGAGTTTCTACATACAGACCAATACGATCTACAGTCTATTAACAGAATAACCTCCAAAAAGTAATGACTGATGTGAAAATAATTACATTATGCCGACAAAATAATTACAATTTGAAATATTTGTCTTTGTTTTTGTTAACACAAAATTATAAAAATATTTCCATTTCCAAACTGTCCTGTAACAATAAAATGTGACCTGAGCAAATGAGAATAATCTGAAATGTTTAAAGAAAATTAGACAGAATTTGAACCATTTTCTGCTTCTTTTACTAAGAGTTTAGTGTCTTTGTAGATCTCATCCATAATCCATAATAACATGAGGTAGAATATTGTTAAAACTGCACTTATTTTTCTCAAGTAATTTTTTTTTTCAGGTTATTCACATAATTTTTGTTTGGATGGTTTATAAAAGTACATATTTTCCTAATTTAATAGTTCTTGTTTTGTTGGGGGGGGGTTTGCATTAAAGCAAAGATCTGTCCATAAATAATCCTTATGAGTAAGAAAGAAACTCATTTACAAAAGAACTTCTGTTCAAAATGGAATAAGATGAAGCAAAGCTTACCCAGTGCTATCTCATATTTCACCCACTTCCACAACACATTAGTAGCAAACAATCTCACATTTTCTATAGGCTCTGCACTAGTATATATTCATCATTAACTAATTATTCACAAGTGCCCTAACAAACATCATCATCATCATATCCATCATTGTTTCATCATCATTCCTCCATGGTGTATTTAGAAAATATTTGGTTTTTATACAGTTTCTTAAATTTCAAAATACTTGTATTTTAAAAAAAATATTTTCCTCCAGTCCATTCCACAAGACCATTGCACAGATGGAAATGCGCATGCTTTTAAGTGTAGTATGAGCATATTGTTGTTTCCCTTCTTAAATAATAATCACCTAAAAAATAATAATTTTTGTATGTTACCTGGAAGAATTGGATTTGCCCAATACATGATTTGTTCAGTCTGTAAATGTACCAGATCCTTTAACTTTAATGTGTATAACTTTAAGAAGAGTTTGTTGGTGTGCTCCAGGTATCCTGCATAAGTTATTAGTTTTATGGCCTTTTTTTTGCAGTGTGCATATTGTGATTTGTAGGAATTATCCCAGACTTCTACACAATAATTAAAATATAGAAATACCAGTGAACAATACAAAATATCCATTGCTTTGTCATTTAAAACGTGTCTGGCCTGTCCCTGCAAGCCAACATTGTGTGCTTCTTTTGCCCTGACATATTTTATGTGAGGTTTCCAGCAGGTTGTGTTCAAGAACCACACTCAAAAATTTGTTTTCTTAAACTCATTCTATTTTAATGTCATTAATCCTCAATACTATTTGTGTATTTAATATTATTAAATTGATATAATTTCACATATCAATATTTATTTAATATATAATTAACACATAAAGACACAGAAAGCTTTGAAAGCACAACGGACCTCAGAGACATTCACACAGTTTGACCTTTTATTCGTTATAATCTGAGGCTCAATGGTTTGAGTCTGTCTGCGTTATTTATGACCAATCAGCTACTGTTGGCAGCTGATTGGTCATAGGACATTGGTCCTGAAATGATGATAAAACCTGGTGGCCTTTAATGAATTCTTTACCTGGAGATTTTGATCAGGACCTCTGATGATCAGGATCAGGATCTGTGTTGATGCTTTATCACAGGGGTCTGCAAGTTCGGTCCTAAAGAGCCACTATCCTGCATGTTTTAGATGTATCCCTCCTCCAACACACCTGATTCAAATGCTTAGCCTGTCATCCAGCTCTGTAGAAGAATGATAATAACCGTCAGGTGTGCTGGAAGAGTGAAGCATCTAAAACATGCAGGGTACTGGCTCTCTAGGACTGGAGTTGGAGACCCCTGCTTTATCATGTCCAGATGGTGTGAAGCATCATTGTGTTGAATTTTCATCAGTGCAACATACACACCTGACACCAGACCGGACTTGTTTAGATATGGACTGGGCTGGTTTAGATGTGGTTCAACGTGTATGTGTCTCATGGAGGTTTTAAAGACTGCTGGTGTATGGACCTATAATCCAATCCTTTTAAAGTCGTTCATACAAGTGGATAATGTCCCAGTTAATGTGGAGGGGGAGGGACGGCCCCATTATCAGGGGGTTATTTCTGAGGCGTGTTGGGCTGTTTTCTCCTTCTCTGTGAGTGGGATCAGCTCATAAACGATGATGAATTAACTTCTTATCCTTGTCCACTTCTAATGGATGTGCTGCTCCTCCGGTCGCCGCTCAAACCGGATTGGCCTGCCATATTACAGCACATATTCGGCCATTCTTGGCCTGGACGCTGATCCCCAGCTGAGATTATGCCGGGCCAGTCCTGAATGGAGAGACTTATTGTTAATGCAGACTCTGATGGGGGCCAGGGGGCTGTGGCTAAGTGCCGGTGTTTAGCAGTGTGGTCGATCTGCACACTTGTTTGTTTTGTTTGAAAATTGCTTCTTAGCATCTATCTAAGAGTTTTATGATAAAGCTCCTATGATACAGTTTCTATCAAGCCCTTAATCATCCACTTCTGCAGGCGCTCAGGGTCAGAGGTCGCTGGTAAAAGGCACTAATGCATACAGCTCAGAGCAAATATTCTACTAATGTCATCTTTGAGTTGACCTGAATAAGCACATCCGAGTGTCAGATTCAGAGCTTCGCTTTAGACAATAATGGTTCAATTACAGACCAACAGTTGAACTTGTACAGATTTTCACATGTTAACAAATTGAAAAAAACTGTGTCTACTGTCTGTAAATGGATCATGATGTTTCTTCACAGCCGAGCTGATGTTTAACAATGACATCTAACCCTATGTTGCTGTTATCTTTAGATAATTTGTGAATCTTAATGCTACATAGATTTTTAGAGAGACATTACTTACATTTTGTTCATTATTGACCTTTGAAATATATTTCTTCTCAGGAATTTCAGCCTGGATCACGGTCAACTTCCTCTTAGGTGAGAATTAGTGTTTTTGTTGTGATGGAAACATGGAGATACATGTGTGTTACCTGTCAAATTACAAAAGCAGGATGTGTTAACACCTCCCATGCATTTTATGCAAATTATATAATAAAAAGTGTGCAAAATTCCTCCATAGTGTGAGATGTACAGATGGAATCACTGCAGGGAAACTCGGGGGGAAAAACTAGTAAAATATCACATTCATTGCTAATGGGAACATAGTATTTCCTTGTTTCAGTTTCACATAATTTCAGCATTACCTTGTTCAAGTCCCCGGAAAAGACTCCTACTTGGTATGGTAGGGTCACAGTCCATTTTATAGAAATGGAACAGAGATAGAATTTACTTAGAAATAAACCGACACTTTTATGATGTAAGCTGACAATGAGCTGGTTTAAACCTACATATCATGTGTTCCTTCACACCTGTCAACTACAACTAACACTGAAAGGGTCAATGATTCAAGGAACCCACTGAGACCCACAACATCTGACTGACCACTGAAATTTCAGTTTCTGTGTGAGTCATAAACAACTAGAAAAGCACATCAGCTCCCTCCTAAATGGCCGAAAATTTTCACTTCTGCGAGTGCTGGTCCACCCCTAACTACCAAATGAAAGATGGGTATGTGACCCTGCCCCTCCACTGAACACCACAAAAAAAATAAGAATTTGTTCCTTGTGCCAGTATCAACATTTCCTGAAAATTTAAGCCAAATCCATCCATATTTTTTTTAGTTATCTGGGTAAGAGTCAGTCCACTGTTCCTTGGGAGAGTAAAAATGATTAGAATCACCATACCAACCAAGTACGAAGTGCCTGGGTTACAATGGCAACCACACTTCAGTCTTATTTGTCAGAGTGTTTTTGTCTCTGTTGGTGAGACATTGTCACTTATTTTTGGGTGAATGTGCAGAATGTTGAACATTTCCTCTGAAATTCTCAGTTTTATCAGCTACTTTTCATGGGATGAGTCGCAACCAATCCTTTTTTAAATGACATTACAGGATTCATTTTGCTCCCAGAACATCGTATTACTCATTACAAACACATAAACCCGTGTCTGAGAGAATAACATGTTTCTGTCATGTTTTGATGAAAATATGAAGTGTTTGTGTGGTCATGTGAGGGGAGGAGATGCAGTGTGTGCATAACCCAGATTAAAATGGACAAGAAACAGTGATTACCTGTTATTGGATTAAGCTGCTGCCTGGTCCTCTGTGTTTTTGTGTTTTTAGCGTGTTTGTGTTGTTTTTCAGGTGGCCTTCACAGTGCCCACTCACCCACTGTGGGGATGCTGGATCTGGGAGGGGGGTCGACTCAGATCACCTTCAGTCCCCAGGATGAGGTGAGGCAGAGCCACATTAGCAGTGAAATAGTGAGAGAGAAGATGTGTGTTCTGTCAAACTACCAGGATGGCTCCGTCTTAGGGGCTTTAATCTGTAAATGCCTCTCTAATCCCAAATAAACACCCTCACATCAGCAGAGGAAGAGGAGGAGGAGGAGGAGGAGGTCTTTATGTAGGTCAGGCTTGGTATACAGGGATTGGTCATCACATCGCCACATCACTCTGCTTCTTCTGGACTCAGATCCTCTTTGAGCTGCAGGAGGATGTAAACCAGGAACTGATTACAAACACTGACGAAGCCTTTTCCATCCACACCCCCACTTTGAAAACACCATGACCCACCGCTGGACAAACTTTGGGAGTCCCAGGACAACCTGGGGAAAGGAACCCAACCCCCTACCCCAGAAAAACAGTAACCCCTGCCACAACAATTATACCCCAGGAAAATAGTACCCCCCCACCACAACAATTATACGCCAGAAAACCAGTACCCCCACCACAACAAATATACACCAGGGAAACAGTACCTCCCCCACAACAATTATATCCCAGGAAAATAGTACCCACCATCACAACAAATATACTCCAGGCTTGCTGGATAATCTCTCGAGACAGAATTTTAATGTGATGAGAAATCTTGCCGAATTACATCTCGTCACAACTCTACGCAACATCTTTTCTTTCTTCTTAACTTTATTTTTAAGTGCAACCCCCCCCCCCCCCCTTTTTTCCTTTTTTTTTCTAAACAGAAACATAAACCAGAACCTTCAGGTCACCAGGGGGAATGTCTCGGGAAGATGAATGAATGAATATACACACAAAAGTACTGTATCATATAGTATAGTGTTAGTATAGCTACAGAGGTTCATTGATGAAGGGCGTGGTGAGAAGCTAGTCCAGTCCAACCTGTCCGGAGGATAGTCTTCCCAAAGCAAATCTGTCAAAACTTCAAACATAGCACAGATACGTCTGCATGTAAAGCCAAAAGAGCAACTGTTCTACTGTGTCTTATTGTTTACATACAAAAACCATTTTGACCAATACCGCTCACTACGATTGAGTCTTAAAGAAAAGGTCATTATCTCCATTAGATGTATATTTTTTACAGTGGGTGACCAGTCTCCCACCGTCGGTGCCTCCCTGTTAAGTCACTTCCTTGTTATTGGTTCCTTCCCTGCTATTACTAATATCTTAACCCTTGTGCGGTCCTTCGGGTCATAGTGACCCGGTGGCTCATAAATGTACCTTTTCATATGTACTGTATGGTGCCATTGCTTACTACTGAAAATGGTAAAATATCCTTTTGGGGGTGGGGTGATGAGTCTATGGAACTGAACTTTGGAATCTGGGTCTTTAAGACCCGATTGTAGGACACAGCCAGTGTGTCTTGTACGAAGGACCGCACAAGGGTTAAGTTGGTACACTGCCTGCACAAAAAAATGTTGCACATGCAATATTTCACTACACACCTTTGGTTTTGATTACAGGAGACTGACACTCAATTGAACTAAGCTAATAGTTCAGATCCTTCCATGGGTAAATACTTCAGTGGTTAATTATATATGAGCTGGAACAAGTTTTTTAATCTAACTGATGTAGTAAGTGTCCTCTCATGTCTGTAATGTTTAAGGTCATCAGGCTTGTTGCCTCACAGGGCTTTACAAAAAAAAACAAAAAAACCAAAACACAATCAACCACAGAAATACCCAAGCATCCCCTGTCCTTAGACCCTCCTCAGCAAGAAAAAGCTCCAAAACCCAGTGGGAAAAAAGAAGAAATCTTGAGGAGAACCACACTGGAGGAGAGATCCACTCCCATGGACGGACAGACTATAGATGAACGTCCATTTGTAGATGAAAGTAAGGGGGGGGGGCAGGTCCATCCATCAGACAGGTGAGGGTGAGGGAGGAGGAGGTCTGGGGTCACAGGTCAGCATAGGACACAAGTGAGTCATTACAGATTCTGTTGTCTATGGCTCCTTATGCAAGGGTCTGATCATCATTTCATGTCTTTATTTCGGCATACTAAATGATCACATTAGCATACAATTTTTACATACTCTGTTATACAATGATACAATCTTTAATGTTTATCCCCACCCAAGTGTCTCAGTATTACACATCAAATAGATTGTTGTGCGTAACCTGAAGCATTGAATTGCATTATATTACATACATACCTTCATTCAAAGAGAGAGAGAGAAGAAAATGTAGCACTTGAAGTTTTTAAAAGTACTATTGTCAAAACATTGACTTTACGGTTCTGTCATTAGCAAAACATGAAGTTATTTAATTACCAATTCACACCACCTTGTGTACTGTAATTCCTATATATATATATATATATATATATATATATATATATATATATATATATATATATACACCTAAGAAATAATATTAAATTACAGCACAGCCCCAAAAGATATGACAGTGGTCAACCATCACATTATTACAATGTCTCCAGCAATGCTCAGATGACGTAACATCTTCTTATCTTTCCAGAAAACCATCCAGATGTCGCCCATCGACTTCATCCGATCTTTTCAGATGTTCAACAACACTCACACAGTCTACACTCACAGGTACATCACTGACACCAAACCCAAGCCTGTTTTGTTGCTTGGCATTTCTTCACTGATGGTATTTGTTCTTTAGTTTTTGTATCGTCATCGACCTTCACATTGTTAACTGAGGCTCTGGTCCACGTGATATAAAGCAAACCATGCCCCCTTAAACATTTTAGCGCTTAATAGAGATCTCCCTCTCAAAACGTGAGACCATGGGCTTTACCTTTCAAGGTCAAAGGTCATGATGCCATTTTGGAGCCTACATGTAGTTTCTTACCTGTCAACAATAGTGACTGAGTGCTTACCACCACTCTTTTGGGATTTACAACCATTTAATATCATGTGACCTCGATTTTGACCTGATGTCAATGCACATCAACAGTCACTATGTTTACATGCACAAATTATTGCTCGACTCTAATTAAAGTTGGTATCAAATGGAACTGGAGTTTGAGAAGTCATAGTAACCAAGTTAGATAATGTGATTTTAATGAAATTGCTCTGTGTGTGTAAATGTTGCCAACCTTAGCTGGACTAAGACTGTCCTGGACACACCCCCTTCAGGAAGTGACCAGTGACACGGCATGACAACATGCACATTATGTGTAATAACTCAGAGTGAACAGTACGTACGAAATGTTCCGAGCTGCTGCATCATTGTGGTCCATATCTTCTTTGGGTGTTGTTGTCCTCCTACTGCTATGTCTACTTCAAATATAACATGTTTGTTTACTGATTGCTCTTCATGTATGGTGCCAACTGGAATCATGCTAATGTGAAAGGGCGTCTAGTAGAGGTGAAATGATTCTTCGAATAATTCAAGTACAAAAAAATGTTCGAGGCAAATTAATTGCCATGAAGTTCATCAAGTTGATATCCTATCACTCTGGCTCCTCCACTAACAATGTTTCACATGGACTGTTTGAACAGACGTACTGTCCTTCTGAACATGTCACAGATGCTTGGCAGCACAGTTCACTCAACCATGTCTATGTGCTCAACTGTTATGGCAGAAAGTAGCAGCATGTGTAAAAATCAAAACCTGTCGAAAGTTTGGGACCATTTTACACTGTAAGGCAGACAACAGTGTGCACACGGCAAATTACCATTAGCATTATCCTAGCACTGCCGTATTTGTTACAACACCTGAACCGAACACATCAACACATCAACGGCACTTCGTCAAAGCAGACTCAGAGCTTCTATGTTTTGCTAACTGGTCAATGCTAACATCTGTTAGCATGTAGTGTCAGGTGTTATAATTATTTTTAGCAAATATACCAAGGTAGTTTAATTATTAGTCTACATCTGCTTTCACATATGGTGTGTGCGCCTGTGTACGGATGCACACACACACACACACACACAACACCTTTGCCTTCTCTCATCCCCATTTATTGACTGATCTAATTTAACCTTTAACTCCTGAGACATTATTTCAGGTAAATGTGCTGCTGTGAATTTGTCCTAAATGCTGCTGTGCGTCTGTTTGTGTTCCTTTTCTTCAGGGGTTTTGTTTTACTGTGGGTTTTAGGGTCAAAACAGGTGGAATAACAGAGAAAAGACAAAGACAGTTGAAATTGAAGACACTCAGAATGTCCATCAGTTTAGGATGTTGAACATGGACTGTGAACTGGAACACATTGAACAACAAGTATTTGAACTGTGGCCCAGCAAGTTTTGTTTTGGGCTCTTAAAACAATTCAGATGTTTTCTGGTACTTGGTTCAACTCCAAAAAACTATTACACAGTCAAAACTTGATACAGTGGGGAAAAAAGGAAAATCACAACAAAACTAGAAACCTTAGTAAAAACAAACAAATCCCAAACATTTTATTTTTGGTCTCACTTACTGCTTTGTTCTGCCCTATTGTATGTTCAGAATTACATTTCACAAACAATAATTCATACATGTAGAACACTGACCAATGATGTGTCGGAAGCTAAAGTAGTTTTTTTTTTTAAATGAAATTCATTCGATCACTCGATTAATCAATGAAAAAAATCGTCAGAACACTCGATTACAAAAATATTCGATAGTTGCAGCCCTAGTGTGTAGCGCCACCTAGTGTCTGTACCTCACTCAATACTTAAAATTTCTCCAGTGCATGTAAGCTCGGACTTCTAGGAAACTTCAGTTAAATTGGAGTAAGGCAATAATTCAAATTTGTAAGTGTCTGCAAACGTACTGAGTGAGCAAAACTAAGTATACAGGAAGGAAAAGGAAATTCCTGGTTTTCCCCATCTCTGATTATCACGAAAACACATTGTTGGTGACCTTTGACCTCTATTCACCAAAATGTAATGGGATATATTCTGGACCACCTCACACTTCCTACTGAAAATTTCATGGAAATTTGTCCAATAGTATTTGGGTAAAGTTGCCAACTAAAAAAACGAAGCCAAAAAACAATACCCCTTTTCTTTTTTTTTTGGAGGGGGGCTAGATTTGAAACCATCCAACTGTTGTCATGTGTTAATACATATGGGTCATCATGTCATAATGGGAGATAAATGTTTAAGACAAATTACAAAACTTAAGAGCATTTTGTCCAATAAATCGTCTGCATTCCCAAATACCTCCAACACAAGACAAGAATTCCCTGTTTTCAGCATTTTTATTTAAAGTCCAGATTTTCTATTATATTTGTCTGAGAATTAATGAATTCAAGGAAATCTACCGTAATTTCCGGACTATAGAGCGCACCTGATTATTAGCCGCACCCACCTCATTCTAAGAGGAAAACCGATTTTGTACATACACAAGCCGCACCTGTATATAAGCCGCATGTGCCCACATTAAAACATGTAACACAAACACAAAATTAACCCAAACGCGACTTCAAGTCCCGCGACTGAAACTAAATGTCCTTCATTAAAGTCCACAGTCCAAAAATCACAGCCGGCAAAATGAACGGAAAATGATACTTAAGGTTTGATGCAGACCTGCAGAGTCCGGGTCCCGTTGAAAGTAATCCAAGGAAAAAAAAGTGTATATTTCCAAAGGTAAGGGAGGGAAAAATATATATCCACTATTGTCCGCCGCGTCCACAAACAGGTGGCTGGTCGCCGCCTCGCCTCATCTATCGCAGAGTCAGCGATAACTTTAATCTTTCGCAGAGAGTTCAGGTCAAACTCCTCCGTGCCAACGTGCAAAAATAATCCACAGGGTCTGGTCGAGCCTCTGTCTTCTCTCACACACCGCCGTGGGTTTTTCTTTAAGCAACTTTTTACCCCCTCTTTTCTACTCGAGCGCCTCTGGCGGCCGTTAGGAAAATTACATAAATTGGCCGCATCACTGAAAAAGCCGCAAGGTTGAAAGTTTGGGAAAAAAGTAGCAGCTTATAGTCCGGAATTTACGGTATATATGAAATCTAGATGGTTTTTATTTATTTAGAAAGTTGTAGATCTTCCTGGTTCTTTTTCTCTGTCTAATATGCTCTAGGCAAATGAAAAATCCTTCATTTTAATTAGGTCTGTCAAAATTAATATATGGATTGATTCATCAACATGATTAATCTGATTAAAAACGCTATTACATGAAACTTTTGTCATGAGTTGTTTTATTGAAACTGCTGAATAAACATGTTAATTGCACATATATTCATATTTTTGCATAGGTTTTGAATATTGTCTCAAATGTTGGGGTGTTTTTTTCTGCATTTCTGAGGTTTTGAATATGTTTTGGATTTTTCATCACGTTTTGGTGTTGATTGAATTTTTAGCATGTTTTTTTTTCCTCTGCATTTTTGTATATTTTGTGGGAAATGCAAGTAGACAAAAAAACGAGAAAGAACAGTCAACTGTTAATGTGTTTTAATCATGATTAGTCAAAATTGATCCAAAGCAACCCTGTAATTAATCCAATTAAAATGGGTAATCATGTGTCAACCTTAATTTTAATATTGTCCAGGGTTTTGAATTGAATTTTTCATGTGTCAAAAAACTGAATTTATTTTATGATCACAATAATACAAATAATTCAATGTTAAATTGTGAAAGGTTTGTGAAAGTCTAAAAGACAGAAATCATCTTGTCTCATCATCTAACCACGCTTTATCCTCACTAAGGTCGTGGGGGTCTGTGGGGGCCTAATCCAGCTACAATGGACGAAAGCGGGGCACACCCTGTATGAGTTAAAAGACATAAATATGAGCCTTTTTAAGTATATGGACAGTTACTGGAGTGGTTCTGGTTCTGATACAGTTACCCAGGTCACTGTGAATCTGTCTTGGTTCTGGCTCTAACTGGTTCTGTTTCTGTTCTTTTTCAGTTACCTGGGTCTGGGCCTGATGTCGGCTCGGCTTGCAGTCTTAGGAGCTGTCGACTCTTCTCCCTGTGGGTAGATTTTCAGCCTCTGTGTTCTTGTTGTTTCCAGTTTTCATCATCATCATCATCATCTTCATCTTTTTACCCCCCCCCCCCCCCCCCCCCCCCCCCCATCCAAACAGAGATAAATAAGCCATTATCTAATCTTTTAATAACACACACCAAGATTAATTCCTTGCCTGCCAGCTGTTGCTGAGCTTTAGCTGCTGTAAGAAGCTGCAGCACAGATTCACTCTGGGGTTTGTAGAGTCATGGGCAGAGTGGAACGAAAAACACACCAACAGCACAGCAACAGTACAACAACAAATTTCTAAAACAATACACCAACAACACACCGACAATACACTAAAACATACCAACAATACACCAACAACACAGCAACAGTATACTAAAACAATACAACCAACAGCAGAGTAACAATACAATACACTGAAAATACACCAACAACAGACCAAAAATACACTAAAACAATACAACCAACAGCAGAACAACAATACAATACACCGAAAGTACCCAACAATACACACAAAAAATACACCAACAATACACTAACGATACACCATAACACACCAACAATATACTAAAACAATACAACCAAAAGTAGAGTAACAATACACCAAAAAACACCAACAACAGAACAAAAATACACTAAAAAATACACTTAAAAAAACACACCCACAATACACTAACAACACACCGATACACCAACAATACACTAACAACACACCAACAATACATAAACAGACACTAAAACAGTGCACTAAAAAAAACACACCAACAACACATCAATACACTAACAGACCAACAACACACCAACACCTTTATCTCTGAGTCTGTGTCTACACTAAAATAAACAGTGTTGAATCACAGCATATGAACAGTTACATAGAGTTGTGTTAAAGGAGCCACAGCAATATAAAAAAAGATGTGAAACATTAGATTTTACAGACACAGTAGACTGAAATATGATATTAATGTTGTCAGCAGCAGTAACATGCACATCAGAAATAACAACTTTAGAGTGAATGTCAGAGTTACATGTCATGTGACTAACAGATGAATATGGTCAGATCCATACTGTGCCTTCACATGTTAAATCCTGTTTGGTAAAACTAGTGGTGGATGTCACAGTGACATCAAGTGGTTCTATTTAAAATGACACAGTTTGTTATTTGAAGTCGGAAAGAATCATACATTTCCCTGAATGAAAGAGCAGTTTTAATAATAAGTTTAATTGTAGCTGTTTTAGTGTAAAAATGTACTAATCAGTGCAGCTTTTTTATGTCAGATGATGTTCATGAATGACTGACTGGTAATTGATGAATTCAGGTTTTGTTGTTAATTAAGTAAAGGTCATTTGTTCATTACATGTGTAGACCAGACTGTGTGCTCGTGGTCCTCAGATGCTTTTAGATGGTCTGAGTGTTAAAGGGTTAAATCCAGCCTGTGTCTCTGTCTGTAAGCAGTAGGGGTCAGCACTGAGCTGGTCAGTCCATGCCTGGCTCCAGAGTACTCGGGCAGGTGGGAACACGGTGACGTGGTGTACACCGTCAGTGGGCAAAAAGCAGGTGAGTGGATTGACCACAGCCTGTCTGCTTTCCCATCATGCACTGCAGGGTAAGAACCTGTGTGTGCTGTGTGTTTCAGGGGAACCGGTATATGAGGCGTGTCTGACCAAAGTGGAGAAAGTTCTGTACAGGAAAGTGATGAAGGCAGCAGAGGCGGCAGAGGCCGACTTCTACGCCTTCTCCTACTACTACGACCGAGCAGCCGACCTCGGAGCCATTGGTGAGAAACCGTGGCAACTGACATCTGTCTGTCTGTCTTATCCATACATTCACATATATACAGTACACACACACACACATACAGAGGCATACATACATCTGTCATTTTTCCGTAAATGTTTCATCCATAATTCACTCATTTAACTTTTTTCAGATAATTAAACACATTAATAAATGATCTGATATTTTACACATGAATGAAAAGAATGATCATCCTTTTTTGATAATTTCTTTTTACAAAATTTGAATAATTTATTTATAAATTTAGGTTTGAAGTATTTTATTTCAAGTTTCCATTAAATGCTGAAGACAATGTAAACATGTACACATATATAAAATGTTTTTGTGTTTACTGTCCAGAGGAGATGAGAGGGGGAACCATCACGGTGTCAGAGTACATCAACGCTGCTAAAAGAGGTGAGACAGCACCACCTGGTGGCCTCATGGAACTGCATGATTGTTTAATGTTCCAGGTTTGAACAGGTCAGTGTCTTCATCTACACTAGAAAGATCAGCAGTTTGTATTTATTCCTTAAAGAACATCTCAGGCTCTGTCCAACTCCTCGTATCTGACCACATCCTGTTCTGAATGTGTTGTGTCGTTCAGTGTGCAGTGGACTGTCTGTCAGTACTGTTCAGAGTCCGTTCCTCTGCCTGGACCTGGTCTACATCTCGGTTCTGCTACAGGAGCTTGGTTTCCCTCCACACAAACAGTTTAAGGTGAGAACTTCATCCCATCTAATCCAGACTAGGTCTGGTTCTCAAGTACGGTCAAGTCTGCCTGCAGAATTTGATGGGACAATCAGAGGAAGCCCAGTGACTGACTTTGACCCCTCTGGGTTTCCTGAGTAGAACTCAAACCCAATGTGATGACACTGTCACAAGAAGGGTTAAAAACCCAATAAACTGGACCCTATTCCAGACAGGGGTTTAACTCTGAGGTAAATATGAACCTGAACTGGAGACATAAAGATCTGAGGACGCTCTGAAATGAGTGTGAAAGGTATTTTATTAACAAGTCATTAATAGACTTAAGGGACTTGGAAAAACAAGCTGTGGTGTTGGAGATGTTGAGTGTATGTCACAGTTGTCTCACAGGCTGTGATCTTTGACCTGTGTGTGTTGTGTTGCAGTTGGCCAGAACCATTAACCATGCAGAAACCAGTTGGGCTCTGGGAGCCACGTTTCATTACATCGAGTCCCTGAAGAGACACTGAAGTCAAACCAACCACCACCTCCTCGGACACTAGCTCACTCCCATTGGCTACATTATGGTACCATGTGACCCTCGGTACAGGTGTGAATGTTGGAGTCTAGTTGACTGAGACCTGGACCTCAGACCAGAAGTAGAATCCATAACTGGTCACAGATCAGTTTATATTTTTTACCTTTAGGCTTCACTCCAAGTGCTTGACCAAATAATAATCCCACGTACATGTATGTACACATATATGCATACATATATGTACATATCTATACACATGTTAGTTTCTAGTGTTAAAGTTCAAAGAGGCCTCAGTGTTTGATGGGTATCTGATGTCACAGTCAATCTCTGGTCTGATGTGTCAGATAAAAGGATCTTGGGTTTTCTGGATATTAAATCTTTTTAAAATACCATATGAATACCATACCATATAAATATAATTTACAACCTGTTTATAATCTTTTGTAAAACTATTGTTATGAAGGTACTGCCATTTTATTGGTGATTCAAATGTGTCCGTCATCTCTGAACTCAGTCTAAAGTGACTCTGCCTCCTCAGGTAATGATGCGACAGGTGAATTTAATGTCAGCCAACAGCAGTTCATCACATGTTTAACAGACTGACCTCATAGAAGCAGCTTTTACTGTATTTATCATCATATTTAAACTGGTTTATGTAATAAACCTCAGTTTGATTCATGTCTGATTAAACTGGAATCTGTCGGTACCAAAAACATGGAGCTCATTTCCTGTTGAAACAAAGGAAACCTGTCGAAGGAAACTCAGCACAATTCACCGACAAACAAATGTTTCACAAGAACCAATCATAGGTCACATTGAGTTTTACTGTAATTTAATGATGGGAAAATTCAACATCTTACTTAACAGTCTCATAGTGCCACCTGCTGCTGTGAAGATGAAATAATTATCAGAATATCAACAAATACATTGAAGGACTGTGATGAGACTTTTTTTCTCTGTAGTTATTTTTTTATAAAACCATAGTGAAATGTAATATTTAGGTTGTTTTATGTGTTGTTGAATCATTTGACAGACTTAATATTCAATTGGTCATAGTTTTGTTTGGATGGTAAATGAGCTCCACGTGACGATGGAATAATGTGACGACTGCTTTAGTTTTTCCGGAGACACTGAACGTAGAACGAGATAATGATGTTCCAGTAAACAACTGATTTCAGTGACGAGTCACTGAAGCATTGGTCTGTGATTACAGCGGTTTATGGACTGTTCAGACTCCCATTTTGTATTCATTTTTCTCCATTGGTTTTGCTCATTTCTTACATTTCCACATTCCCAAAACTATCAAATAATTTGACAAAACAGTCTCACAGTTCAACACAAAACCATAGCTCAGTGAAAAAAGCTCATACAGTATGTGTCCCAAAACTGTACATTCATGCTTCAAACTAAATTCCTTTTCCAAACAAGTGATATCTGCAAACTGGGCTTAATCATCCACAAAGATGTATTGAGATGCATACTATGACATTTACAAGTTGATTAAATGAATAAGAAATTCATTTGAGTTGTGAACATTTGTCGAGTGCTTTGAAAGTTTGTCCATGTCATTTCTGTTTCAAGAAAGGAACCAAATCAATGGAGAAAAACTGTCATTCAACCATCTATGAAAACCCAGAGAAGCACTAGATAAAACAAATTATTATGTGAACTGGGTCTAATTACATTTTTTAAAAGCCAACATTTAAAAATGTTTTTAGTAAAATGTAGTTTACGTCCACATCACATCAGTTTTTCCTGATGTATTGAAGGGCTTTAATGAACATTAACAAGACCTTTACGATAACAGATCGGTCATTTAGTTCCGTGTGAATGTAATTTCTGAAACAGGTATTGACTTGATTTCTCAGGTAACTTTCACTCCATGTGTTTTTTTTTCCCAAAAAGGTCATTTGCCTCCGACCCTTTAAACAATTTGTAACGACAGCAAGTCTGATTGTTTTGTAACTTTTGTACAAAATGTAATGTCTGTAAAGTCAAATAAAAATCAGTTGGATTAAATCTGGTTAAAATGGTTCAATCACTTGTAACTCACTTTGATTTGTTGTATTTTCTAGGGTCGACTGATATGGTTTTTTCAGGGCCGATACCGATAATGATGGAATTGGGAGGCAGATAACTTATGTGCATCTGATAAATTGAAACGTTAGTCCTGGGGAGTGGTGGGGTTTCGGTGGTGAGGTTGGGCAGGCTGGGTGGCGGGTGGGGCCTCGTGCCCTGGGCCGCCTGGCTCAGCCTTGGTGTGCTGGGGGGGGTTGTAGCTGCTCCCTCTTGTTCTCCTGGTTTGCGTCGTTCACGGTGGCTCTCTGGGGGCGGCGCCCTGTGGCTCCTATGGCCCGGGGTGAGGGATGCCCTGTTGGCTTGGCCCTGCCTTGCCATGATTGCTGTTCTGGGCTTCGGGGTCTTTCACACTTGCATGTTTGATCGGGTCTCGCCAGCTACTGCAGAGTCCCATTTCAGTGAATGATGGGACCTGCCAGAATGTGCTGAGAATCGCTCCAGAATCTCTACCCTAAACTCTCTCTCTTTTTGCACTAGTGTCTCCTTCTGGCCTATTCTATACTATCAAGTCATCCACAATTATGGTGCTCACTACAGTTTTTTTTTAATTATTGAATCTTTTTCTTTTTGTGCTGGTTTGCCCCCCCCCCCATTTATTTATTTATTTATATTGATGGACAGTTAGTAGTTGGGAATAATACACTACCTTACAATCTTTAACTGCAATAGCACCGCCTGTTAATTTATTTCCCCGTTCGTCCTGTCCAGTCTTTGTTTCCCCCACACATCACTGAGGTGTAGCACTGCCCTCCCTGGCTTATAATAGAGAGTTCTAATAAAAGGATGTCTGCTCAGCTTTCAGGGAGGACCGATAATGGTCACACACATGCACTAAATGTTAAAATATTTGGCGCCAAGACTAAAAAATGCATTAATCTTAAACAATGTTGACTTCCTCTCTGTGGTGTTAAACAATGAGAACAAATGCAGACAAAAAAAAAAGGTAACGTTAGTCATATAAAATTAAAAAAAGCACACACTGACATTGACCTCCATATCCATTAACTATGTTTAATTGTAAAAATGAAAAGTGCAGGGAGCTGCCAGTAGCATTTGTAAAATAAAACCAAACATAACATAAAATGGGAAATACGATATAAACAAACAATAAAAATAATTACTCCCTGCTAACAAGTGAAAATATGCTATTTATCATATTAAGAAGTTATATAAAATGAACAGTAAAATAAACATAATATAAACATCCCTATACAGTGAGCCATCAACTGTCTGTCTTTTCTCTGTTATTCCACCTGATTTAACAGTAAAACTAAACCCCTGAAAAAATGAACACAAACACGGAGTCACAGAAGCTTTTAGGACAAGTTCACAGCAGCACATTTACCTGAAATACTGTCTCAGCAGTTTCGCCTGTGATCCACGAGACAAAGATGCGAACTCAGCATCGCACAATGTTTCTCCACGATTCTCCCAATATCTGCAAATGTTAGAAGTGGCAAATTTCTTCAAGAACTTGAAAAGACTCTTTCAATATTACCGGCTTTCTACCGATTTGACGTTTAACAGGAAGTTCGGGCACGCATTTGTGACGTATTTCCTCTTTTTGTGAAAAAGGTCCATACGCGCGCACAGTATAATATTCAGTACAGTAACCTGGCAACAGCAGAACAGTGCATCATTTAAATTGTATTCTTTCCACCGCTGCATTTGGCAGAGCACGTGCGCAATCCGCACCTCAGCCTGAGCCCAGTTGAGCTGCTTCAGTGGCGGCACCGAATTCTTTGCGGACGGAGAGTTTGGTGACCGTCATAAAATTAACTGCAAGACAAAAAAAAAACTCAAATTACTTGTACATCCATCTCAAGTTAACATAAATACATTCAGTTTATACTGTAAATATGAGAGCAGCACGCACGTGCAGAAAAGGGGTGCGACAGGGACTCTGTGGCACTTGCCCCTTTGCTGATTGACATCCAAAGTGCCCTTTTGACCGGGACTGTTTTTTGGCTTCTTTGTATTTTGAAAAAAAAAAAAAAACGTTCTCCAAAATGTATCATTGATCATATGTGAAATTACATTAGGAATATAACATTGTACATGTAATACCTTATTTGTCGACGTATATTCAAAGTGAGGCATCATTCAGTTACTCTGCTCCTCAACTGTGAAACAAACTACCTGAGATCTGCCCAAACTGTCAGTTCATTTAAATCAGGCCTGAAAACATTATTGTTCACTGGAGCTTTTACTTAGATTATTATTTGCTTTAAAATGTTTTTATGTCTTTGTTTTAATTGTCTTTTAATGCATCTTTATCATTTAAATTTTCTTCTGTTTCTGTTTTTGTGTAAAGCACCTTGAGTTGTCCTGTACATGAAATGTGCTATACAAATAAATTTGCCTTGGCTTACAGTTGCCCGTTCGTTTTCTGCTCCAAGTGTTTCTGGGTCACGTGCCAACCAGTAAAGCGGAGAGGTCAGTCTAATCCCGAATCTGGCTGTACATGTCCTGAAAATTCAACTCATACCAAATAATGACTTGTCTTGGCAAATATTTTAAAATATTTCCCTACTGTCGCTGAGGCTGCTTCCACAGCCCCAAATGTTTAAATGTCTGCGTGCAGCCCTGACCACAATGGATCCGTTTTGTATCGTCACATTCTAGTTTTATTACATTGCTACAGTAAACGTGAACAGGAACCAGTGTGAATATTCATTGATAAACGCGACATGGCGCTATATATATATATATATATATATATATATATATATATATATATATATATATATATATATATATATATATATATATATATATATATATATATATATAAATAAAATAGTCAGGGCCAGTTCTGCTGTTTATTTACCAGTCAGACAACTTTAAGTGTACAGTACATATACATGGAAAACAAGCATCAGAATAGTTTAAGAACATTTTTAATAGTAAAACTATATTTACATAGAATATTGAATTACACAATCAATATTTACAATAATATTTACAACATCAATCTTAATATACAAGAACAATAAACTAACATGGTGATACATGGTGATTGTGTCACATTAAAACTGGTCTCACCTAGCTCTTCTTGAGGCAAATTCACCGATGGTGTCATCATATGTCATTTTACTGGAAACCTCTTGGTTGATACTCAGTAGTAGATGTATGTAATTTTTTATTTCACTAATCTTTTAAACTTTAACTTACCAGCTTCTGATACAGTCTCTCAGAACACAGAGGGATCCAAATGCAGAACTCTGAGACAGAGGTTGATTAAAGATTAATTTATTTGAGGCTGTACATGTCCTGAAAATTGCACATGAAGCAATGACAAACATTCACACAACCCTTAAATAGGGGAAGGAACAGGTGGATTCACTCATACAGATTAGAGGGGTAGGGAGGAAACACCTGGTGGCAGGAAGTAAAACAGGACAGAGTGAAAATGAACCAACATGACAAAATAAAAGCCCGGACACTAACAGGAAAGAACAGGAAGACACACAAAAACTAACAAAACAAGACACTCAGGGTCTAAACTATAACAGCTTCAGGCTGTGCAGTCCCCAGGTATCAGTGCAAGAGCACTGATACCTTCCACCCAGTGGTGGACCAATGGTCCTGGGTGGACCTTCACCAGGAGCTGCATTTACACAAAGAATATAGCCAGATCTGTTTTGCAAACAATATAATAGTCAGAGTTACTATAATAATTTATATATACTTGAGCTTATGCTACAGTTTAGTTCATTTATTTATTTGCACATCATAAAAATAAAGAAAATAGGAACAAACACAGATTACAAACAATTTACCTAATTGTGCAGAAGAGCATGGAAGCCAAAAAAGGGTTATGTGAATATCTCCCCAGAAATAAACAATACACGAATATATCAAATTAAATTAAAATTACATGTCTGAAATAGTAATTTCAAGCAAAAACCACAAAACACAAGTCTAATTCAAAAGCATAAAAACTAATCATATGATATATAGCCTTTAAGCCTTATATTATTATTTTAATTAGAGTCCTTTTCAGATGTTTCTTAAACAATGACAAAGACAATGCTGATTGAAGTTCAGGACATAGACCATTCCAAATATGCGGTCCACAATATTTTAGAGAATACTGACCTACAAGTTCACAGTAAGGTAGATAAAATTGATTTGAGTATTGTGTTGGTTAACAGAAGACAACATAAAGGAAGTTGTGGAAAACTTTAGGAAGGACAGGAGTTAAGTGAATAAATATAAATATTCACATCAAAAACTGAGAAGTTTGATTAAAAAAAAGAAAAGTGGAGCAGATGAGTCCAGTCTCTTAGAAAAACTAATCAAGTAATAGGAATGATTTATCAATGAATGGATTCTGTTCAAGATCCCAATTCATTTCATGTTTGTTTGTTTTTTACAGACCAGACCAGTGTGGAATTTCCAGCTTAATTTTTCATTTACAATCACAGCTAAGACTTTAAGATGAACACTTCCTTTATGTTCTTTATGTTTGAACACTTCTTCCCATGAAATCTTCTCTAATAGGATTTTAAATAGCTCCTCTGTTCTTTGAAAATGTACGGTAATTAATTACATTTTTCCCTCAGGGTTTTTTAAAGCACTGGTTCCTTTTATTAAAAAAAATAATATGGAATGTGGAAAATGATCAAAGATGTCAACTAACAGTACACTACAAATATTCTAATTCACAAAATGAATAATACAAATATTATCAATCAATTTTGCAGATGAGCTGGTTGTACTAGTAGGTTTGTAAATGACAGAGTACAGATAAGATACATGAAGTGCCTCACGTTGGCTCTGTCTCCCGGGTCTGGAACTGGAACTGGTGCCTGGAGTGCTTGATGTGGTTTCATCATCTGCATCTGAAATCATAGCATCCATCCAGGGGTGATTCTAAGGTAGAGTTTAGAACAGAAGACTGTAAACCACAGACATGACGGACTGTATATGATGCGACCGAGTAGAAGAGCTGGAGTGAAATAAATCAATATTAGTCCAACATCAACATAGACGAAAACAAAGGTAATTTTACCCATAATTTTTAAAATAAGTTTTAGTTATTTTTGTAAGCACAATACAGTTTCACTTGGTTATATTTTCCTTTTAATTGTAGTTTTTATTTATTTCAGTTAATGAAAATGATTTCATCATTTCCTTCACTTTCGTTAACGATTGTAACCTTGATTATCACTACTAATGTGTTTGTTTTTTCCAATGTTTGAGGACTTCTGACAAATGAGAAGATTCTATGATACATTACTGCTTGGAATTAGAACACAGACTGGATCTGTTGGTGGGATGATATTTTTTCTAGTTACAGGTCAAATTAAGAATGAGGGAAATCTGGGTTTTAATGCACGATTTCTGCCCATATATCCATTTTAATATGTGTTGTATGGAGCAACAGGGGTGACTTTATTTTTACAAGATCAAAAAAAAGATCCGGGGCTTTTGGCGTGAGATCCAAGGCTTAAGTCCCCTCTCTCCGCCGATTGTGAGGAACCAGGGGGTGCTGAGTAGAATTATAGGGGTGCTGAAGCACCCCTAAAAATAGCCTAAACTCGCCCCTGCCACCGCCCCTTTTTCTGCTCCCGCAAAGCATTCTGGGTACGTGGCACATTCAAAAAGTTGACACCCATGGTCCACTAGACAGCGATGCAAACTCTGTGCCACAGCACTCATTCACAGCGCTACCCTCCCTGCAGATGCTAGGTGGGCTTGGTGGGCATTCCCTACATGTGGCATTTTCAGTGCCACTGCTTTTGTCTGCTCTGTTTCTATCTTGTGTTTGTAGCCTTGAGATTGACCCTCTGCTGTATGAAGAGCAGCTGCTATGGGTGAGTGGAACCCAGGGGGAGGTGAACACCTACAGGATCCCACTGCTTACTTTCACTCCACAGGGAAGCCTTCTGGCTTTTGCAGAAGCCAGAAAACTGTCATCCACGGATACAGGAGCAAAGTTCATTGCAATGCGACGTTCCACAGATAAAGTAACAACTACGGTAACAACTACGATATTATTGCCGTTCATACAATATTTGATACAAAACAACTGCTGCACTGCAACTGCACTTTTCCTGTAACAGCAGTTGTAACAGCGGCACTTTTCCACCTTCATGGTGCTCAAAGTGCTTTACATTAGCCTCACATTCACCCATTCACACACACACACACACTCATACACCAGAAGATTTCTAAGGTTCTGTCAGTCCTACAAAGGAGCCTAAGGGCCAATTAACTGGGCCACGCCCCCTTTCATGCAACCTCGGACCATTTTTACCTCAGGAGCAGTCAAACTCACTGTCATGTCAGGCGCTATCAAATTAACTTTATCATCATGGTGAAAAGGTGTGTGGGGTAAATGTAAAAATGACAGGTACCTTTTTTCATCTCGGGGTGATCAAGCATATAAGTTGTAAATAACGAATATTCACTAATAAAACCATTAGCCGTCTAACACTATTCGCCCACTGTGGCTAAAACGAGAAGACTGATCGTCCTACATCCTCTGCAGCTTGTAGTGAGCTTTTTTTGGAGCCTGTAGCTACGCAACAGCTAACACAAAGTTTACCCATCACTACAGGGCCTTTAATGAGAAGTAGCCATTTCACGTCCTGCGTTTTACAATAACAATAAATGTCCGTGAGAACAGAGGCTAACACATTTTTGACCGTGGTTGTGTTAAAACCAACAGGAACAAGACAAGCTAGGCTAAAGCTAAAGCCATAGGCAGTATTGTACCTGAACGAGTTCATTGAATGATCGTTCATGAACGATATCATCATTTTTGACGAACGTGAACAACTCGTTCACTTTTGCCAAATGAACGGGAAGTTGTGAACGCGGTTATTCTGGCATTCATTGAACTGCCTCTCTTATGTAGTTCACATTTTGTTCTTATCACGTTGTAATTATTGAGTCCTATAAGGCATAAAATGGGATCAAAACACAGCATTATCATAGATGTCATTTTTGTATTATTCTGAACTAATCTTGGCAACATAATGTTGTGGAATAGCCAATGAGAAGCGTTTTGGGCGGGGCAGAGAGAGAGAGAGAGAGAGAGAGAGGTGTGCAGAGAGTTTTTGGGAGTGGAGAAAAAGAGTTAAATGTACAGAGTGTGACCGGCGACTGGAGCAGGTGTTGTCCTGTTCTTGAAAATAAAGATTGAAAACGAAACTCACTGAAACCGCTCCTTGTGTTCTAAGAACCTGCAGAGGGAAGTTAACCCCGGGAGGAGGACAGCATTTACCCCTGATTTCCTGACTACGGTCAGGATAACGTCAGAAACGGTTAATAAGTTTACAATAATAACACAAAAAAAGAACGGAAAAGTTAATTTTGGGATCCATGAACATCTAGTTCATAATTTGGAAGAATGAACGATGAACTGAACTAATTCATATTGAGTAACTTGAACTGAACTTTGAACTAGTTCCTAATCAAGGTGAACTTTCCCAACACTGGTCATAGGCGTCGCACCCGTTGTGGGTGGGGGTTTTGCGACACCCCCTTTCTCCAACCAGATTATTTCATTCCCCCCACTTTTTCCTGAGTTTATATATTGTAGTGTTCAACTGGATCCAGGAAACGGACGGAGAGTTGGTCTCACTTTTTATTGCAGGATAAATGGTTACTGTCGGTCGTAATCATGCCAAACAAACAATAACATTGCGGGGTTGTTACAATATCTATGGTTTAACTCGGTGGACCCCAAACTGCGGCCCGCGGGCTGGATGCGGCCCCCTCCACATTTGGTCTGGCCCGCTGAACAATACCAGAGAGCTTTTTTTTTCATATATGTGTATTTGTATTTGATAATAAAGTTGTATTTTTGCAATAAAATATTCCTCAGTTTTGAACTATTTTCATTATTAACTATTAGTTAGTTAATAACTAGAGAGACTGCTCATATGAGTCATTTAAGTCAAAGATTCTGCTCTAACAACTAAGCTGAATTTGGACCTGTTAAGACGAAGAAGTTTATGTTCCATGGACTTTTTTTCTGTGAAGAACCCAGAGAGGTTTATTTGATTGTGGTTTTCTGGAAAAGAATAAATTTTTACATTTAAGCACTTCTGCAATGGTCACACTTTTTCTGTTACAAATAGATCCTGGCCCCTCATCAGAGAAGGGAAAAGTTATGTGGCCCTCACAGGAAAACGTTTGGGGACCCCTGGTTACACTGTTTACCCACCCGGGACAGTAGCATATTTAAATGAAGTGCACCTCTGTTTGCCATGAAATGTAAACAGCTCTTCTTCGCAGTGTTAGCTAAACAGTCATCAACCAGTAAGTAATGAGAAATGTTGGCGTTGTTAAACTAAGTTAACTAAACTATGTCTTGTTCTGTGATATATACCCTAAGCCATTGGTTCTCAAACTTTTTTCAGTGATGTTCCCCCTGAGAAATATATTTTTAGTCCATTACCCGCAACATTTTTGTAAGAAAAAAGAGGTACAGTGTCTGTAAAATCAGTGTCTGATTTTGTAAATCCAAACTTATATCAGTTTTTATGTCATAATTTTTTACTTTTTATGTCATAATTTTTACTTTTTATGCCATAATTTTTACTTTTTATCTCATAATTTTGACTTATGAATTGAATAAATGTTTAATTGAGGAAAAACACATTTTGTTATTTTGGGCCATATATTACTGTTTAAATATAAAAATTAATGGATAATTGTTGATT
Organism: Siphamia tubifer; assembly: GCA_020466265.1. Classification (NCBI taxonomy): domain Eukaryota; kingdom Metazoa; phylum Chordata; class Actinopteri; order Kurtiformes; family Apogonidae; genus Siphamia; species Siphamia tubifer. The sequence goes on along the minus strand of CM035797.1, from coordinate 8,639,773 downwards.
AATTTTCCGATGATAGATTCAGAAAATTTTGCTTATGTGCCACAACCTAGAACACTATGGAGCTAAATCCAGGCCAAATGTTTTGCTAATTTGAAAAAAGAATTGTAATTGAAAAACAAAAATTCAAAACTGAAAGTTCAAGTTTTTATCTTGAACTTTGAAATATACAACAATGTATTCAAACTAAAAATAAGTGTAGGAAAGGTTTTTTCAGGTTAAATATAATTTTGATTCAGTTTTGGAATTTTTTTGAATAAATTATTTTCATTTTTCACTTTCATATATATTTTGATATTTGAGGTCTTAATTTTTTCAGTTGCAGATTTTATGTTTTCAGATTCAGATCTTATTTTTTTACAGTTTCAAATCTTATTTTGGTTTCAGATCTTTTTTTCACTTTCAGATTTTTTTTTTTCAGTCGCAGACTTTTGGCCCTGATGTTGCGTGGGGGGCGTGGCATCATGAGTGACAGCATAACAAAAAAGGCTGAGGACCTCCCTCAATTACGTTGCCTTCAGGGAACGTAGGAACTGCGAAAAGTTTGACTCTACACTTTCTATACACCACATTCATGTGATTGGCAGTTAAAAAACTGACGCCAGTGACAACGTTGTGTTTAGCAAACTGTTTTAGAACCTGCTTGGCTCTAATAGCAGTATAAGAGCAATAAACTATGCTAGATTGTGAAGTTAAACATCTACACTTTAAGTGTTTATAATACCATGAACGCAGCACAGTGTCCGTTTACGATCATGGCGTCCGCTCCACCGGGACCACCTGTTGGCGCCAGCCAGGTAAGAAATGTTAGATATTTTTGAATAGATACTCTGGGAAATCATCATAAATGTTATAATGATGGGTAGTTTGTGTAACATAGGGACATACATGAAGGGAAAAGTGGGGAATTGGCGTTAGCTATGCTATGCTATGCTATGTAAACTAACTCCATGAAAAGGTGACACTAATAACTGTTAATTTAGAGAGAGGTTCTGTGTGAGCACATTTATAAGGCTCTGTGCAGCTGCTGCCACTGTCGAGTTATAGTCGACATTCTGGCAAACACCGATGTAAACAAAAACAATACACATTAAAGGCAAAAACCTTAGCCTTTAGCTAGACACTGTAAGGAGTGTACAATTAGGAACACTATTAGCATAAAGCTAGTTAATGCTAACGTCAATTCCCCACTTTTCCCTTCATGTATGTCCCTATGTTACACAAACTACCCATCATTATAACATTTATGATGATTTCCCAGAGTATCTATTCAAAAATATCTAACATTTCTTACCTGGCTGGCGCCAACAGGTGGTCCTGGTGGAGCGGACGCCATGATCGCAAACGGACACTGTGCTGCGTTCATGGTATTATAAACACTTAAAGTGTAGATGTTTAACTTCACAATCTGGCATAGTTTATTGCTCTTATACTGCTATTAGAGCCAAGCAGGTTCTAAAACAGTTTGCTAAACACAACGTTGTCACTGGCGTCAGTTTTTTAACTGCCAATCACATGAATGTGGTGTATAGAAAGTGTAGAGTCAAACTTTTCGCAGTTCCTACGTTCCCTGAAGGCAACGTGATTGAGGGAGGTCCTCAGCCTTCTTTGTTATGCTGTCACTCATGATGCCACGCCCCCCACGCAAAATCAGGGCCAAAAGTCTGCGACTGAAAAAAAAGATCTGAAACCAAAAAAATAAGATTTGAAACTGTAAAAAAATAAGATCTGAATCTGAAAACATAAAATCTGCAACTGAAAAAATTAAGACCTCAAATATCAAAATATATATGAAAGTGAAAAATGAAAATAAATAATTTATTCAAAAAAATTCCAAAACTGAATCAAAATTATATTTAACCTGAAAAAACCTTTCCTACACTTATTTTTAGTTTGAATACATTGTTGTATATTTCAAAGTTCAAGATAAAAACTTGAACTTTCAGTTTTTAATTTTTGTTTTTCAATTACAATTCTTTTTTCAAATTAGCAAAACATTTGGCCTGGATTTAGCTCCATAGAACACCCCCACATTTTAAATGGCTGGGATGCCCCTGGCTAAAGCTGTCAAACAACTGAGTACAGCTGACTGCTGACAACTCAAAATGGCCGCGTTAACACTGACAATTTGTTCACTTTTAACACTTGAGCAGTACATTACATAGTAGTATTGTCACGGAGAGGGTGAGGTGAAGCAGGACTCAAATGCATAGTGCTGAAGGAAGAACAGATTTAATGACAAACTAAGAAACATAAATAGAAGAACGAGACAAAACTAGAGTCAAAACCTGGAAACAAAACAGCCAGAGTCCGTGGTGATGATGAGTGTCCGGGTTATGGTGACTGAGGAGATGGAAATGCTGTCCTGGTTATGGAGGTGACAATACTGAATGGTCCGCCCTGGCAACTGCAAGCCTTACTGCTTTTATAGCCACAGATGAGGAACGGCTTGCAGCTGCGCAGTGCGGGACCAGGTGAGTGTGGATGAGCACTGGGGGAAAGGTCACCGGAGCGGAGGTCATGACAAGTATCTTGTCATGATTCTGTAGTTAATTAAAACACTTACCCAGCAGTACAGGAACAGTGTACAGTGGCACACCTCTATGTACTGCTAGTGCTAATAAACCACCCCTACTTAGAAAAGTATGTTGTAGTCATGCATACGTTATTAGAGTTGTTTAGGCTGCAGTAATGGAATTTTTAAGCTACAGTAATATCTGTTGAGCTCCATTTGTTAAAAATAGCAATTGCACTATTAATATTTGCTTTTCTTGTTGCTAATTTCTTTTCTAAGCAAGTTTCTGTGCCTTAAATATATAAAGGGTGTATACACTTGAAATCACTGTAACATAAGTTATGTTGTTGTTCATGAGAATTCAGTAGATAAATGTATAATAGGAGAAGAATATACAGAATATACAGTACTTTTCCCACTAATAATAATAGAATAAGAATTTACAGATATCATTATTTCATCACTACCTGTATACTTAAATGCAAAGTTAAAGAATATTAACATTCTGAACAAATTCAAGTAACTTTCAACAAATATTACATTTTCAGTATTTAAAATGTATTTCCTGTTTATAATCTATTGCAGGTTGCTTAACTTTTACCATTGATAATAGGTCATAAAGAGGTTACAGGTTGTGATCTGTTCATTTTGAATAAATAAATATTTGGTAAGTCAGCATCAGTGCTGTAGTTTGTGGAGATTTGAACTGGATTGACATGTAACATACTGTATAAAAGCCATCACTGACCTAAACTCAAGCAGCTTTAGTGCTATTATAAACTTCTATGGGTCTGCACACACTGCACACTAGTCCACACAGTTTACAGCACTGTGATAAAATGATTTCTTTCTGTTAGCTTAACTTTTACCATTGATAATAGGTCATAAAGATCTTTGATAGTGTTTTTTCAGGAAGCATCTTAAATCACATCCAAAGTAACGTCACAGAATAAGGATGAATAGCCTGTTTAACAGTTTTTTCATTTCTTTGACAATTTTAAGCTTAAAAGTAACGCAGAAATACTTTTACACTTTGAGCATCATGAAGGTGGAAAAGCGCTATATAAATGCAGTCCATTTTTTTTTTTTTTCCTCGTAACTAATTACTTTGCTAGTGGAGTAATGCAGGTAGTAGCGCAATTACTTTTTTGGGAAAGTAACTAGTAATTGTTATTAATTACTTTTTCAACATAACTTACCCAGCACTGAAAACAGGTAAGTTTCCAATTACAACTTTATTATATACAACATAACAAATATGAGAAACCAGTAAGTGTACATAATTAAAATGAGTACCGTGATGTTCTTTTATCATGTTGTTAACAAAAGATTATAGTTTGTGCATTCAGCTCAAACTTAAAACTCATTGATCATATCCTCAGGAGGGAAATCAAATAGTCAGTTGATCAGATAAAGTCATATGTGCAGTAAAATACTGTAAGGCACAATAAAAAATATAAACCACCAAGGCTTGTTGCCGTATCTCCAGCTGTAAACTCTGTGTGACGTCATCATCATTTTAAATCCCTTTTTAAGCAAATACGCAACTCTAAAAATCTAAAGCTTAGCCCTGGGTATTTTCTCTACTACCCCTTTCAAAAACAACACTCGAATTACCAGACAAATTTATATCAAATAGAATGGGTTTTTTTTTTAGGCTTTTTAAATGTATTTATATAATATACAAACAAAATAGGTACATTGGTACGTCAGTACAATTAGTTATCTTATACATATTTAAGTATAAAAATAGAGACAACGGAAGCAAAAAACACACAAAAAAACAACAACATTGGGGCATTAGAAGGAGTAAACAAAAATAAATAAGTTACATACTCAGACCTTGTAGGTGAAAAAGGAATAAGGATATAAAATAATTATCGACACAGTTTATCAAAAAGAGGCATCACCCTGTAGGCATTCTTGGTATTGATCAACAGCAATGATTTATGATAATATTATAACTCATTTTTCCAATGTATTATGTTTGGTTTATTTTTGAAAAATCTACACTTGTGAAAATATTGTTTGGCTAGTAAAATAGGAACATTGATTGATAAATCAAAATTATTATCTTTCAAATATACAGATTTAATATCAATAATATTTAACTTGTCAATTTGAATTTCTTTAGAAGTAACCCATTGCTGAAGATCAAGCCAGATTTTTTTAACAGCACTGCAGGAGAAGAAAAGGTGGTCCAAATCTTCAATTGCATCATCACAAAATCCGCAATTCCCTACTTCCATTTTGAATCTTGATTTTAAAAAGTCGTTTGTGGGGTAAATGTGATTAATAATTTTAAATTGAATTTCTTTTGTTTTGGCTGGGACTGGAAATTTCAAATATTTCAATCTAATAGTTTTTTTATATTTTCATTTGTAAAATCTTTTAAAATGTAATCCCATTTTGAAGAGTTAGTTAAACAGTTTTGCCGTAGGCAGCTGCAAACAGAATGGTGCTGCAACCAAACCGCCTCGTTCGAAAACCGGAAATGCGTGAAAATCCACGAGTGGGGCTTCTGTTCTTCCTTCAACATTCTGTGCTCTTACTTTGAAGAGTCGAACCGGAAGCCATATATTTTCCAGGTCAGACCTCTTCGTATTCCTGTTTTGTTTATTTGATAGTCATTCGGGTTCGGGTATCTGAGCCGGGTTGAACCGGACCACATAGTCCCGTTCCAGCTGCTGACCCACGGAATCCAGGATGAAGGAGGTGGAAGGTCTGCGGTTACGGAGGCTGACCAGACCCACGGTGATCACGGACGAACTGCCCGAGCAGCGCTATAAGGGTACCGGGTAAGAACCGAGCTGGTACAAGGAAATGAATATGGTTTAAAATGAATATTTGAATTCATATCATCTATGACTGAACATATGCAAACATGCACAATTGCACATCGTGCAATTGCACAATGTGCAGCTTTCATAAAACAGCACAGATAAATGGACTGGGTTTGTGATCTGATGTTGAAATCCAGGAAACTGAAGCTTCTGTCATTTCTGTGAAACTAGATGTTGAGTTTCCTGTGTAAACGTGTTGGGATTTGTTTCAGGGTTTTGTTTTACATATTAAGATGAGCTGATATTTGACTTTGAGGAGAAATGATCTTTCATGCTTAGGTTGAAGATCAGCAGGTTGTGTTTATGGTCAGGTTGTGCGGGTTGGAAACCTGATTCTCATGGTGTCCGTGGTGTCATTTCAGGACGTACAGTGGGAAAGTTTTCCAGGTGACTCTTCTGTCCCTTGGAGGTTTTCTCCTCCTTCCTCTGCTCTTCATCATTCTCATCCTCGAATCTCCTATCCAGCCTGACGTCCTCATGTGAGTTCTGAAATGTCTGAGTGTTGATGAACGCACCTTTACCGGTATTTATGTGATTTGATTCACCTCACTGACTCATTCGTTAATCATTCACAGATAATAAAACATTAACTGTGATGCAACAGTTTTAATAAAACCCAGAGGTGGAAGTAACTAAACAGAAGTACTTCTTTTACTGTACTTAAGTACAGATTTTAGGTATCTGTACTTGAATATTAGTTTTTCTGGCAACATTTTACTTTTACCATATATATATATATATATATAAATATATATATATATATATATATATATATATATATATATATATATATATATATATATATATATATATATATATAAATGGTCTGTGCATTTCCACCTTTATGGTGCTAAAGCACTTTACATTAGCTTCACATTCACCCTTTCACACTCATACACCAGTAAGTTTCTAAGGTTCTGTCAGTCCTACTGGGGGCCTAAGTCAGGGTTCAGTGTCTTGCCCAAGGACACTTCGACATGTGGACAGCCAGAGCTGGGAGATGAACTGCCAACCTCTCGGTCATTGGGCGTCCCACTTTACCAACCACCCCACTGTACTTTATACTCTTTATATTCTTAGAATAGACTCATTACTTTTTCAAACTAGACAAATATGACAGTATGAAAAATAAGTCATAAATCAGAATTTGTTACTTACTGTATTATAATTTAGACGTTTTATCTCATAATTATCCAGTTCTTATCTCATAATTGTGACTTTTTATCCCAAGTACACAACGTGAGTACTTTGACCACCTCTGACAAAACTAAATAAATAAATACATGTACAGTATATGTATTTTTATCCCACTCCAAAGAGGATGTGGCCATATTGGTTTTGTTTGTTTGTTGTAACTTTATACAAAAACTACTGGACTAATTTCCATGAAATTTTTCAGGAAAGGTTTGAGAATACACTGCCAGTCCAAAAAAAAAGTCACATATGCAATATTTCACTGTATCACCTTAGATACTGCAGTGGTGAATAATGTTTCAGCTGTAGCAAGTTATTTAATCGAACTGATGCAGTAAGTGGCCTCTCATGTCAGTAATGTTTAACAGATTGGACACCACCAGGATTTATCAGGGTCATCAGGCTTGTCATAGAATATTTCAGGGACCATCAGACATCATTTTCACACAAAAATTATCCTCCCAAAAATCCAGACTGTAATTTGGGATGATGAAGAGTTGATGCAGCAGTCTGACCACCATCATCAATAATCAAAAATTAATGCAACTAGGGATGGAAAAAATCCTATAAACCTTATTATGACACTGCATAAGCATTATGTGGTTAAAAGGCAAAGTAAATGTCCTGTAATCAAAACCAAAGGTGGTACAGTCAGATACTGAATGTAGGAGTTTGTTGTTGTTTTTTTGCATGGGCAGTGTAAATCCTATTTAATTTGGGGGAATGTAATTCAAAGGTCAAGGTCACAGTCACCAAAGATGTGTTTTCACATTGATAAGAGAGAGGGCCAATCAGGTCAAATGTTTATGATGGGCGGGGGTTTGTTGTGCCTGGAACCACTTGTTAGTATTTTCATCACTGTTTTCCATCATTTTTGATCAAACACATCATCTACACACTAACTCCCTTTTAAAGGCTTTATTTTGGATAGTTTTGAAACTTTTATGATTTTTCCTGGTTAGATAAGTATTATTTCATCCATGCTAAAATACAGTTTTACTTTTTACTTCATTAAAATTGAGAAGTACTTTTTTTTTTTACTTCTACTTCAGTAGAAAATCAGTACTTCTACTTTTACCAGAGCATTTTTTTCACACCAGTAGCTGTACTTCTACTTAAGTACAGAATTTGAGTACTTTAACCACCTCTGCGTTTGGTCAGGGCTAACCTTAGGGTGAGGGGTCTGGGTTGTTGGGGTTCCATCAGGGTAGATGCTAGATGGAACAGACGGGGGCCGGTGTTCAAGATGTTCTCTTCAGGATGTTCAATGCGATTTCAACACTCTGATATAGTTCAAAGAGGATCGTAACATTGTACATTGTTAAACTTCACACTTTTGAAAGATGATAGCACTGTTGAAAGAAGATCTCGCAAAATCTACCCAGACCACCGAGGACGACTCTAGGTCTAAGTTTATTATTTTTTCAGTCGACCGTATGACAAAGGTGAAGATGAATGTAATGTAAAAAAAAAAAAAGGGCATGTGCAATGCTCATGGAATCAAAAGCATTTACCATTCATTTATTAGTGTATAAATGACTGTATATTATTCAACAGAGGTTCTTAAATGTAACTGACTGAACACTGTGAAACATATCTGACTTGTTAAAAATAAACCTGCTGCAAGTCATTGAAGCCTTATTTCATTTACATTTTCTTATTTTAATGTAACTTTTTATCACCATGGCCTTCCTCTCTGTCTAGTTTTAGTGGTGTACAGGAAACTTTGAGTAAAAAAACAGTATTGAATGAGTCAGTAGTCTACTCCAGCTCCAGCTGGTCTACTCCAGCTGCCCCGCAGACGTCGCTACGTCCACAGAGGCTCTGGTCGCCGGTTTGTCGTGTCCGGGCACGGCGATCGTGGTGGCTCCGATCGGCCCATTGCATCCCTCTGGTCTGTGCGGCGCTGCGTCGCGCAACGACGGCGTCATCGGAACGGTAAAGAGACGGGCGGACGGCTGGACAGAGAACCCGGGGTAGATCACAGTGCCCTTCGGCGGTTAAGTGGACAGGACTCCGCTTCCCATTCCACACTGGAACTATTAAATGGCCAATCTCTCTCAAACAAAGCTGGAATAATTAACAACCGAATAACAGAAAAGAAAATAGACATTCTCTGTCTTACAGAGACCTGGCAACAGGCAGATGTCTTCTCTGCCCTCATTGAGGCCTGCCCCCCTGGGTACAACTACCTCAGCAAAGCCCGGACCATCGGCCGGGGGGGGTGGCCTCGCTGTTTTTCATCGCAGCAACATCCAAACCTCCCTACTGTCCATCCCACCTGTCAGTAGTTTTGAACATCTGGTTTTTAGCTGCAAATACATCACATCTCATCACACCACCTCTGTCACCATAGCACTCATTTATCGCCCCCCCCAAACCACATCCATCATTCCTCTCTGAAGTCCACGAATTTCTTATCTCACTTTCTCACTTTCCTGATATTAGGGGATTTCAATATCCACGTGGACTCACTCTCCTGCCGTCTGGCGGCTGACTTCAAGCAGGTCCTGGATTCCCTAAATCTCCACCAGTCTGTTGTCGGCTCCACTCACTCTAAAGGTCACACATTGGACTTGGTCATCACGGACTCCATATTCATCTCAGACCTTCTGATTCAGGACATTGGCATTTCAGATCACTATGCAGTAGGGCTGGGCGATTTTTTCTTTTAAAAAAATGTCAGATTTTTTTCCCAAAAAACTCGATTCACGATACGATTTTTTTCCCACGTGGGCTAAATGAAAATGAAAACACTAGAAACGTGGTTTCTTTCGTCTTCTTTTTTTAATTAAATAACATGTAAAACAAAAATGCTTCTACAAATAACTGTAAATAATAAATCAGTTGTGCAAAAGGTGCAACTGCAACCTGAGACTTTGCCTACATGAACTGTAGTAAGTCCAGTAATATCCACCACTGTTACAGGAAAAACAGTGCAAAAAAATTGTGTAAAAGATACATTTTGTTGGAAAAAATAAAGCTTAAAATATTTTAACAACTAAAACAATATACATTAATACATATTATATGAAAAACATTGCAAAAAATGTAGTAGTGCAAAAGTAAGATAAAAATAAAACTAGTAACATTTTTACTTTGTAAGGACAAAATAAAACAAAACCTTATTATCAATCAAACTACTTCAATAAACCTGAACATGTTACCAATATTTTGGATATATGATGTTATTGTGTCTGTTATCGCTCCCCATCGTGTTCCATGTTTATCATAAGGTGCAGAGTCCTGCACGGGTTCGGGTACCCGTGGGTGAACCACAAATTTTCACAAAACGGGTGAAAAATGTGCTGTGTCGGATACGGGTTCGGTTCGGTTCATTTATAGCGGGTCGTTTGGGTATGGATTTTTTTTTTTTCGTCGGAAAATGGGTCGGAGTTTAAACATGACGGGTATGGGTGGTTGCGGTATGTCAAAATCAGAACCGTGCAGGACTCTGATAAGGTGTGCCGCGAGAAAAGCTTTCAGTCAGTGTTTGTTGAACATTTTGAAGAAGTACTGGCAGCGCTAGTCTCTGCTTTTTCTAAGAGTTCTGCCCCCCCCCCCTCTTTGGATGCTTTCGCTTCCGATGTGCAACTACGGAAAGCAGCCTGGTTCATGGTTTTCTTTTTGCGAGGAAAAAAAGTGCGTGTGGAGGGGAATCGGATTGCACAATTTTCCTAAAATATGAATCGATTTTGTCATACAACTCAATTTCAAATCTAAATCGATTTTTTTGCCCAGCTCTACTATGCAGTCAATTTCAGGATCCCGCTCCCCTCCCCCCTTGCCAAACCACAACGTCTCATCTCTTTCAGAAACCTCAGAAACATTGACCCTATCTCCTTCAGTCAACATCTCCAGCTTCTTTCTCCTCCCTTGAACATTTCAGTCACTCATCTTACAGATTACTACAACAGTAACCTCCAGGCTCTTCTGGACTTTCATGCACCACTAAATCCAGGACAGTCACTTTCACCCGCTCTGCACCGTGGTTCAGTGTGGAGCTGAGACACATGAAACGGTCTGGTCGTGTCCTGGAGAGGGCCTATATCACATACGGGCTGACGGTGCATAAATTGGCCTACCGGGAACATCAGCGGAGATATGCTAAGGAACTCTCCAAGGCCAGGTCAGCATATTACTCCAGCATCATCGACAATAACCCATGTAACTCCAAACAACTTTTCACCACCATCAAACACCTGCTAAAACCTCAGACTTCACCACACCATGACCAAACAATCACACAGTGCAATAAATTCATGGACTTTTTCACCTCCGCGCATCTCTCTCCACCACTAATAGTTTCATCGCATCACATGACACCACACCCACCACACAACTATCTCACTTCTACCCCACAGTGCAGCAGGAGGTCGAGAAGGTCATTGGTAAATCCAAACCATCCACATGCTCCCTCGATCCCCTCCCCTCCCCTCTGCTTAAAGCTCATTGCTCCTCCCTCAGCCATCTCATCACTAACATAATAAATCTCTCCCTTCAAACCGGTCATGTTCCTACTAGCCTCAAAACAGCCATAATCAAGCCCCTCCTCAAAAAGCCCACTCTAGATCCTGAACCTCTGTCAAATTACACACCCATCTCCAACCTCCCCTTCATCTCTAAAATACTAGAAAAAATGATCTCCATTCAACTCCACAACCATCTTAAACTCAATAACCTATATGAAAAATTCCAAGCCGGTTTCCGCCCCGCCCACAGCACAGAGACCGCTCTCATCAGAGTCACAAATGACCTCCTGATGACCGCTGACTCCGGCTCCACCTCCCTCCTCATCCCTCTCGACCTCTCTGCTGCATTTGATACAGTTGATCACCACATCCTCCTTCACCGTCGTTGGCATCACTGGAAATGCACTTCAATGGTTTAAATCATACCTCACGGGAAGGACCGAGTTCGTAGCCCTGGGGGATGCTAAATCTTACCCTAACACTGTCACCTGTGGGGTCCCCCAGGGCTCTGACCTCGGTCCAACCCTCTTCACCATCTACATGCTCCCTCTCGGTCGTGTCGTCAGCAAGCATAGGATTCAATTCCATTGCTATACTGACGACACTCAACTATACCTAAAGGTCACTCCCTCCTCCACCCCCTCATCCTCTGTCACTCAACTGGACTCCTGCCTGGAGGAGATTAAGGCTTGTATGAGCAAAAACCTTTTACAATTAAACTGTTCCAAAACAGAGGCTATCCAAATTGGCACTCCACACCAGCTCCAATCCTCTGTTATTTCCTCTGTCTCCTTTCTCGGCCACAACTCTTCCTTCTCTCCCTCAGTCACTAACTTGGGTGTCAGGTTTGACCCCAATCTTAGTTTTGAACAACACATAACCCACATCTGCAAAATGTCCTTCTTTCACCTCCGTAACATTGCCAAACTCCGACCATCTCTTTCCCGTCAATCTGCAGAGAGGCTCGTCCATGCCTTTGTCTCCTCCAGGCTGGATTACTGCAACGCACTCCTCATCGGGATCCCGGGCAAGAGCCTTCAAAGGCTTCAGTATGTTCAAAACAGCGCTGCCCGGGTCCTGATGAGGGTGCGAAAACATGACCACATCACCCCCATCCTTCGCACTCTGCACTGGCTCCCCATTCACCTCCGCATACAGTACAAAATCCTCCTTCACACCCATCACTGTCTGCACGGTGCTGCCCCCACTTACCTCACTGAACTCCTCCGCCCACATATTTCAGCCAAAACCCGGTCGGGCCAACTGCACCATCTGCACCCGCCCAGGACTCGGCTCAAGACCATGGGTGACAGGGCCTTTGAGGCTGCTGCCCCCCATCTGTGGAACGCCCTCCCCGACCACCTCAGGGCTCCACAGACGCTGGACTCATTTAAAAAAGGACTTAAAACCTTTTTAGCCTTTGCAGACTAATTGCTTTTACTGTTTTTAGGTGTTTTTTTACTGCTTTTATTGTTTTTTTATCACTGTTTTTTTTTACTGTTTTACTGTGCACTTTGAGATTTGCCAGCAAATGTAAAGTGCGTGACAAATAAAATCCATTATTATTATTATTATTATTATTACTCAGGTTCAGACAAATATAATAAATAAAAAAGCTATATTCCATCCTCGCGGTGCTTAGATTTGCCAAAACACTCTGCATGAAAGAAAAAATAAATGAAAGCACGCCACAGAGACATATGTCCAATGAAATGCACCCGATTCAGTGTTTTTGACTGCGCTGCATCTGAGTGTCATATTTCAGGCCATAGCAACAGAATCAGCAGCTGCCACGTCTGTCCGACCATTCCAATCTAGCATCTACCTTCCACCAGTCCTCTCGTATGGACCATAGCTCCTTCTGAACTGTCCATGTTCTTTGTGTCGCCCCCTGCTGGTCTTGTACTGTTCTTCAGCCTGAAGGAACCTCCAGTCATGTCTGGCTGCTGGGAACCCAACCTGAAGCTCCGAGAGGCTCACAGACTCTTTGAGGACCAGATTATTGGACCGGAGTCCATCGTCAACATTGGAGGTCAGAGTTCAGAGGTTAGAGGTCACGGTCCGCAGTGAAGCTGTGAATGTCTGACTGGTGTTGGTTTGTCTCCTTCTGTAGATGTTTTCTTCACCGGAACAGCTGATGGGAAGATTGTGAAGATGGTTGGACGAAGAATCCACACGGTGACAAGACTTGGAAAACTGCCCTGTGGTGAGAACTGACCCTGAAGGTTAATGGTTAAGATAAAGGTTAAAGGTTAGACTATAGGTTAAAGGTTAATAGTTAGACTAAAGGTTAAAGGTTAATAGTTAGACTAAAGGTTAAAGGTTAATAGTTAGACTAAAGGTTAAAGGTTAATAATTAGACTAAAGGTTAACAGTTGGGCTAAAGGTTAATGGTTAGGTGAAAGGGTAGCCTAACGGTTAAAGGTTAACTGTTAGACCAAAGGTTAAAGGTTAGACTAAAGTTTAACAGTTGGACTAAAGGATTTTCTCATGTGAATGAAACAAAAGTGTATTTTTGGTGAAAGAATTTCAGGTTTAGTTTTTCTAATTAAACCACTGGTTCTACTTAATTTGAATTGGACATTAATTAATGTTATTGTGTTTCTGTATCACAGTCTGTGGATTAATGGACTGGTTTATCTGAACCGGGCTGGTTTAGTAGTGTCATAAACACCCAGTCTGATTGTTATTTTTTGTCTGGGGTGGTTCTGGTCCAGGTTCCAAGGAGGAGGAGTCCAGCTGCGGGCGTCCTCTGGGCATTAGATTTGGACCCAATGGGACCCTGTTCGTGGCTGATGCTTATCTGGGTCTATTCGAGGTCAACCCGACCACAGGTGAGAACTAGATGTTCAGATCCATTAGGTCCACTATAACTGACAACAGTTACTCCCAGTGAATATATCTGCACTTAATGCATTTGTCCAAGCTGGGTCAAGCATTAGCATTAGCTTAGTGCCAACAGAATCCCAAACTCTATGCTGCTCGCTCGCTCGTCATCTGAACCCGTTTTATCCTCACTAGGGTCATGGGGGTCCTGAGGGTGTAATCCAGCTACAATGTGCGAAGGCGGGGTACACCCTGTATGAGTCTCCAGTTCATCTCAGGGCTGAACATATATAGACAAACAATCACTCTCACATTCACACACCTATGGGAAATTTAGATTAACCAATTAACCTATCAGTGCATGTGTTTGGATGGTGGGAGGAAACTGGAGTGCCCAGTGAAAACCCACGCGGACACGGGGAGGACATGCAAACTCCATGGGATTCGAACCAGGGTCCTTCTTGCTGTGAGGCATGAGTGGTAACCACTGCACCACCGTGCCGCCCCATTTTCAAATCAGAGAATGAAAAATTAAGCATATTTTCTTTTTTTAAATTTCACAATAGAAAAAGGGAAAACGCAAATGAAGTCTTTTTCTGTTTTCAATTAGTATTATTCATACATGGAAATCCAAACTAAAAATACTTGTAATTTAGTTGTTGTTTTCAATTTTCTTTCTGGGTGTGACTTCCATCTTCATGAAGACACGCTCTTCCACAGCACTGTGGTGAAGACAGTTTGACGTTCAATATTCAGATCCACCTTTTGATAAAGTTTACACCTGGTGAGCTGCTTGAGGCCCCTCAGTCTGATGTCTTATATTTGATAGAAGTTCACCTTCTCCATCAGCATCAACAGATGTCCACTCAGCCTTACCCCAGTTGAGCAGCTTCAGGAGTGGGCACCCACTCTTTGCTGCTGAGGAGTTTAGGGAATGTCACAAAATAAATCAACCAGAAAGATGACAAAGAAAAAGAAAAAAACATTTCTCCATTAAATCATCATCATAATGTCCATCTCAAATGAATTAATAAATAAATAAATGAATGAATAATAACTTTATTAATTTTCTAGTAATTTTTTACTTATAAATTGTAGGTTGTTTTTCAATAGTGTGTGGGTCATGTGACCTCTGGACTCCAAAAGCCCTAGTATGGGCACACAAGACACACCTCTTATTTTTCATTTATATCACTTAATTAATTTTAGAGAAAAATTTTAGCAGTTTATTTATTTATTTTAGTTTTCTTTTTCCGTTTTTATATTGTCAAATAAAAAAAAGAAAATATGCTTAATTTTTCATTTTCTGTTTTCTGATTTGAAAATTAAAATCGATTGGCCAGAAGATCCACAAGCTGATATTCAGGTCTGTGATTCTGATTTTGATATGGACAAAAATATGTGGGGTCACCATGGAAACTGTGATGAAGTCCATATGGGACCTTTATATACAGCCCAAATGTGACCCTTCTGGGGCCCACATGGACACGCTGGATGGGTACCGACTGATCATCATGAACAGTGTTACTGCAGACTCTCTCATAAGGCAACAGGTCTTTAACATTTACCCATCTGTCCTCAGGTGAGGCGGTCCGCCTGGTGTCTGGGGGTCAGTTGGTTGGTGGCAGGAAGCTATCATTCATTAATGACTTGGCGGTGACACAGGATGGAAAGAAAGTGTACTTCACTGACTCCAGCAGCAGGTGGCAGCGCAGAGACTACCTGCACCTCATCATGGAGGCCACAGCCGATGGGCGGTACGATCACAGCCCCTTTAGAACAGCTCCTCCCCTCGCCATTCAGTCCCATAGTGGCTTTTTGGCTGCAGTTCCACCAGAATTCCACTGGGGGCAATCAACAGAGTGCAAAATGAATGTTTCCCTATGAAGCTAGATGCTAAAATTTTCTATTTCACCTAATTGTCACTGAGAGCACTCAGATTTAAATGTAGTTCTTGAGAGTTCAACATGGTTTTTAAGTGAAAAATGTAGGGAACGAATACATATGTCCCTTTGATTTCTTACACAACGCGCTGGAATTCTGCATTCTGCTAGCGCGTTCTTCTGGTCAGCTGACGAGAGGATGGATTATGACCAGAGATATCACTTGACAGCTGGCCCCATACCAAGCCACACCCCTTTTAGAACAGCCTCGCCACTTGCCATTCAGTCACAGCCCCTTTAGAAACACTAAAAAAAATAAAAACAATTGTAGCATATGTAGTCTACGTATCTGTGTCAGCTCTGCTTCAGGACAAGAAGGCTCATTGCTGTAAAGCGGTATCTCTGGCCGTAAACTCTATGTGATGTCATCCAGACTTTAAATCTCTTTTTAAAGCAAATACGTGACTCTAAAGTTTTTAAACTCAGCCCTGGGTATTTTCTCTACAACCTGTTTGAACCCCTTAGATAAGGGCACTGTGAGGGCTATAGCTCCATAGAACTCTATTCATTCTGAACTCCAAAAATCCAGCGCCCCACATGAAAACAGATGGAACTGCAATCAATCATTAAACATTCTGTGGCACGGTGACTGTTTCTTACCTGGAGGTGGTGGCAGCAGCAGTGAGTGAAGACGTCTGTGTGTGTTTCCAGGGTCCTGGAGTATGACACTGAGACCCGTGAACTGACGGTGGTGATGGACAACCTGCGATTCCCAAACGGCATCCAGCTGCTGCCAGATGAAGAGTCAGTGCTGGTTGTCGAGACCACCATGGCCAGGATCCGCAGGTAACTCATCTGGAACAGTTTCATCTTTAGCTCATCTACGGCTTCAGCTTCATGTACATCAGGGGTCTCAAACATACGGCCCAGGTGCCAAATGTGGCTCACCAAAGGTTCCAATGCGGCCCCTGGAATGAATTTGTAAAAGTCAATAATTCCACAGTCAAGGCTGTGAACTGATTTTAGTTCAGGTTCCACATACAGACCAATATTATCTACAGTCAAATAACATGAAAACCTACAAAAAAATAATACATCCATATAATGCCGATAATGACAACTTCAAATTTTTATCTTTGTTTTAGTTTTTTTAAAAATAATTTTGTTTACAAACTATGATGTAACAATAAAATGTGAAAAACCTGAACAAGTATGAACAACATGAAATGTTTAAAGAAAAGTCACTACAATTCTAACTATTTTTTGCTTCTTCATGTAAAAATATGTCAAATCAAAACATTGTTAAAATTGCATTTATTTTTCCTTGGAAATTAAAAAAAAAATTTCTGGTTATTTCCATCTTTTTTGTTTGTATAGTTTGGAAAAGAAAATATTTTCATAATCTATTGAGGGTGTTTTGCACTCATTCAAAGGCAAAATTTTGCAGTTATTATTTACATGGTATTCTATTATTTTACTGGAAATCATGTGGCCCTGGAAAGAAAATGAGTTTGAGAGCCTGATGACACATGACACACGGGAGACTCTGCCTCTCTTATAAATATAAAGTTAAAGGTAGTGTGTTAGATATTAAAACTAAAACACCCAGAATGCATTTCACCCACTAATGACCAATCACAGACCTTCACATTGTCCTCTTTCTAAACACATGAGATGAATACACAAATGTCCCAAATCAAAAGAACTAAGATATCAACATTGAATGGAAGCATCATGTGATGTTGTGTAGAACCCATCTGAATAGCCAAGGCTCATGGGTAATGTAGTCAAATCAACCCTAGCCCCAGAGTGGATCATGTCATGTCATATTTACTTATTTATTTTTTCCTGTTAATCATTTATATTAAACCAGTTAAATCAAGAAACACCTATTATCTTGATGTAGAAAATACAGAGAAACACAATACATTAAAATGAAAATACATAACACTTATGTAATAAAGATATAATTAAATTAAGTTAAAACAGTAAAAAACAGCAAAAACTGAATGTGATGTTATGTAATGTCTCTGTTTCCATGGAAACAGCATCAGCTCCAGGCTTATTTATAATATGAAGATGCTGTTATAGGGTGTGTGTGTGTGTGGATGGTGGTTGTGGTGTGTGTGTGTGTGTGTGTGTGTGTGTGTGTGTGTGTGTGTGTGTGTGTGTGTGTGTGTGTGTGTGTGTGTGTGTGTGTGTGTGTGTGGTGGTGGTAGGGTAGTTCATGTTCAGGCTTGAAGGTCAGATTTAGGAGGATTTAGTTTTGTTTTCTTCAGACATTTTGGATTCTGTGACACTGATAAAACAGTATTTTCGCTCCATTTTTATACATTTGTTAACTTAAGTGTTATATAATATTCACAGTTCGTATTTCAGCAGATCATAGAACTAATACCAACTGTGACAGACTGAATGAGGTGTGGTTTATCATGTAAATGTTGGATTGGCCGTTCATCTGCTCCTACATGAACACATCACACTATTTTACAAATAATATAATGAAATTAAAGTAAAGCAATGAATTAAATCTGTTCTGGGTCCATGAGGATTAATTGAAGGCCATGTGTGTCCTCAGATCCAGGACTCATTTACAGACCTGGACAAGAATAAAGAAACGGCCTTCAGTTGCTACTGTCTGATCTCCATAGAAACAGGAAAAAAAATGCTTTCATAAAAGCCCAGTTAAGAAATGGCTTTTTTCAGACTTTTGAGGATGTTTAAACATCAAAACCACATCCTTCAGTTACAACAGAAAGAACAACTGTTGGACCCAAAAACAACCAGTGTAACAGTCATTTTCCATCTACTGTTGAATGAAGTTCCAG
The DNA here is from genome assembly GCA_020466265.1 of Siphamia tubifer. NCBI lineage: Eukaryota > Metazoa > Chordata > Actinopteri > Kurtiformes > Apogonidae > Siphamia > Siphamia tubifer. The sequence goes on along the minus strand of CM035797.1, from coordinate 8,621,215 downwards.
CTCATTAACAGTCAACTGGAACATCCTGCTGTCATGTGACATGTGACCTTTGACCTTTCTCCTCATCAGAGTCCATGTGGCTGGTTTAAATAAAGGTGGCATGGACACGTTCGTGGACAACCTTCCCGGTTTTCCCGATAACATCCGACCCAGTTCCAGTGGAGGATACTGGATCGCCATGTCCGCCGTCAGACCCAACCCCGGCTTCTCCATGTTGGACTTCCTGTCCCACAGACCCTGGATCAAGAAACTCATCTTTAAGGTAAAAGGAAACACAAGGTCCAGGGTTCAACAGGATCCAGATCCTGAAATGTCTTGTTTGGAGCTAGCTTAGCTGCGCTAGATGTCCCTCGTGGCAGCAAATCTAATTTGCTACCATAGTAGTCTAGTGCTGCTCAATGTCACTTTTGGCAAGATTTCCCTGAAACTGGCCGATGATTCACGGTGAAGTATAGAGTCAGAGGGCGAGAATAACAAGGTGACGCTGCAATGATTCAGAGAGAAACAACCATAGAAGAAGAACAACAACAACGATAGATGGCTGCCAACTGGGTGGTGATTTCCTTTTATAAAAGATGAGTGAAGAATGTGAGAAAATGTCAACAATCTTTAAAATCTTTTTACAGGCGTGACAACAGTCGTTAAGCTCCATAATCTGCAATTTTGTTTATTCATTCATAACTTTCTCCAGACTCCTCCGTGAACCTTCCAACGCTCTATGTCATCCTAAAGATTACGCTGATTGGTTGTAGTACTGTCCGATTGCATACAGAGGGATTTGAAAGACAACCTTTTAGCCCGCATTACCTACCTATGAAGCACGACTAGACCCATACATCATGGATATATGTGTGTGTGTGTGTGTGTGTGTGTGTGTGTGTGTGTGTATGAATGATAGATAGCGCAGCTAGGCAAGTATGAAGCAATTTTTGGAACAAAATTAAGTGCATTCACAGGAAATGAATATGTGCATATTTGGGATATGCATGTGTCTTTGGTTATAGTTGAGCATAGAATAAATATTGTCAAACTCTAAAATGAGTCCATTTGTACTTATAATATGTTGAGTGTTTGACATTTGTCAGAATAAGTTACAACATCAAAAATTACATTCACGAAATGAAAAGTTACGAGTATACTGTCTTCAGTACGAATACGATTTTCTCAGATGGAAGAAATTGGTCAAAAATCCATCATGGGTTATGTCATCACGTAATCACAATATTTTCCTTCTGCTTTCAATCCTAAAGTACATTAAATTTTTCCAATGGATAGAGCTGCACTGAGAAAAGTCACAGATTTTCTCGAACTTCTAGGAGTGAAGTTGTCTCTGATGTGTTGATAGTTTGAATTCCATCTGTTTTCTGTGTTCAATGGATAATGTCTGTGACGTGATGATGTAATCGATGACATATTCAGACATTGGACAAAATGTAAACATCGATCAGAAAAAGAATAATGTCCATCAGCAAGATCTTCTGATGTATCGGTGGTGTTATTGACAGTAACTCAACTTAGATGTGCGTGTACATGTACTGACTAAAAAACAGTTAAATAAAGAAACTGTTTCAGTTAAGTTTGGTTCATCAAACAGACCAAATGCACCATTAGCAGATGATCCAGCATCTGTTCTAGATGACGATCAGATGCTGATCCAGCATTCTCTTTTTTTAACACATTTTTTACTTGTGTTTTCTTAATTACAATACAAAGAAACCAGACAAAACAAAATAAAACATCATTATGCACATCAACAAGTCCAAATGTAAAAGGCACTTGACGAAAAAATATACATACCGGTACATCTTTAGTGTCTAAAGGTAATGGTGGTTTACTGCTGGCCTGGACTGTTACGTTACACAATATATTGTTTGAGCATCGACATCACTATGTACGTGTGCACAATAGTCACATTGCAGGTCCTGCAATTATTTTTATTTATTTATTTATTTTTATTTATTTGTATACATTTTTATTTTCAAAATGTATTGAGTTAATAATTTTTTTATTTGTATTCATTTGTTATTTATTTGTCTTTTTTATTTAATTGTTCATTTTTATTTATTTATCTTTAATTAACGAATTAATTATTAATTATTAATGATTAATTATTAATTTAATTTCATTATTTCAGCTACAAGAAGCATGATACAGAAACATATGTTCTGTGTTTGACTGTTTGCGTTCATTTGTTTTATTTTATTTTATTTTTTATTTATTTTTAATGAGCTTCTCCTTTTAATGTGGTTCATGTTGATGTCAACCCCGGATCTGGATCCTGTGTTACATAAGGTTCTTTTCAGATGTGTTTAGGAGTTGATAGTCTGTAACCTGTCAGTGTCCCTCTGCAGATCTTCAGTCAAGAGGTCCTGATGAAGTTCGTTCCACGGTACAGTCTTGTGGCCGAGCTCCACGACGGCGGCGTCTGCACGCGGAGCTTTCACGACCCCAATGGCCTCGTGGCGGCCTACATCAGTGAGGTCCACGAACATGATGGGAGTCTCTACTTGGGCTCGTTCCGTTCACCGTATATCGCCAAACTTGACCTGCAGAAGGTGTAAAGAAGATCCGCTGAGCTGCATTCCCTTTTTAACATGAGACCAAACGCAGCAGGAGGTTCGCCATCACCGGTGACGATCCGTCAACACCTCAACTTCCTGAAGCTATTGGACAGATGACGGTGACGTTCAGCTCAGACCTTCACTGTGTCCTCAAATCATTCGTTTTAATGAATTTCCACAACTTCCTGTTTGGTTTTGCAGTGTTTTATTTCCTTGGTGTTAATGTGTTACCGATGTAGGTCACGTGACAGGTCCACACCGTGTCCAGTCCAGTTTGTGGCTGTTCAGCATCGGGTCACAGAGTTCAGCGTTAAGGTCAAATTGGTCCATTCCCACAGGGTTTGGAACCGGCTGGTCCATTTGGCTTCAGACTGGTTCCACGTAGCCCAGATCAGGTCAGACCAATGAGGAATAAAGTATAAAGTGAGTCCATATCTTCAACAGCTCCATCGGCAGACTGTAGATGTTCTAATTCTGTTTAACCTCATGACCACAACCTTTGACCCCTGTCAGGAGCTAGTTTATCTCATCCGGGTCAATGGGGGTCGGTACAATGGCCAACTGAAGATAAGTTTGTTTGAAAAGGTGTCAGAGTGGGTTGGAGCAGTGTGTGTTTTTAATGCCATCTAGTGGTGAAGGTGCAGACTTTCCACTGAAAGCCTAAAGCAGGGGTCTCAAACATGTGGCCCGGGAGCCAAATGTGTCCCGCCAATGGTTCCAATGTGGCCCGTAAGATGAAGAGCATAATAACCTATTCAATAGCTCCATATTTTCTTCTCATTTTTTCTTTGCCTTGAAACGATGACAACGTAAAATTTTTGTCATTGTTTTACTGCAAAATATAATATTAAATTATGAAAATATTTTCATTTACAAACTATCCTGTAACAATAAAAAATGTGAAAAGCCTGAACAAATATGAACAACCTGAACTGTCCAAAGAAAATTAGACACAATTTGAACAATTTTCTGCTTCTGTTACAAAGACTTTAGTGTCTTTGTAGAACTGATTCATAATAAAACACATGGACTAATAATGATCAGTTGAGGGAGAATATTGTTAAAATCGCCCTTATTTTCCTTGTGAAATTTCACATTTTTTCCATTTGGATAATTTATAAAAGTATTTTCATTTAATAGGTTTTTTTGCACTAAAACAATGAAAAAAATCTGGAGTTGTCATTATTTATAGGTTATTATGTTTTTATTTTACTGGTCTGGGCCATTGGAGATCAAATCAAGCTGAGTTTGAGACCCCTGGCCTAAAGCGTGTCATCAGAATCGGTTTATTTTGTAGGTTCTGGTCTTTTTTTACTGAAGAAGTAATGGGTGAAGAACCTTAACACTGGATATCACCTGACACAACCACTCAATGGCCCGGTCCTATAACCAGTCCTGGCCTGTAGATGGATCTGGACACACACCGAGGACCGTCATGTTCTTTAACAGATACATGTCAATGCCGCATCTGTGACTGGAATGCGCGTCAACATGTCGGCCATCTTGGATCTGCTTTTCTTCAGATGTTTTGATGATCACCTTAGTGATTACCACTGGAGATGAGATTAAATCTGAACCAACACGTGGTTTCATCCATGTTTTCAGGTTCAGGGTTTGGTTCTGTTTGAAATTTGTTTTAAAAAATATTGGGTTAATTATTCAAGTCCATGTTTGACTCAGGGTCATATCCATCCTGTCATTCATGAATTTAATTTCTATGTTACCATGGCAATGACCAAGCATCCTGCAGAACTATCACAGTTGTTTAACGTAGTGAAGCAGTTGTAAAACACACACTGTTTAATGAATCTACACTGCGGCAAAGTGTTCTGGATGGGTTTTAGTTTCCCAGACTAAGGTTCAGGACCCGAAACAGTCCATGGTTCAACACTGCCTGGCCCCAAAAAAAGTTACACATGCAATATTTCACTGCTTCACCTTTGGTTTTGATTACAGGAGATTGACACTCAATTTAAGTAGGCTAATATTTCAGATCCTTCCATGGGTAAATACTGCAGTGGTTAATAATGTTTCAGTTGGAACAAGTTATGTATAAGCTAACTGATTCAGTAAATGTCCTCTTATGTCTGTAATGTTTAACAGATTGGACACCACCAGGACTGATCAGGGTCATCAGGCTTGTGATAAAATACTTTAGGGACCATGAGACATAATTTTCACACAAAAATGTGCCTCAGAAAAATCCAGACTGGGATGATGAAGAGTTGATGCAGCAGTCTGATCATCATCATCATCAATAATAAAAAATTAATGCAACTATGGATGGAAAAAAAATACAATTAACCTTATTGTGACTCTACATAAGTGTGGCAAAAAAGTAAAAGTCTCCTGTAATTAAAACCAAAGGTGGTGCAGTCAAATACTGCATATGTGAGTATTTTTTTCCCAACAGTGTATTTATACAGAGCGCTCAAGTCCCACTCTCTCAGGTTGAGCCCATTGGATGTAATTTCAGAAACACAATGTGTAGTAACTTCTTTATCTTAATTTAAGCTACTGTGACTGTCAGTTTATTTGTAAAATTCTGTTTTAAAATTCAGACACTTTACTCAGGATCCAAGGATTATTCTCTGTTCAAGTTTTTACTGAAGGATAGAGAACATAAAAGGGGTGGGGTTTGGAGTCTATTGAGTCAGAATATGAAGAGTGAATTCATTTCCCTGTCGAGAAGAAATGTCAGATATGGGTGACAAAAACAAGACTCAAATGACATAAATATCATGTAAAAGCTTCAATATGGGTCAAAACATAGTAACAGCCTGTCAAGACAGAAATTTGATTGATTGCCATTCTGACATCTATTTCAATATCAAGTATCTCTTTGTTTTGGATAATCCCTCATGGTCCAACAACTCCAACTAAAGCAAAAAATTACTAATTTAACAACATTTGTCAAATTGTCAGAGTAATATAAGTCATTTGTAATACAATAAATGTTCTGCACTTACATAGTACTTTTCCACCTTCATGGTGTTCAAAGCTCTTTACATTAGCCACACATTCACCCATTCACACTCATACACCAGTAGGTTTCTAAGGTTCTGTCAGTCCTACTGGGAGACTAAGGGTTCAGTGTCTTGCCCAAGGACACTTCGACACGTGGGCACCCAGAGCCGGGACGTGAACCACTGACCCTTCGATCATCGGATGACCCGCTCTCCCAGCTGAGCCCCTTAATAGAAAAATACAAAAAAGAAAGCTGCATTTTTTTTTGCCCTGGATGAAATTATACTTGTTAAACAGGAAAAATCTGAAAAGTTTCCAAAGTATCCAACATAAATCCGTTAAGTCTATTTTTTTTAGGTATCTGTACTTTACCTGAGTATTTATTTTTCTGGAAATGTTTTACTTTTACTCCCTACATTTGTTCATAAATATCTGTCCTTTACATTTATATAAATATCTGTACTTCATACTCTTTATATTCTCAGAACAGTTTTGTTACTTTTTTAAACTAAACAGATGTGACAGTACAAAAATAAGTCTCTTCAGAGGGAAAAAATGCGACTTTATATATTATAATTATGACTTTTATCTCATGATTGTGACTTTTTATCTCGTAATTTCAACTCTTTTTCTCATAATATTGCATATATTACCTGATATTTATGACTTTCTTATAATTTTGACCTTTTATCTCCTAATTCTTAATTTCTTATCTCATAATTATGCATTGTTTAATCTCATAATGATGACCTTTTTATCTCAGATTTTTCCATAATTTCCTGCCTATATTCACAAAACTGATGACCTTGACCTGATCAGACACATTTTCTACACAGTAACTCACTTTTAAGTATGGTAACAAAGTGCTTCTATTTCTTGCCACCTCTGCACATTGTCTCTGACGGTGACATTACTGTGTTTTGACCCATATATATATATATATATATATATATTTATAACCCTGGTAGAGAAGCACAGCTCTTCTGTGGACCCAGCTCCAGGTGCTGATGGTCCAACATGGCTGACTTGTTTCCCAGTAATGGACTGCAGCAACTACACCGTCCTCTGCACCAAGAAGATGCAGAAGACGGTGCTGACGTTTTGGTCTGATGGATTCAAACAGAACAACAGAGACCACCACAAATGTCAGGGTTGGGTCCACCACCTAAACCTGACCCGAATCAAAAAATTGAATGAAATGAAATGAAATAAACAAAACAAGCATTTGGTTTATTTCAATTGTGTCACAGAGTAAAGAAAAACAAACAACCAAGGAAGAAAACAGAGAAATGAATAAATAAATAAATGACACATCAGTCAGACTTGTTGTGCAGTTTTCCACTGCCTGGCCAAAAAAAAGTCACACACATTTCACTGCATCACCTTTGGTTTTGATTCCAGGAGACTGACACTCAATTTAATTTTTTTTAATTACACAGTTTATCGAATTTAAACACAGCAATAACATAAAATTCTGGTCCACGACCTTAACCTGGTCCTAAACCACTACAGAGGTCAGAGTTGGGCCAGTACCTGATACTGGTTCAGGTTCTAGTTCAGTTTCAGGCCCTTCTATCTGTAAATGTGTTAGAGCCACTATTTATTATTAACTTTACTGAGGTTTGGGTGAAAGTTAGAACCTGATCCTGGTCCTGAACATTGACTGATCCCCTTAAAGCAGGGGTCTCAAACATGTGGCCCAGGGGGCCGAATGCGGTCCGCCATTGGTTCCAATAATAAAAGTATTTTCATAATTTAATGGGGGGAGGGGTTGCACTAAAACAATGACAAGCATTTGGAGTTGTTTTCATTTTACTGGTCCGGGCCTTTGGAGATCAAATCAGGCTGAATGTGGAAAATGAGTTTGGGAGCCCTGACATGAAGAGTCTGGAGAATTAGAACCAATTAAATACATGTTACGTCGATAAGGTTTGTGTTGGTTCCTTTGCTGTTTGTTTTAGATCCAAACTAAGCTTGATTTGACAGACATGATGTGTTCAGGTACCAAATGTTGGTTCTTTTATTTCTTCAGATTCAATGTCCTCTAACCCAATGTTTCTCTTTCTTTTTGTCTGTATTTCTGGACTGATCTTCTCTGATCTTTGAATTGGTCTCATTCTGTGCTTTTCAGCTCCTTTAAAATAAAACCTGCTGTTTTACTAAACTTGTATCTGAGTCTGAATTTCAACATCAAATGACAATATTATCTGCTGCTTTGGGCTAAAAATACACTGAGCCAAACACCAAAACTGAAAACCTTTAGTTCAAGTGTTTGTTTATCACACCTTCAGTTTCTGTTTCTAAATTTACTTAGAGGCTGACTTTTATTAGACATGAACCTATTAATAGTGACATTTATCACCAGACACTTATTCTTCTGGAAACACAGACCCTAACCCTAACAATAAAAGAAGAAATTACAGGTTCTGCCTGATTTAAAAAATATAAAACACCAAAACAATTCATTAATTTTAAGGTAAAACCTTGTCTGAGTTGTTCAGGGTTAAACTGGGTGTGGATATTTGGGAGGTAAACTAGATTAGCTAGTTAGTTCGTCAGTCAGTTAATTAGTTAATTACAGAACCATAATTTAATTCTGTGCATTCAGTTTTATATTTATTTATTTATTAGGGCATTAACAATAATAAAGTCGGAGTCGAGTCGACGTGTCGTAATGATGTCATCACATTGTCAGCTGAGGAACAACACAGACATGCGGTTAAAACAACAAAAAACAAAACACAGACACAGACACACATCTGTCCAGCAATGAGCAACTTGTATTAAAGTTCACTGCAATGTAACAATGTCCACTGATAAGACACAAGCATCAACATTTTAACCCCAACAAAACAGAGTTTTCTGTTAAATTTAACTGCACAACATCAGTAGGTGAACACATGTCTGCACATTTTGTCTGGACCCACGGCTCTAAAACCGGACTGTCCAGACGTCTGTCACGGGTCCTCACTTTTTATATTAAGTGCAAAAAGTTTAAGGCAGTGGCCAAGCCACACACCACACTGTCCACATCATGTTTGGAAAGAAGGAGTGCGTTGTCTGCGCTGCTGCTCACTCGGGTTAGCTAGCGGATGCTGCTTATATCATGCAGATTAGCTAGCAAATGCCTCTTCAGATGGCCGTGTCATTTTCCTTTCATCTAAGGTGAAGTAAGGTGAAGTAAAAGAGAGTGACAAACACACATGCGATGTGTGTCTGTCACTCTCTTTTGTTTTGTTAGCCCACCACAACTGTCTTACCTGCAGCAGCCATGTCTGGTTTAGGTCTGACTGTGTTTACGAGAGAGAGAGAGAGAGATTGAGAGAGATAGAGGAGAGAGAGAGGGACAATAACATGAGACTTGTTGACTCCTCCAAATTTAAGTTGACTTGTGCTACAGGAGTCGACATATCTGTTAATGCCCTAACATACACACACACACACACACACACACACACATATATATATATATAAGATGAGTAGGCACATGGAGCAATACATGAGCAGAGCACAGCAAGGAATAGGCAACAACACCAGGGGAGCCAAACACCAGCTACTGGTTGACAGGGCAATTGCCCGAGATTGTAAGATGAGGAACACCAACCTGTGCACTGCCTGGATTGACTACAAGAAAGCCTATGACTCAATGCCACATACATGGATACTGGAATGCTTAAAACTGTATAACATCAACAGGACACTAAGAGAGTTCATCCAGAACTCAATGAGGCTGTGGAAGACAACTCTGGAGGCCAACTCAAAGCCAATTGCACAAGTGAGCATCAGATGCGGCATTTACCAAGGAGATGCTCTGTCCCCCCTGCTGTTCTGCATAGGCCTAAACCCCCTCAGCCAGATCATCTCAAAGAGTGGCTTCGGTTACCAGTTCCGAAGTGGAACATCCATCAACCACCTCCTCTACATGGATGACATCAAGCTGTATGCCAAGAATGAGCGTGACATTGATTCCCTAATTCACCTCACCCAGATCTAAGGCAAAGACATTGGGATGTCATTGGGACTAGATAAATGTGGGCGGAGGATATCTAGAAGAGGAAAGGTGATCACAACTGAAGGGGTTCACCTACCTGAAGGGAACATCACAGATGTGCAGGAAAGTTACAAATACCTGGGGATCCCACAGACAAATGGTAATCATGGGGAGACAGCTCGGAAGTCAACCACAGCCAAATACCTACAGAGGGTAAGGCAGGTCCTGAAAAGTCAGCTGAATGGCAAAAATAAGATCCAGGCCATTAACACCTATGCCCTGCCAGTGATCAGATACCCAGCTGGGATAATATCCTGGCCACTGGAAGAGATACAAGCCACTGATATCAAGACAAGGAAACTCCTTACCATGCATGGAGGGTTTCACCCCAAGTCCAGTGTCCTGAGGCTGTACACTAAACGAAAGGAAGGGGGCCGAGGACTAGTAAGTGTCAGAACTACTGTCCAGGAGGAAACAGCGAACATCCAGAAATACATCAAGAAAATGGCCCCCAATGACCAACTGCTAAGTGAATGCCTCAGGCAGCAAAAGCCCAGTAAATTCGAGGAACCAGAGGGGATATCATGGAAGGACAAACCCTTGCATGGCGTGTACCATCGGCAAATTGAGGGAGTGGCTGATATGGAAAAGACATACCAGTGGCACTACTCATGGCTGCACAAGAACAAGCCCTGAACACCAGAGCAATAGAGGCTGGAGTCTACCACATCAGACAGGACCCCAGGTGTAGGCTGTGTAGAGAAGCCCCTGAGACAGCCCAGCACATCACAGCAGGGTGTAAGATGCTGGCTGGCAAGGCATACATGGAGAGGCATAACCAGGTAGCGGGCATACTGTACAGGAACATCTGTAAAGAGTATGAACTGGAGGTCCCAGGGTCAAGATGGGAGAACCCCCCAAAGGTGACAGAGAACAAACAGGCCAAGATCCTGTGGGACTTCCAGATCCAGACTGACAAGATTGTGATGGCCAATCAACCTGACATAGTGGTGGTGGATAAACATGGGAAGACAGTGGTGGTGATAGATGTAGCAGTCCCCAGTGATAGCACCATCAGAAAGAAAGAACATGAGAAGAGCTGAAAGAGGAGTTAGAGAAAATGTGGAGTGTGAAGGCAACAGTGGTACCAGTAGTGATCGGAGCATTAGGGGCAGTGACCCCCAAGCTGGGACAATGTCTCCAGCAGATACCAGGAACAACATCAGAGATCTCTGTACAAAAGAGCGCATTGCTAGGAACAGCTAAGATCCTGCGCAGAACCCTCAGGCTCCCAGGCCTCTGGTAGAGGAGCCGAGTCTGAAGGAGACACCGCCCAGATGGGGCGAGAGGAACTTTTTTTTTAATATATATATATATATATATATCATCTGTATTTGTCATTTCTTCAGTCTAGTTTACATACCAAATCTGTTCATGACTATTCACCTGGTGTCCCCTTTCCCCACTCCCTCCTCAGGGGAGGACGGGAACTCTCTCAGCAGTATCCGCATAAGGAGCCATAGACAACAGGATCTGCGGTGGCTCACCTGTGTCCTGTGCTGACCCTGACCCCAGACCTCCTCCCCCAACCTCACCCTCACTTCACCCTTTCCTTTCATCTACAAATGGACGTTCATCTACAGCTTGTCTGCACATGGAAGATTCCTTCTTTCCCACTGGGTTTTGGTGTTTTTTTCTTGCAGAGAAGGAGGGTCTAAGGACAGGGGATGCTTGGGACTTCATCTATTTCTGTGATTAATTGTTCTCTCCAATCAACTCTGTAAAGCCCTGTGAGATGACGTTGTTGTGATTTGGGGCTCTAGAAATAAAATTGAAGTGAATTAATTTGAATCTAATGAGCTAAAAAAATAACTATTGTTTTTGGTCTGGAGTGTTTAAAACCTTGTCTGAAACATTGAACATACCCATAGAACAAAACCCCTTTACAGTCATTTTGGGTGTTCCTGTAGATGTAGACACAGTACCATAAACCCAGTCTGATGACATTGCTTTTACTTCACTGTTTACACACCATAGGATTCTCTTAGGATATAAAACTTCCACACCTCCTTCCCTGTCCCAATGGCTGGAGGATATCATGCTCTTTCTTAAATAGAAAAGATAAAATTTACCCTTAGAGGATCAATGAATAACATCTATTAAAAATGTTAACCCATTATCACTTAGTTTGATAATATGAACGAATTGGAGGCTGATCCTACAATAGCTTGAATTCAGTTTTCAATAGTCTTTTTATGGAGTATACTATAGGTGTCCTTATCCTGTTTTATTACACCCCCCCCCCCCCTTTATGTTTTGTTTATGTTTATTTAGCTGTTTTTTCTTTTATATTATCTAGATATATGATTGATTTTGTTCTTTAACTATTATGTTTTGAGTAGTTTTTGACTAGTGTTGGTGTCAAGGTTCTATGTTTTTAAAAAAATTGGAAACTTTCAACTATAATTGTGAGATATTTTCTGCAGCTGTGTATGATTGATTGTTTCCAGAGGTGGAAGTAACTAAGTAGAAGTACTTCCTTTACTGTAGTTAAGTACTTTTTTTATATATGTGTGTACATTACTGGAGTATTTATTTTTCTTGAAACTTTTTAGTTTTACTCCCTACATTTTTGTATAAATATCTGTGCTTTATACTCTTTACATTCTCAGAATAGACTCAGTTTTTCAAACTAGACAAATGTGACAGTATGAAAAATAAGTCATAAATCAGAAAATGTGGCATAATTCAGAGGTTTTTTTTCTCATAATTGACTTTTTTCTCATAATTTTTTTTTTATTATAATTATATATATATATATATATATATATATATATATATATATATATATATATATATATATAATAACAGCTTTAAATATTAACATTTTAAAACAATCTGGCTTTTCCTGCTTAAATAAGTATTATTTCATCCATAGCAAAAAAAAATTTTTGTATTTTTTTTACTTTATTACATTTGAGGAGTTGTACTTTTTTACTTTTACTTTTTTATTTTTTCACCCAAGTAGTTGTACTACTACTGAAGTACAGAATGTGAGTACTTTGACCACCTCTGATTGTTTCCATCAATAAATAAAATAAAAAGAAAGAAAGAAGAACAACTATTAAAAGACCATCAATGATGATGTTTATGATGATCTTTTTTCCTGAAACAGCAGGACCTCTTCTCTAAATCTGCTTCTGATCAGTGGATCAGAATAAAGCGTGAGGTCAAAGGTCACGTGTGGTGCTTTGGACATGCTTCAACTGAGGGGATGATGGAAGAGATAACATGAAGGGCTTTAAGACCATGAGGAGATGCTGCGTTACCAGCACTCAGCTTGTCTGCATTCAGCACACGCCTCCTCCTCCTCCTCCCCCTCCCCCTCCCCCTCCCCCTCCTCCTCCTCCTCCTCCTCCTCCTCTCCATCTCTGCAGGACCGCTGTCCTCTGATCAGTCGATCTCCTGTTTCTCTCCCCATCCTACTCCCAGGGCTCAGAGGAGGAGACGACGAGTGGAGCCCAAAACGATGGACAGTGGACATACACTGGGTCTGATGTCTGAGCTCAGGAGGTGGGTGTTGTTTACCAGAACCACCGGTCGAGTGGTCTGTGATGGTCTGAAGTGGTCTGAGGGGGTCTCAGGTAGTCTGTGGTGATTTAACAGGTCTGAGGTGGAGTGAGATTAGAGGTGTTCTGAGGTGGTCTTAAGTGAACTGTGATAGTCTAAGGTAGTCTGGGCGGGGGGGGACAAAGGGGGTCTGTGGGGGTCTAAGGTGGTCTGCTCTGGTCGAACATGGTCTGAGGCAGTCTGTGATGGTCTGACGTGGACTGAGATGATCTAAGGTGGCCAACATGAAAACACATCATTCAGCATCAATCAACCTTCAGTCAGTGGTTCTGGACATCATTGTCCATCGTGTGTTCAGAGGTGGTCTGTAAAATACCATGATGTAAAAACTGTTCTTGTTCTGTATTAATGTGATAGCTGTTGTTTTTCATCATATATTTATTAACCCTTAACTCAGCTTGTAGAAAATGTTTGATTCTTTGAAGGCATCTCCTCAGTCTCATGTTGAACCAGCAGAGTCTGGACTTTTATTCTGAAGGATAGAGTGACAGGATGTTGTCTTTTGGAATAATGTCATCTGTGTTTTAAGAATGTGAGCTGTGACACCTGAACACAACATATTAATATAACACACAACTCCTACATTAAGGTCACTTCAACAGGGATGAAATTCGAACCAGAACAGACCAGTACATCCTAATCCTAGTACAACAGTGTAAGAGAAACTAAAAACAACAGAACAGAGTCAAACTGAACTGAACCAAACTGAAGCAGAGAGAACAGAACCCAGCTGGACCAAAGCTAATCAATCTGACCCTCCTGAACAGAACCCAGTGAAACTCAACCAAGTCAAACTGAACTGAGTAAAACTGAACTGAATCAACTCAAAAAGAATCAAATTAAACTGAGCAGAGTTAAAGCCAATTAGACCGTGTCAAACATGCTCATTGTGTCCAGATCTGGAACCAGAAACAGATGCTTAGCCTTAAAGTCACAGTCCTTACATAACTGAAAACATTAATCACATCGATGAAAAGAAAAACCAGGAACTAAATTAAGACTCTGGTTGAAAGCGGGCAGGGATTAATTTGTGCTGGAACATGGCAGAACAAGATCTGGAATCTCCAACGCTGGATCCAGTATCTATTTAATTGGGTCTTCTACCTCTGTGACCATGTCACAATGAAAACCTAAGCAAATAGTGATTCATTAATTAAATAAATAAAAGTTTGTTTTGTGTTCAGTTTTGTTTTTTGTCTTGTTGGTCTTTTTTCCCATGTGGCATCCACAGAAATCTGTTTGTATATTACGTTACATTTTAACATAACTTTTAAGGGAAAGTGGAAGAGAGACCATGTTTCTGATCTCAAAAGCACTTGTAACTTCGAGATTGAGTTAGGAAAATGACAAAAAGACAACAATGTTTACTTAAGTTTTTTTAAACTCCCTAGACACTTGGATCCAAAACATGGTAACATCACCTCGGCAGATCAACAATGTGGAGACAGTGGTGGAGCATCAATGTTCTGGGCAGTAGGGGTGTGCAGGGTGCTACGGTATGCACATAGGGGGCTGCGGTAGGGGCGCTCAAGGTGCTATGGTAGGGGTGCACAGGGTGCTGCCGTAGGGGTGCTCAGGGTGCTGTGGTCGGGGTGCACAGGGTGTTGCAGTAGCGGTGCACAGAGTGCTATGGTAGGGGAATGCAGGGTGCTGCAGTAGGGATGCACAGGCTGCTGTGGTAGGGGTGCTCAGTGTGCTAAGATAGAGGTACACAGGGTGCTGCAGTAGGGGTGCTCAGGGTGCTATGGTAGGGGTACACAGGGTGCTGCCGTAGGGGTGCTCAGGGTGCTATGGTAGGGGTGCACAGGGTGCTGCCGTAGGGGTGCTCAGGGTGCTATGGTAGGGACGTACAGGGTGCTGCAGTAGGGGTGCACAGGGTGCTGCAGTAGGGATGCGCAGGATGCTTCAGCACCTGTTGACATTTGCACCAGCAGTCAGTGTAAATCAGCAGCAGACCGTGGTCCAACCCTACAAACAAAATTCTAGAACACACATGCACATTAGTATGAGCAAGCTGGGATTTGGTGAAAATGCGACGCCATGGACTCTAGCACCACTCACTGTCATCTTATCATCACAGAAACAACAAAAAATCTGGTGTTTTTATTGTAAATCTGCGAAGAACTTTTAATGAGAGGAAAAAGTTTATTTCCTGCTTTCCTGTGTGTCTATAGTGTAATAAGTTAGACAAACTTATGGATCCAAATGCAGAACTCAGAGACTTAGATTCAGTTTTACAATATTTATTAACAATGAAATCAATAAATAATGGAAATCTCCTGGTGTGTTGATCATCTGTTCTAATGGAAGGACACCAGGTGCCGTAACTGAAGGAGAATCAGAATCATGAGTCAGACAGGGGAAGTCCAGATAACTTTACTGAGGTGTAGAAACGGGTCAGGCCAAAGATCTGAGTGAGAAAAAGACTCTGTTTAGGGTCAGGCAGGCTCATAGTCGAGGACACGGAAAAAATCAAAACACGTAAACACCACAAGGCAGACATAAGTAGACAAGGACTAGACAGAAACCAAAATCCAGGAAACCGAAAAATTTTCAATACCAGACAGAATAGAACAAAGAATACAATGGTCATTTATCAGAACCAGGGCAGACAAACTCACAACGAGGAAGAGAACACAAAAGGCTTATATACAAGGGGCGAACAGGTGGACCATATGAGGGTGAATTAACAGGGCGGGGAAAAAAACAGTGACAGGAAGAAAAAAGAGACAGAGAACCAACATAACAAAATAAAAGTCCAAAACACTAACAATGACAGAAAAAAAACAGAAAGACATACAGAAAAAAGAGAAAAACAAGACACGGGGAACTGGAATCATTACATATAGTTTAATTCTGTGTGAGTGCACACAGGTGCTAGTAAGCCCCTCCCCTTTTTTGAGGTGCCACCCATTCACTGTGTTCTGGGACTTTAAAAATTAAGCCCTGAAAGAGGGTGTAAAACATGGTCCTAAATGAATGGTCCAGTCTGATCTGGATTTATCATGTCTAAAGTTTCTAAAGGACTTTTTCACCTGTGCTTTATAGGAGAGTTTATCCTGAAATGTGTGACCTCTGACCTCTGACCTCTGACAAACACCTCTGAGGGGGGATGGAGGGAGGAGGAGAAGAGTCTGAACCATCCTCACATCTGGACTCATTCTCTGGGGAACCAGAAGGACCAGTTTCAGGAGGTCCAGGAGCACCATTATCAGAAGGACCAAGAGGAGCAGGTACCAGAGGTCCAGAATGTCCAGGAGGAGCAGGGCTAGGAAGCTGCAGACCAAATGGCCTCATCGACACGCACAATCAATGTCCAGACCCTCAGGGAGGTCCTCATTACCAGGCCCAGGTCCTGGTTCCAGGGGACTCCTCCTACTGTCAGGAGCGGGGAGGTGGCGCCCCCCAGCTCCTGAACCCCAGCGCTCTCCTCCCCCATCAGATGGCCTCCCCACGCCTCCTGCTGTGCTCGGACGGCGTTCTGAAGGCGTGGGGTGAGGCAGCATTCAGTGACTGCTGTGAGACTACCTTCATTGAAGGCCTGGCTCCAAACTTCACCACCAAGGAGGCGATGCTGTTCACCGATGGGAAGTTTGTGGACTTCAACGAGGATGACGTGAAGATTCAGACACTGTCACATGACATCGATGATGACGACGAGTTCCAAGAGTTGGAGGTGAGTCACAGATTGTTCACCAAAAAAGGACTCTGGGTATGGACTCCAGGTTTGGGCTCTTGGTTTGCACTATGGGGTTTGGACTCTGGCTTTGACTGTGGGTATGGAATCTGAGTATGGATTCTGAGTTTGGCTTTTGGCTATGGGTTTGGACTATGGATTTGGATTCTGGCTTTGGACTCTGGGTATCGACTATGGGTATGGATTCTTGCTTTGGACTCCAGGTATAGACTCTTGGTTTGGATTCTGGCTTTGGGCTATGGACTTGGACTCTGGGTATGGACTCTTGGTTTGGACTATGGGTTTAGACTGTGAATCTGGAATATGTGGTTTGGACTCTAGGTATGGATTCTGGGTTTGGACTCTGGATTTGGACTTTGGGTTTGGACTGTTGATATGGATTCTGGATTTGGACTCTGACTTTGGACTGTGGCTTTGGGCTATGGGTTTGGACTCTGGGTACGGACTTTGCGTATGGACTCTTGGTTTGGAGTCTAGGTTTGGACCCTGGGTTTGGACTGTGGTTCCAGACTCCAGTTCCAGCAGTGAATGGGATTATCTGCAGCTCATATTATCGCTGTTGGATGAGTAAGAGCCAATCGGTTTTGACGATTAGCTGTGATTTAATCCATCGGGGCAGGATTAGCCTCAGAGCAGCTTTAACACAGATTTATTCTTTGGTGTTCAGGTAAAAATGTGCAGGAATTATAAAAACACAAAAAACCTTTGTCTGAATCAGGAAAATAGAATAAAACCTTTTGACAAAGAGCAGATTTGTTACTAAACATCTAGTTTTTTTTTTTATCATTAAAACCGCGACGGTACAGACTATGATTCCCAGAATGCATTTCACCAGCAATTATTCAATCCGGGATGATAAGAGTTAAAGAACACTAAAATAAACTAAACCAAAACAAAATATTCGGCAGTTGCCATGGAGAAGAGGCCTCAAACAGTTTCCACACAGAAAAAGGAAAGATTGAAATGGTGTGATTGGATGTCTGTTAAAGAAATGCATCCTGGGAGCTGTTGTTCAACTTCTTTATTACATGAAATCCAGCCTGTAACTGATTTTAATGTGAAAATCTGTAACCATGGCAACTGCAGTGGTTCTCAGCTGCAGCAAGGTGACAATGTTTAGAATTCTCTACAGCTCTGATTGGCCTGTTCTACCTAGCAACAGTGGCTGATTGGTCAGAATATGAAGGTAGAAAATGTTACCACTGTCAAGAGGGACGTTAACCCTTCAAAGTCACTGTGTTTCATATTTGGGCTTTGTTACATCAGAGCGACTACTCCAGCGAATCAGAGAGTGAGGACGCCTTCCTGCTGATGCCTCCCAGAGATCACCTGGGTCTCAGCGTCTTCTCCATGCTCTGTTGCTTCTGGCCACTCGGCATCGCCGCCTTCTACCTGTCGCATGAGGTGAGAACCATGGGAGTTCATCACTGAGGTCAGGAAGTTTGACTAACCTGACTTTATTTAATCTGTACACACATTCTGTACTCAAGTAGAAGTACACCTACTTTTGTGGAAAAAATACTCTGGTAAAAGTAGAAGTACTGATTCAACTCCTTTACTGAAGTAAAAGAAATGGGTACAACTTCTCAATTGTAATAAAGTAAAAAGTAAAACTGCATTTTGTTGCTATGAATAAAATAATTAACCAGGAAAAAACAGAAAGTTTTCAAAAAATATCCCAAAATAGTCTTTAAAAGGGAGTTACTGTTGATGTGTTTTAGTGGGTCATGGTACTCAGTTTAGTGGATATGGAGAGGACATTTGGGGAAAATTCAAAAGTCATAAATAGGAGATTTAAAAACAAAATTAAATCATGAGACAAATTAAAAGGGAAAAAAAGTCATGAGATAAGAAATGGATAATTATGAGACAACTCTAAACAAATTATGATATAGTAAGTCACAAATTGTGATTTCCAACTTATTTTTCCATACTGTGAAATGTATCTAGTTTGAAAAAGTAATGAGTCTATTCTGAGACTGTAAAGAGTATAAAGTACAGATATTTACATAAATGTAAGGAGTACAAAGTACAGATATTGATACAAAACTGTAGGAAGTAAAAGTAAAGAGTTGGCAGAAAAGTAAGTAAAGTAAAGTACAGTACAAGTAAAGTACAGATACCTAGAAAATCTACTTCAGTAAAAGGAAGTACTTGTACTTAGTTACTTCCACCTCTGTGTGGATCCCAGGGTCTGGGTCCAGGTTGTGATGTTCTGAGGTTGGACCCAAATGCTGTTGTAATCAAACAGTAATTAAATACAGACTTCACAGGCAAAAAGGCACGAGAGAAGACGTAGTGCAGTCCAGGGTTCGGTAACGGGGATTCATACACAGCAGGCAGGGTGAGAGGTCGACGTCCAGAAACGTGGGTCGGGTACCGGGGAAGCAGACTGGAACGTAGTCGGGGACAGGTGAAGGCTCAGATCCAGAAGTCAAAGACGGAGACGTGGTCAAACGGAAGTCGGAGGCAGGCTGGAATGGGTCAGGAAGGGAGTACAGGTGAAAGCGCGGGAAAAACAGACAGAAAAAACACTGGGAGGTCTTGACAATACAAAAACGACCTGGCACCGAGCAGACAGAAAAGGCAGGCTTATATACAGCCAACCTGATTACCCACAGGTGTGGGATCTCGGGTGGCAGTGATAATAATTAGAACAAAGGTGACAGACAGAAAGAAACAGAGAAGAGAAAAACAACAGATAAAAATAAAACACATTCATGACACAGGTCTAGGTTAGTGTTCTGGGTCTGGAGCCACTCATCAGTTTCAACATTAACACCCTGGCTTTGTGTAGCTGTTCTGCTCACAATATTAGATTTTCATGATCGAGAGAGTGTAGAAGCTCCTCACTGCCCCAGACTGGACCAGTCAGAGAAGGTCCTGCCCCCTGCATCTGATTGGTGTGTAATTCAATTTGAATGGAGTCGTTTCCTGACAACAAGCTCCTTAATAAGGTTTCCAGATTTTGCTTCATTTAGAGGCTGAAGATCAGGATTGATTTAGCGTGCACCGATCAATCACACAACATGTGGACAAACACAAGAAGACACTGACAGCCAATCAGAGCAGTCCATCATGTCACAGCTCTGACACTGGTCACATGATGGAAAACACAAAATGTCCATACACATCCATTTGTTGTTTACATGTTGTTTAGATTAGACTAGACTTAGATTTTATTGGTTCCAAATGGGAGATTTATTTCCTCTTGACTGTCCATACAAACAAAACACACACATCAATATAGGAAGAAAAGAAAGACATACAGGTTGGGCAGACACATCATACACTTAAATGTGCCAGGTATGGCAACAGTTCTTAGGATATGGAGAATGTCAGCAGGGTCTACTGTTTAAAGGGGACATATCATGTCCATTTTCCACCAGTGAACACAATTCCCTGGTGTCTCAGTTACCTGGTGTCTCAGTGTCTTGTCTAACTACCACATTGGTGCAGATACATCAGCCTCTTCAACCTGGAGAAACAGCTCTTTTTAAAACACTCACTTTTAGTACCTCTTGCTTTAATGCAAATGAGCCACAGCTGACTCCGCCCCTCTGTTATGACTCTGAGGAAGACTATGGGAGGATTTTTGGGACAAAATTAAGCATAATCACAGGAAAGTAAAGCGTGCATATTTGGGATATGTATGCCTCTTTGGTTGTAGCTGAGCATACAATAGTTATTTGCAAACTCTAAAATGAGTCAATTTGTACTTATGTGTTTTGTGTTTGATATTTGTCAGAATACGAATTAAAAACTACATTCACAAAATGAAAAGTAATCAGTACACTGTCTTCTGTACAAATACAAATTCCTCAGATTTTCAGAAAGTAGTCAAAAATATGTCATGGCTTATGTCATCACGTCACAGACATTATCCATTGAACACAGAAAACAGATGGAATTCAAACCATTGGCGCTCAGCGACAACTTCATCCTACAAGTTATAGAAAATCTGTGACTTGTAGCACAGTGCAGCTCCATCCATGGGAAAACCCGATGACATATTTTTGACCACTTTCATTCATCTGAGAAATCCATATTCATACTGAAGACAGTGTACTCATAACTTTTAATTTTGTGAATATAATCTTTGATGTCGTAATTTTTCAATTCGTATTCTGACAAATACCAAACACACAACTAGGGCATTAACTAAAACGTTGACAAGTCAACATGTTGACATGGTGACATGTTGACTCCCGTAGCATAAGTCAAGTTAAATTTGGAGTAGTCGACAAGTCACATGTTATTCTTTCTCTCCCTCCCTCTCTCTCTCGGTGGGCTGATAAAACAAAAGAGAGTGACAGACACACATCGCATGTGTGGAAATACTTCACTTTAGATGAAAAAAATGGCACAGCCATCTGAAGAGGTATCGGCTAACCTGAGTTAGCGAGCAGCATTCGCTAGTTAACCTGAGTGATAAACAGTGCAGACAACATGCATTAAGACAACGCGCTCTTTTTTTTCCAAACATGGTGTGGACAGTGTGGTGTGCGTCTTTCCGGCCGCTGCCTTAAACTTTTTGCACTTAATATAAAAAGTGAGGACGTGTGACAGACGTCTGGACAGTTGAGTTTTAGAGCCGTGGGTCCAAAGAAAATGCAGACATATGTTCACCCTACTGATGTTGTGCAGTTAAATTTAACATTTAACTTCTTTGCTAACTTTAGTCTTTGCTTTGTTGGGGTTAAAATGCTGATACTTGTGTCTTGTCAGTGGACATTGTTACGTTACAGTGAACTTTAAACCAAGTTGCTCATTGCTGGACAGACGTGTGTCCGTGTTTGTTTTTTTGGGGGGGGTTTTAGCCGTGTGTCTGTGTTGTTTCTCAACTGAGAATGTGATGATGTCATCACGACACGTCGACCCAACGTCGACTTTATGGAGGGATAAGTCGTTAATGCCCGACACACAACAAATGGAGTCATTTTGGAGTTTGCACATATCTATTTTATGCTCAACTACAACCAAATACTCATGCATATCACACATATGCAGGCATTACTTTCCTGCGAATACAGTTTATTTTGTCCGCAAAATGGTTGTATGGAGGAGAAGAAGGAAATAGAACCTGAAAAAGTTGAGGCAGAGAAAGAGACAGAGAGAAATAAAATCAGCTGGAGAGAATTAAAGTGACTGAGAGTTTTACATCCCTGGTGCCTTCACGTCCTGGTCCGTTAACGGCCCTGGTCCACATTCAGGTCTGGTTTGTCTGACTCAGGCTGGCCAGACAAGCCACGACACCATGGCTGTCCATGGACCAGCCCGTCCAATCAACCAAGGTCAGACCAACTGAGGACCAGATACATGCACACTAACTGGGGCTCAGACCCCAACACACTGGATGCACACTGGGATATGATTTCGAATAATGGCGGATCTGTGACCTGAGCTGGTGGGGTGGGATGGGGTGAGGTATTCAAATTAATCTATGCATGTGATGTATGAAGCACAGCAACTCCAAAACGGAGCCTTTTCATCCAACAAGAAATGGATCAGGATAGACAGATAGATAGATAGATAGATAGATAGATAGATAGATAGATAGATAGATAGATAGATAGATAGATAGATAGATAGATAGATAGATAGATAGATAGATAGATAGATAGATAGATAGATAGATAGATAGATAGATAGATAGATAGATAGATTTATTGTATTTATTTTGTTTGAGTTTGTTTGTTTGTTGACAGAATATACATATATTTATATATATATATATATAAAGAAGTTTAACACCCCTGTTCTAAATCTTCTTCTGTCTCCAACCCCTCCTCCTTCAGACCAATAAGGCAGTGTCCAAAGGTGACTTCCACCTGGCCAGCTCCAGTTCAAGGCGGGCTCTGTTCCTCGCTGTACTGTCAATCACCATCGGGACAGGGATCTACGTGGGTGTGGCTGTGGCACTCATTGCTTACCTGTCCAAGAACCACCACTGGTAGGACTTACCCATCAGCCCTGGGAGTGGGAGGGCACTCTGGCGTTTGGATATGAAATTGTTTTTGGCGTTTGTAATTTAACAAGGGTTCTGTTAAATGTGACTCTGACTCGGTGTAAACATCTTGGTTTGATTGTTTCTGCTTTTTCGTTTTTTTCGTTTTCAACGGTTTGGGTTTGTGATGCCTTCACCTGCTGGACGAATGTTTCTGAAGGAACCTGGACTCTACAGAAGGAATACAACTACAGCTGTGAAAGTAAATGTATGAAACTACGCTGACACAGAGTGGATGAGGGTAAAGGACAATGGTGTCATGATGGGGTGAAGTGAAGGAAAGGTACTGATGGGAGAACTGATATAATAAAAACAGAAGCAAAAATACAACATAAACAGAAAACAAAACCTGGGGATAGATCAGCCAGAGTCTGTGGTGGTGAAGAAATGTCCAGGTTATGGTGAAAAGGGAAATGGCTGAGTGTCCGAGTTATGGAAGTTACAAACTGAATGGTCCCGCATCACAACTGCAAGCCTCGCTGCTTAAATAGTTGCAGAACAGGAATGACCTGCAGCTGCATGGTGTGGGCCAGGTGAATCTGGAGTGGAT
This sequence comes from Siphamia tubifer, assembly GCA_020466265.1. Lineage (NCBI taxonomy): Eukaryota > Metazoa > Chordata > Actinopteri > Kurtiformes > Apogonidae > Siphamia > Siphamia tubifer. The sequence goes on along the minus strand of CM035797.1, from coordinate 8,597,812 downwards.
CTGGGGGAAAGGTTGTGACAGGAGAGGTAAGGATCTGGGGGAAAGGTGACAGATTGAGACAGGTTGTGACAAATGGGGCTCGTTGTTTGAATCCGCTTCTTCCAAAACCAAACTGATCTCATTCAGAAACAACATGAATCACATCGTGTCCAACACAAATATTTATATAAACATTGGGACAAAAATATTTTTCTTCTTCTTAACTAAATACCATCAACACAACCTTTGTTTAGCTAATTATGTTGACTCCAAGTATGTCCAACAACTGGTCCTGTCCAACTTCTGGACACTGTGGATAATACTGTCTGTAGTTGTCCAACCTGTGGACACCATGGATAATACTGTCCACAGTAGTTGTCTATAGCCTGTGGACACTGTGGATAATGCTGTTCGTAGTTGTCCAACCTGTGGACACCATGGATAATACTGTCGGACGTTGTCCAAACTTTAGACACTGTGGATAATATTGTCTGTAGTTGTCCAACCTGTTGACACCATGGATAATACTGTCCATAGTAATTGTCTAGGCTGTGGACACTGTGGATAATGCATTCATAGTTTACCAACCTGTGGACACTGTGGATAATACTGTCTGGAGTTGTCCAACCTGTGGACACCATGTGAACACCATAGATAATACTGTCTGTAGTTGTCCAACCTGTGGACACCATGGACAATACTGTCTATAGTAGTTGTCCAACCTGTGGACACCTTGGATAATACTGTCTGTAATTGTCCAACCTGTGGACACTGTGAATAATGTTATCCGCAGTAGTTGTCCAATCTGTGGATAATACTGTCCATAGTTGTCCAACCTGTGCATAGCATGGATAATACTGTCCATAGGTGTCCAACCTGTGGACACTGTGGATAATACTGTCTCAACATTTTTCATCACACACTCAGCTGTGATTGGCTGGTTCACTCAGCTGCCCAGTGATTGGCTGTTTGTCTTGTTTTTTTATGGCATAGAAATGTTTGCAAATTAAACATTCCACTCAAATATCTGACTGTGTGTTTTTCTTGTTGAATCTTGGATGTTTTTGACATTTGTCTGGTTTTAATCATGTGTTTGACAAACATGGTCCAATGGGTTAAATCTGTTTTTCTGTCTCAGTGGCTTCACCTACTGCTGAAAAACACCATGCACATGAAAACCAGCACCTGAAGGAGGGACAGGGGAAATTAATGGCCTGTCTCCTCATTTGAACCCGCTTTATCATCACAAGGGTCACAGGGGTCTGTGGGGGCCTAATCCAGCTGCAATGAGCAAAGGGGCGGGGTACACCCTGTATGAGTCTCCAGTTCATCTCAGGGCTGAACATATATAGACAAACAATCACTCTCACATTCACACCTATGGACAATTTAGATTAACCAGTTAACCTATCAGTGCATACCATTAGCCTGGACGGGGTAACGATATTCAGGCCTGACAGAAGCCATGCTCTCGCAGGTAAAACTCAGGGGGGCGGTGTTTGGATCTACATTAACAGCTGGTGTTAGCCTGGACAGGCTAAAATCTAAATCTACAGTTTCTTTTAACACATATTTCATACAAAATCTGTACATTTTTATTATTTTTAAAGGGTTTTGGGGGTAGTATTGGGGGCCTTGGAACGAATTAGGCCTTTTACATGTAAAATGCGACTCTAATTTCGAAAAATTCACAGTACGAAAACACTTCTCGAACAAATTAATTTCATAAGTAGAGGTACCACTGTATTTGCAAAATACATGACCTTTATCTTAAAGCAGGATTATTGACATATTTTGTTAAATCTGACAATATCTTGTGCTTCATATTTAACATTAGACCAAGGATTTCTTTGAAATTTTTTAAACCCTCTAAGGGATTGCTAATGACCAATAAAATAAATTGCTAGTGAACACGGAGCACTAGTTTACAAATAAGTTACGAACATCCAGATCCAACCCTTCATTAAGGTCTGCACTCTCAGGGTGATCTAATTGTCACTGTTACAGAAATAACAACAACAATAATAATAATAATAGTAATAATGGATTGTATTTATGTAGTTCTTTTCTAATCCCTCAAAGCTATTTACATCAGTGACCCATCATTCATTCTCTCGAAGGAAACAGTGGATATAAAGAATTTCACAACCAGGTTTATAACTTAAACAAAACATTATCTTAACCCTAACTGATTCTAAACAACCCGACAAATGTAAGGTTCTGGCAGAAGGATTTCTGGGTGTCACAGCTTTTCCACAGCTAAACCTCACCAGTGGAAAGGCAGCATTGTTTACAATCTGCTTCAGAACCAAGAGATTTTGGACAAAGTGACTTTGGATATTTCCATTCTCCAGAGTTTGTGGGAAGAGTTTGGGGATGGCCCCTTCTTGTTTCAACATGACTGTGCACCAGTGCACAACATTAGGTCCATAAAGACATGGATGAGAGAGTTTGATGTGGATGAACTGGACTGACCTGAACACAGTCCTGACCTTTAACCCCAGAGAACACTTTTAGAATGAATTAGAGCACGGACTCTGAGGCATCGTTAAGGTTAGAACCAGGGCTAGAGTTAGAACCAGGGTTAGTGTTAGGGTTAGAGTTAGAGTTAGAGTTAGGGTGAGAGCTAGGGATGGGGTTAGAGCCAGGGTTAAACCAAGGTTAGGGTTGGAGCCAGGGTTAGAACCAGGTTTAGGGTTAGGGTTCTTCTGAAGGAATGGTCCTATATTCCCATAAACTCACTCCTAAACCTTGTAGAAAACCTTCCCAGAAGAGTTGAAGCTGTTAGAGCTGCAAAGGGTGAACCCACATCAGATTAAACTCTATGGATTAACTATGGGATGGAAACGTTCATATGTTCATAATACACATTCACATACACATGTTCAGTGTATTTCCATGTCATTTACTGGTTCCATGTAAACTGTGACCTGATCACCATGGGCTCAGGTGAAGTTTTCTAATCCTGGTGAAAGGTCTGAGGTTTGTTTAACAGACTTTTTTTCTAACCTGGACATTATTACTGTCTGTGTGAAACTCAGGTTCAGACATCATGGTTTAATTTTCCAGAACCAGAGGAGACTTATGACCTGGCTGTAAAACTCCAGTCATTCAGATCATGGAGTTCTTCTGGACAGATCATAGCTCTTTGTTTTTCTCCAGTTCACTTGGTGTCAGTTTTGATATCTTGCATATTAATTTCAGTTTCATATCCACTGTACTGAACCTGAACAAAGAATTTGAGTTTGTTCTTATATGTTTGTTTTCTTTTACATTATTTTCTAAACACAGAATATTGACCTTTATATGTTTTCTATGTACACACTTTGGAAATAATGTAATTATTAATATTATTTTTCAGCTTGTATATTTTTCACTGGATATAACATCTGTTGTTTGTTGTAATAATGTCATTACTGTTTAAAAGGTACTTTTAATGACACTTTTGAAAGTTATTGTATCTGTGTTGTGTACTGTATCATCATGGTCCTTAATAAAGACTACAGAGCATTTCACAGCTTAAATTAAGAAATAAGAGAATCAATATTCATGTCACAGATATAAAATAACTCCTGTTAATGACCACCTCCACAGTTCATTCATAGAGGTGGAAAGTAACTAAGTAAAAGTACTTCAGTACTGTACTTAAGTAGACTTTTTAGGTATCTGTACTTTACTTGAGTATTTATTTTCCTCACAACTTTTTACTTTTACTCCCTACATTTGTGCGTCAATGTCTGTACTTTATACTTGACTAGACTTGTTACTTTTTCAAACTAAACAGTGTGAAAAATAAGTAACTTCAGAGGGAAAGCCGGTGGAGAGAAATTGTCAATTTCTATATCATAATTATGACTTTTAGTTTTTAGCTCATAATTGGGACTTTTTAGCTCATAATTTCAACTCTTTTTCCTCATAATTATGCATTTCTTATCTCTTATGTGTGACTGTATCTCACAATTTTGCCTTTTTATCTCATAATTATGCATTTTTTAAATCTCACATATGACCTTTTTTAATCATGATGTTTCATCAAAATTTTAACGTTTTTCCCTATTATTCCTAAATTTCCTGCCCATATCTACTAAACTGAGTAACTATGACCTGATCAAATGCATCATCTACACATTAACTCACTTTTAAAGGTTTTATTTGAAACTTTACAGTTTTTTTCCCCCTGGTTAAATAAGTATGATTTCATCCATGGCAAAGAAATGCAGTTTAACTTTTTTCCTTTATTACAGTTGATAGTATTTTTTTTGTTATTAGGAGGCCATATGGTTCATAGGTTATGATTAACAGGCTTGTTATGAGAAGATGGGTCCACAAAAATGTTATGTTATAAAAAGTAGTTTCTCAAAAGGTTCAGAGTCTGTCTCTCCTGAGAAGAAAGTAATGTGAAAGTTGACGTAAACATATTTTACTGTGTATCCAGGTGGAGTTTAAAATGTGACACAAAAGTCACATTCACACACATAATCATTTTAAGGTGTCCACAGCTCTGTCATCAGGCAGTGGCCAAATTAAAAGACTTGTTCTGATAACGTTGAAAGTCTAACCAATGTTGGTGGAGACACTAAGAAGATATTGTCAAATAGATTGGGGGGAGGAGGGACATTCTTTGTTTGACCAAAATCTTCAGTATTTCACCTGTGAACTCAAATCAATTCTAAACCTGAGACTGATCGAATCAGAACTCGTCAATGGCTGGACCTCAGTTTTTACTGAGTTTCAATTCATCTCTCGAGCTTTCAATCAACAAACCTTGTAAATTCTTACACAGTTGAATCGTTGTACTTTTTTTACTTTTACTTCAGTAAAGAAGTTGAATCAGTATTTCTACTTTTACCAGAGTATTTTTTCACACCACTAGCTGTACTTCTACATAAATATAGAATGTGAGTACTTTGACCACCTCTGTTCATTCCCCCTCAGTCAAACTCAGGGTTTGTTTCCATGTCGACACAAGCTCTTCCTCCTTTCATGAGGGGACGCTGTTGCCCAGTAACCTGAGGGGTGGAGTCTGAAGCACCTGCTGACAGAGCAGGAAGTGACATCATGTATTGAAGCCTATGTGTTGGTGTTTTTCTTCCTGTTTGAACTCAGTGAAGAAAGTTGACAGGAAGAGGTGATGGCTCTGATGAGGACGGCACTGCTCGCTGCTCTGCTCAGCATTCTGGGTAATAACACCAAACCTTCTGTTTGTTTAACATGTTCAAAATATTCAACAGGTTTAACAGCTTTAACCCGTCAGCTGAGTGTGTTTAACAGGTGAACCTGGACAGACTCACCATCACAGATCAAGTCAAGTCCTTCCTGATCTCTAAACAATGGTCACTTCCTCTCCTTGTTTGTACTTTTACTCATAACAGTGTAGATGTCAACCACCTTCAAATAGGATCATTGGTACAACTTGGGGGACAAAGTGCCACTGAGTTTTTCTGAAAGATCTGTATCTCTGGGTTATATTTCAGTATGCTCGCCTGTTAGATGCAGTAGCTTCTTTGTTTTACAGCTTGATGAATAGACTGCCTATCAAACTTTTTTTTCATCACAATTTTGGAATTTCATGAAAGTCAGTTTATTTTCATAATACCACTGATATTTTGTCTATAGGCTATATGATAAAATGATAATGCAAATGAAGTATCACATAAAAATATAATGCTACTATCAAATAAGGTTGGTTGATAAAATCCAATATGGCTGCCAAATATGATGACATGATAATGACATGATTGATAACTAGAAATAAATTATATATGTCACTTCATGTATCTGATTTATTGTTTGGCATTTGTTGGCTTCAGGCTGACTATATTTAAAACAAAGGGTAAGAAAATGTTTCAGTGTTGGTATATTTTGTTACTATATTGTTCTTTCTTGACATATTAGATTTCACATCGTCCACATAATGCTAGATGTATTTAAAAAAATAAGCAAATGATTAAATGCACATTAAATACAAGTGTACTGTCTTCATATTGTTGTGGCTGTTGTTGTCATTCAACTATTGGAATTAATGTCTTATGCACAGATATATGTGCAGCATATACAATAAGAAGTAAAAGTGTAGGTCCTGTCCAAACATATATGACATTGACTATGGTATTATCGCCACTATCATTGTAACATTAATCTATACGGCTTGAAATTGTTCATTGTTGCACATTTTGGTCAGCCATTTTGGATATGGCAGCCATATTTGGCTGAATCAATCAACATTATTTTATAGTAGCATTACAATTTTATATTTTACTTAATTTGCATAATCATTTGACCATATAGGCAAAATATCAGTGGTATTATGAAAAGAAACTGACTTTCATGAAATTCCAAATTTGCAAGAAAAAAAAGTTAGATAGACGCTCTATTCGTCAGGTTGTAAAATCAAGAAGCTACTCGATCTCACAGGCTATCGTACTGAAATATAATAGAGATACATATTTTTCAGAAAAACATAGTGACAGTTTGCCCCAACTGGTACCAATGACCCCCTTTGGCTCATACACTATGACAACACTGCTGGGAACATTTCATTAGTTTTATTCCAGAAGTATTTTACTTGGAAACCAGTGTTACTTCTGTTTTGACTTTTCCTCCATATTTTGTCAATGTTCCTCCATATTATCTTCATGTTCTTCATTAATTTGTTTATTTTAGTGAATTTTCTTGATTACTTTGTGAATGTTTTTTAAAAATGTGTTCATTTTCTTTCAGAATTTGTTCTGTTTTTCTTTCTTTTATTGTTTATTTTGTTCATGTTCCTACATATTTTACCTTCATCTTCTTGACTAATTTGTTTTTTGAATTGTCGTGATCACTTTGTGAATTCTTGTGAATAATTTTGTTCATTTTCTTTCAAAATGTCTTTATCTTTTTGTTCATTTATTAATTTTGTTGCTTTTTTTTAAAAAAATTTCCTCCATATTTTGTTAATTTTCTTCACTAATTTGTCTATTTTTGTGAAAGACTTATCTTGGAAACTTGAGCCAACCAGCATTTAAGACTTGAGTTTTCCCACATGTGGGAACATTTTATTAGTTTTATTTTACTTGTAGACCACTGAGAGACTTAAAAAAATGTCATCCTCATTTAACTAATGATGATGATTATGATAATGATGATAATGATGCACAGTTGAGACATAAAAATGCTCTAATTTTCTGTTGATCAAATAAAGTAAATGTATGTACACATACAACAGGTCCCATGAGCTTCGGCTGCTGTTGCCAAGGAGACGAGGCCTCAGTCTGTGTCTTAATGTCGACGCAAATAAACAAGAAAATGAGAAGCTCCTTGTTGCTGAATGGCATTATGGGAGTTCTCACCATTATCATTGTGGTTTTTAAGTGTTGAAACTCAAACCGTTCACTTTAGTTTCACAACAAGTTTCAGTTGAGTTTTTTTTTGTTGTTTTTTGAGTTGGTGTGTCTGTCTGTTGGTTTGTTTGTCAGCAGCTTTACGAAAAAAAACTACTGGACCAATTTTCATGAAATTTTCAGAAGGTGGTCCAGAATAGCTAGATCCCATTAAATGTTGGTGAGTGTAGGTCAAAGGTCACAGTCACCAAAAATGTGTTTTCACAATGACAAGACAAATCAGGTAAAATGTGTGTGAGGGGGTGGGGTTAGTTGTGCAACACTTGTTTGTTTCTTAGTTTGTTTGTCAGCAACTTACAAAAATTACTGGACCAGAGGTGGGAAGTACTTCAGTAAAAGTACTTCTTTACTGTACTTAAGAAGATTTTTTTAGGTATCTGTACTTTACTTGAGTATTTATTTTTCTAGAAACATTTTACTTTTACTCCCGACATTTGTTCATAAATATCTGTACTTTATACTCCTTATATTTATATAAATATCTGTACTTTATACTCCTTACATTTATATAATTTCAGGTTGTTCTTATTTGTTCAGGTTATTCACATTTTTGTAAATAGAGAATTTGTTTGTATAAAGGTTCTCATGTAATTTTACTGTTTTTACACTAAAACAAAGATAAAATCTGCAGTTTTCATTATTTATAGATAATTATGATCATATTTTGCTGGTCTGACCCAGTGTAGATGTAATTATTCTGAATGTAGAACCTGAATTGAAATCATTTTTACACCATTAATATCTTCATTGTTATTCAACCTACAGGCCAGATTGGACCTTTTGGCGGGCCAGATTTGGCCCCCGCGTCTTATGTTTGACACCTGTGATTTAGAAGAATGATGTAATTGCTAATATTTAGATAAAATCAACATAAAGATAAAAAGTGGTGCCCGGCACAAACCCCGCCCCCTTGCACAATTTTGACCTGATTTACCTGATCTCTTATTATTGTGAAAACACATTTTTGTTGATGGTGACCTTTGACCTACATTCACCAAAATTTACTGGGATCTATTCTGGACCACCTCGTGTCTCTACTGAAAATTTCATAAGAATCAGTCTATTAGTTTTTGTGTAAAGCTTCTTACAAACAAACACACAAACCGACCCAAAGGCACACCTCCCCCTTTTTTTTTTTCTTTTTTTTTTTTTGGGGGGGGTAATAAACAAGATGATGAGTTGGCTCCAACAAATTAAAATAAGAGCTGGTCAGTCCTAAAACTGGACTGAACTGGTTTAGTCTAGTCCAGCCCTGGTCCTAGTTCTTATCTGGTCTTGTTTCCAGGGGTGGGCTCATTGGCGGTTGAAGGTCAAAAAGGTCGTTATGGTCACATGATCCCTGGGGCTCCATCTAATGTCAGTTTGAATGATCATCGCCTCCATCAGGTCATTCTGGCTGCCACCTACAATTACAATAACCAATCAAATGACGCCTTCCTGTTCCGAGCCTCCAGTGTCCACAGAGCACAGAGACAGGTAACACATCTGTCCACCACCTCATTATTTTTGTCTTCATTATTTATTTATTTGTTATTTACCTGTAGAAACTAGGAAAAGGGCTCTTTATGATAAAAAAAGAATCAGTTTTCCATAGTGCCCTGCTGGAACAGAGAACAGCAGCTTATACAGAAATACAAATTTCATCCATTCATCTACATCAAAACTACACATAAAACAATAATAGCAAACTCTATGTTTGCTATTATTGTTTTATGTGTAGTGTATGTGTTTACCAAAATATGCAAAAAAAAAGTATGTGTATGTTCAGAGTATGTTTGTTCAGAGATTGAAAAAAATTTTAGAATCTAAAATGAGCCAGGACTGGATCCATTTTAATTGACAGGGGGAAACCAAAGCAAAAGCTGAGGGCCCAGTTTAATCCTAAAACACTTTTAAAAAAGACCCAAAGAGCCAGTTTTTGGAATGGATCTTTGAAAGGAATGAACCATAAAGATCCAGATCCCCCAAAAGAGCCAAAAAATCCCATCTTTAGTTTATCTGTCTGTCTATGAATGGTAAATGTTCTGCACTTCTACAGTTCTTTTCCACCTTCATGGTGCTCAAAGCTCTTTACATTAGCCTCACATTCACCCATTCACACACACTCATACACCAGTAGGTTTCTAAGGTTATGTCAGTCCTACTGGGAGACTAAGTCAGGGTTCAGTGTCTTGCCCAAGGACACTTTAACATGTGGACAGCCAGTCGGGACGCAAACCACCAACCTCTCGGTCAGTGGACGACCCACTCTACCAACTGAGCCACAGCCACCCATCGGTCTGTCTGATTCACAGACATTCAGTCATAGGAGATCCAGCAAAATGAAACATTTTTCAACCACTATTGGATTCACTTGTGTGTTTTGCCTCTTATTACTTACTATTGTATGTATTTTAGTGAATACATATTGTAATATAGAAGTGTGAAAAGTAGACTGATTTTTATTATTTTTTTAAATCCACATTTTGAATCTCAAAATAGATATTACATTTGAGTTCTACACACCAAAATTGGCTAAAAATATTTTATAAAATATTTGTGTAGTTATTAGTAGTGAAACAGATGCGAGGACTCCCCCCATCATTACCGCTACTAGGGCAGCTGAGACTGAACTGTGGGTTTCAGTCTGTTAAAGGGGCTGTATTTAGGAATTTTGATTCCAATTAATCATTCAAATTTATGATTAAGTCAGGTTAATGTATATTTTTTGTGTGAATTTTAGTGATTTTAGTTTGTTTTGTATAATTTTGTCTGCACATTTTTAATATTTCTTTGTGTATTGTGTGGGGGAAATTTGAATACAAAAAAAAACAGTCAGAACAGTTTTTTCACAATTTTTCACAATTCAATGGAACAGTTGTTTACAGTTTTGTAAAAACTGTCGAAGGTGTTGAATAAACATGTTAATTATACAAAATAATAATAATAATACAAAAATGACATCTATGATAATGCTGCATTTTGATCCCATTTTGTACCTTTTAGGACTCAATAATTACAACATAATAAGAACTACATAAGACCGCAAATGCCAGAATAACGCGTTCACAACTTCCTGTTCATTTGGCAAAAGTGAACGAGTCGTTCACGTTCGTCAAAGATATGATATAGTTCGTGAACGATCGTTCAATGAACTAGTTCAGGTACAACACTGTATATATATTGTTTTGTTTTTTTTGCGTATGTTTGGAATATTTTATACTTTTTTAAATACATCTTAGATTTTAAAATCAGAATCAGAATCAGAATCAGAATCAGAATCGTTTTTTATTCGCCAGATACATTTGCATATACATGGAATTCTATTCCGGCAGGTGGTGTCACTCTCAGAATAGTATAGTAATATAAAAATATGAAATAGTATGTACAAAAAAAATAAAAATAAAATAAAAATAAAGGTAATAGAACACTTTTTCTGTGGATTTTTAGCAGGATTTTAGTGTTTCCTTTCTTTTCCCTCTGCATTTTGTGTTTCTTTGTGTATTATTGTGTATTTTACAGAAATTTTGAGAAAACAGTTGACTGACATAACGTATTTTAATCATGATTAATCAAAATAAATCCAAAGCAACCCTGTGATTAATCTATATAAGAATTTAACCCAAATTAAATTGTTGTTAACAGTTGTTTTATTGCACATATATTCACATTCTATCTTGTATTTTGGATATTTTATCACAGATTTTTGGTGGGGTTTTTTCCGTATTTTCAAAGACTTTTTGAATAGGTTTTGTTTTTTTCAACACTTTTTGGGAATCTTAGTGATTTTTTTTCCCTCCACATTTTTTGTTTCTTAGTGTATTTTTGTGGGAAATTTGAGTACCCCCCTGCAGCCCAATTTGATGTCCCTGACTGTGACCAGACATACGCGCTCCGTTCTGATGATTTCCTGCAGTTCTTTAACAATAAAATATCAACTATTAGAGAGAAAATAGACACATTTCTCCCAAATATTAGATCAGAAAAAGTAGCGCTTTCAAACCTAGGCCCTTTAATAAATCCCTCTGTAACACTAAATAATTTCACCACTGTAGACCAAACTGATGTCATATCTATTATCATGTCTTCCAAGTCAGCCACCTGCCTCTTAGATCCAATTACAACAAAACTCTTTAAAGAGATTCTGCCCCTAATTATTAGCACTGTCCTAAATATAATTAACACTTCATTAACTACCGGATATGTGCCGCAGTCATTTAAATATGCTGTTATTAAACCAATTCTGAAAAAGCCTACCCTAGATCCTGACATTTTAGCCAATTATAGGCCTATATCCAATTTGCCCTCCCTGTCAAAGGTTTTAGAACGAGTAATAGTTAAACAGCTGTGCCAATTCCTGCAGGATAATAGTTTATTTGAACAGTTTCAGTCTGGCTTTCGTGCCCATCATAGCACTGAAACGGCGTTAGTTAAAGTTACTAATGACTTATTATTAGCCGCTGACATCGGATTAATATCGGTCCTGGTGTTATTAGACCTTAGTGCAGCCTTTGACACCATTGACCACAGTATCTTAGTGCACAGATTAGAATGTGATATAGGTATTAGAGGAGCAGCCCTCTGCTGGTTTAAATCATATTTATCTGATCGCTACCAATTTGTTCACGTCAATCAACAATCATCGCAGTCCTCCAGAGTTAATTATGGTGTGCCCCAAGGGTCAGTCCTTGGGCCTATTTTGTTTACACTATATATGCTCCCTTTAGGTAACATCATTAGAAATCATGGTATTAATTTTCATTGTTATGCGGATGACACACAGCTATATTTATCGATTAAACCTGATCAGACCAGGCAAATAGATAAACTAAGTACTTGTGTCCAAGACATAAAGACTTGGATGAGTGCCAATTACCTTTTATTGAACCCTGAAAAAACTGAAGTCGTTATAATTGGTCCTAAAAATGCGAGAGACTCCCTAAATGACCACATAGTTACTCTGGACAGCTTAAGTGTAACACCCAGTGCCACAGTTAAAAATTTAGGAGTTTTATTTGATCCAGATCTTTCATTCAAAATGCACATTTACCAAACTTGCAGAACAGCCTTCTTTCACCTGCGCAACATAGCCAAAATTAGGAATATTCTGTCTAAAACGACTGCAGAAAAATTAATTCATGCATTTGTTACATCACGATTAGATTATTGTAACTCCTTACTTGTAGCGTGTCCTAAATATTCCCTAAAAAGCTTCAACTGGTTCAAAATGCAGCAGCAAGATTATTAACAGGATCTAATAGAAGAGAACACATCACCCCTGTGCTCCAAACCCTTCACTGGCTACCAGTGGAGTTTAGAATTGAATTTAAAATCCTCCTCCTTACATATAAAACCATTAATGGTATGGGCCCCTCTTATCTTAAAGATGATCTGGTTCCGTACCAACCCAATAGAACCCTTCGTTCTCAGAATGCAGGTTTATTGAAAGTTCCTAGGGTTTCTAAAAGTACAGTGGGAGCTAGAGCCTTTAGTTATCAGGCCCCTGTCTTATGGAATCAGCTTCCCTTTAATATTAAAGATGCCGACACAGTCTCTACATTTAAAGTCAGGCTTAAAACATTCCTGTTCGAGAAAGCCTATGATCAGGTTAGTTAAAAAATTATGTGGTGTATGAGTCACAGTTCAGTTTAGACTGCCCTAGGAGTTAGAATGCTGGGGGAAGTACAGTACACTGAGTTCCTTCTTTCTTCTCTTTCTCTCCCTCACACCTGTTTCTGTAACTTTTACAACCTATCTTTCATATCAAGTCTGTTCATGACTAGTCACCTGGTGCACCCCCCCCCCCCCCCCCCCCCCCCCCCCCTTGGGGGGAGTGGTGGTTTTCCTGACAGTGTCTGCACGGGAGCCATGGACGACAGGATCTGCAGTTTCTCGCCTGTGCCGACCTGTGACCCCGGACCACTGCCCCTGCCTGTCTGGACCAGCCCCCCTTCCTGCATCTATATATGGACGTTCATCTATAGCCTGTCCGTCCATGGGAGTGGATCTCTCTTTCAATGTGGTTCTCCTCGAGATTTCTTCTTTTTCCCACTGGGTTTTGAAGTTTTTTCTTGCCGAGAAGGAGGGTCTAAAGACAGGGGATGCTTGGGACTTTTTTCATGTATCTCTGTAGTTGATTGTGTTTTTGTAAATCCCTCTGAGACGACTTTGTTGTGATTTAGGGCTTTATAAATAAAATTGAATTGAATTGAATTGAATAAACAAATCCTGTTCATTTCAAATACTGATATCACTGACAGTTTTAGAACAGAAAGAATATTCATATTTGAAAAGCTCAGTGTCACCCTCTAAATAATGTTTATATTGTCATCTGGTATTTTGTTTGATGCTCCGCCCATCACATTTCGACCAGTTACAAAGCCAGTCGTGTTTCAGTTTCCAGGTTACCAGTGTCCATTGAGCTGCGTAAGGAACATTTCTGATCATAAATGTCTGACATTATTAAACCTAAAAAAATAACCCTCTTATTATTATTAACAAATAGATCCTGAAAAAGTGAGGAAAAAATATATATGTACAGTAGTTGCTTTTGAAACATGGATACAGCTGAAACCTGGGAATAAGGAGTGATTTTTGTCACAAAATTACATTATTCACGGGAAAGTAATGCTTGGATATTTAGGATATGCATGTGTCTTTAGTTGTAGTTGAGCATAAAATAAATATTTGCTAACGCTAAAATGAGTCAATTTGTACTTACTTTCTTGACTTTTTTTTATTTGTCAGAATATGAATCAAAAAGATTTGTTGCATCGTTTGAACCCACTTTATCCTCACTAGGGTCACAGGGTCAGTGGAGGCCTAATCCAGCTTCAATTGGTGAAGGCAGGGTACACCCTGTATGAGTCTCCAGTTCATCTCAGGGCTGAACATATATAGACAAACAATCACTCTCACATTCACACCTATGGACAATTTAGATTAACCAGTTAACCTATCAGTGCATGTGTTTGGATGGTGGGAGGAAACAGGAGAAAACCTACACAGTCACAGGGAGAACATGCAAACTCCACACAGAAAGGTCTGGTGTCAGAATTGAAAAAGGGTCCTTCTGTCTGTGAGGAACAAATGCTAACCACTGCACCACCATGCCTCCCGAATCGAAAAGTTACCACATCAAATCATTACATTTACGAAATGAAAAGTTACAAGTACACTGTCTTTTAAGGCTGTAACGGATTTGGTTCGATACAGCCCTATACTGACAATCAGTTTGATTATGTTCATGCATGCCACTGTATGTTCCACTATGGCCCTTTAATATTCATAAGGATACCTTTATGTGATTGGAGTAGTGAAGGGAAGACTCTTTAATATTTATGAGACTCGTTCGTGATTCGTGCTCTTGTGACCATGTGCATATCATGTGGAGGTGACGGTAGAAAAAGGACTTGAGGTCGAACAACAGAGTTCACCGGTACTTCCGCATACATGTCCATGACGTGGTCACGAGGCATCTCTGATTGGCTCAGAATATGTGAAGGAACACTCCCCCTCCCCTCTCGCTCAGTGTGTGTTTACATCCCAGAGTAGCATCCAGCTAGCTTTCATGCGGCTACTTGTTTTGAAAACGTGCAGTACCAGTTTTCACCATCACCCAAATACAGTCTTCATGCTTGTCTTTGTGTGTCCATCTCAGATCGTGAAGGGAATTCGTTATATTGTAGACCTGGACATCTCCAGAACTGTGTGTCATAAACGTATCCCAATTCCAGATGGGTCTCAGTGTGAATTCCAACCTGAAGGTGATCTCCACCAGGTGAGTCTGGCATTAACCAATCAGAGAACAGGACACACCCACATTGTGTTTAATCACTGTATGAATACATAAGTGAAGACCTGGATCAGATCAGGTTTTTAACTTCAGGCCAACATGATCATCATCATCATCATCATCATCACTGTGTAATCAGATTATAAAGCAGGGGTCTCAAGATAATTTTATTTCAGAGGCCACATTCAGCCTGATTTGATCTCCAATGGGCCAGACCAGAAAAATAAAAACATAATAACCTATAAATAATGACAACTCCAAATTTTTCTCTTTGTTTTAGTGCAAAAAATACTCCATTAATTTATTAAATTACTTACCTTCATAAACTATCCAAACAAAAAAAAAAAGATGTGGAGTACCTGAAAAAACTGAATAGTCTTAAGAAAAATAAATGAAATTTTAACAATAATAAACTTATTTCTACATGTGAAATTATGGATCAAATCTGTTTTTCCCACATCAAATTGAGAAGAAAATATAAAATCACGCATTTTTGTTGGTTATTTTACTATTATTTTACAGGAGATTGTATTTGTCTATATGTGGAACCACAACTAAAATGAGTTTGGAAAGCGCTTGACTGATTGATTTTTGGAAGAATTCATCTCAACGGCCATGTTGGAACCTATGGCGGGCCACATTTGGCCCATATATTTGAGTACCCTGTTATAAAGCATCTTCATCTGCAGTGCATTACTTGTGGTAAAATACAGTATTGTGTATGTATGTATGTATGTATATATATATATATATATATATATATATATATAGTAACATTGTCATTCTGTCCAAACGTTTGAACATGTGGATGAAACTATTTTTGACTGAACACATGTAAACCTGTGAGTGATGTGTTTTGCAGACGTTCAGATGTCACACCGAGGTCTTATTCATTCCATGGATGAAACAAACCACCACGCAGGTTTTCTTCTGTAAAGACATGGAACAACATAGAACACACAAATAAACCCATCAAATCAAGTCCATCTGCTCCGTTTGTCTTTTTCTGCTGTCCATGTTCCATCATCTTACTTCATCTAAACCACTTGGTTTTAAGGGTTACTTAATGGTCATTTTCTGTTAAAAGACTCTAAACATATTGAATTCATGTCATGTTTTAAAAGAGTTTAATGAAATGAAACAAAACATAGGATCCGTTTTCTGTTCTTTACAGAGTAAAATGAATGAATAAACTAAAAAAGCACTCTGAGAGCGCAGACCTCCGCCAAAATACACCCTCCTCCACCACCACCACCAAAATCAAATAATTTCCAGATCTACCCATTACCAACCAACCCTGAAATTTTCATCAAAATCCATCCATAACGTTTTGAGTTATCTTGCTAACTAACAGACAAACAGACAGACAGACATACAAACAGACAAACTCTGGCAAAAACATAACCTCCTTGGCAGAAGTAAATATAAAAACATTTACGCATTGTCATAATATCCATGTTATTGAATAGTCACACTGTTAATCAATAATCACCTCTCTGGTGACTTCTGCAGTGTCTGCTGCATCATTATCATATTTTTACATTTTTGTTTTTTTAACCATTATCTCTTTTGCATTCATACTAACTCATCCTTTATAATCTATTCTACCTGAGAATCACTTTACTTATAATCTGGAAAACTAACTCCAGTTATTGTTTTATTGCCATTTAATGAAATGAATCAGATAAATAATATTTACATTTACATTACATTCTTCATGTCCTGTAAAAAAAAATCATCATCATCATCATCATCATCATCATCATCATCATCATCATCATCATCATAACAATAACTACAAAAGCACTCTGAGAGCGCAAACCTCCGCCAAGGCAGACCTCCCCCCTCCGAATGAAGAGAGGTCCATCAACGTTATGTTTTTGCCAGTTTGTTTGTCTGTCTGTCTGTTAGTTAGCAAGATAACTCAAAAAGTTATGGACAGATTTTGATGACATTTTCAGGATGTGTTGGAAGTCTCACAAGGAACAAATGATTCAATTTTGTTCCTGGTTCCTGGTTTCTGGATCACTTTGCAGTAAATGGAGAAAACAATTCAAAGTGATCCAGAATCCAGGATCTCTTCTGCATCACCACCAAAATGTAAGTATTTTTTCCTTGTGACACTCTCAACACACCCTGAAAATTTCATAAAAATCTGTTTTATAAATTTTTGAGTTACATCTAATAATTTCCAGATCTCCCCATTACCAACCTACCCTGTAAATTTTACCAAGATTCGTCCATAATTTTTTGAGTTAGCTTGCTAACTAACAGACAGACAAACAAACTGGCAAAAAATATAACCTCCTTAGTGGAGGTAATAATAATAATAATAATAATAATAATAATAATAATAATAATAATAATAATAATAATAATAATAATAATAATAATAATAATAATAATAATAATAATAATAATAATAAAAGAACAACTTTTCATCTTTCAGTTTTGTTTAGTTTTTAAAGATTTCATTGTATTTTTACATTATTTTCTTGAAACAAAAACAAGTTTTAAATATTTTAGACTGAAATAAAAATAAATTAAATATACATAAAATATTCTTCTTCATTTTCATTCAACATATGACATGTAGAATAAAATTCCGATCCATGGAATTGATAGTGAAGGCAAAAACGTATTTTAAATTGAAAAAAAAACAACAAACGCAGAGTGCAGACAGTAGATTCAATAAAAGTAGATTTAATACAAGAAGATTTAATCGCAGTTAAAAGAAATTGCAGTTCCGTACACTGCGTTTGGGGGCGCAGTGCGGCAGATGCCATCGGTCCTCTGCATAGAAGAAGTGGCAGTGAGGCTCCGTCCACTCGCGCGCCGCTGTTCCGTTCACAGTGCGCAAATGCGCATCCTACAGAGCAGACGTCCGGCGGAAAACGGGGACAGTACCGGGAGCAGGCTGGGAACCGACGCGTCTGGGCGGAGACGGAAACATAGACTAAGGCCGAGGACTCAACCCCGGGGGAAGGTCTGTGACACGGCAGGTAACTGCGACCCCCACCCGGGGCTTCACCGACCCGTAGGGGAGGGGGCGTGCAGGCCCGGCTCTGACGTCCGTAGATACCGTACACCGCGGAATCACACCGAACCACGTCCACAAACCTCCTTATTCTGTAGAACACGACTCTGGTACCGGGACATACGTACCAGACACCCGTTTTAACACACCATACACTTTAAACATGAAATACGGTCCAGTTCGGCTCCAATATAACCTGTCAGTCATCAAACAGCTGAACGATGATCCAACTTTAACCCGGTTGTAGTTTCCGTTGCACCCAGACTGTCCCTCTGCGTCTTGATGCAGAGTGGACGGACAGGACGTGACATGTCCAGCTTTTAAATACTAGGTGAGCATCAGGCGAATGTCAGGTCCGGCGTGTTTGGAGGCCGAAGTGTCCTTCAGACTCCCATGGATCAGACCAACATCTGATCTGGTGTCAACACGAGGGTTTTATCTAGTTTTAGGCAGATGGACATTAAAGGTAGCGGTTTGTCAACGGAAGTCTGATGTGACGTTCACTTGTCACCGACTGCGTTGTTAAACGACACAGGATTTAATTAGACATAAATAATGCCATTAATCATCATATAGACTCGGATAATGAAGCTTAAGACACGGTTTAGATGCGCCAGGTCTAACTATCCCATCAGGAAACAGGTGAACGTGGACACAAGTTGGAATTTCATCCACATTAGTCTGTGTTGAGCCTTCATTGAATTGATGAATTCTCTTGTTTTAAAATCTGGCGATTTGATTTTATGGATATACTGACCAACGACTGCATGTACTCGTTGTTTTGTTTATAATCTGTAAAGTTTGACATGTATGGATGGATATTGATTGAGTTCAGAAGTGTACATTTCTACCTGATAAAACTTTGCATATTTTAGTGAAATACACCGAATTATTCAGCGCCATTACTGAACTTAATAAATATCGAAAACTATCGTGATTGAATTCAATCCAGAGTTAAACTCAGTGAATGCTAAATGTTGACTGTTTGTAAATGGAGGTACGGTGTGACGTTCTGAGTCGCACAGTGTGTTTTGCTGTCTCATACTCCCGTCAGTTTAATAATTTAGCCAGCTAGTTAGAGAGTTACCAGGTTAAACACACACTGTGCACATGTAACCTGCGAACGTAACCACCTAGTTCTGCTAACGTTAGCTCCGGCGGCTAGCTTATCATACTGTTGCGTTCAGATATGAGGGACCAGGCTATTTGCTGGAACTTTACTGACAGCCCCAGAGTCAGAGTGAAGGGGACTGGGTTGACGGTAACCAGGGGTAACTGTCTGCTTCAACAGTTTAAAATCAACCTTTTCGGGGTTTTAACTGTATTGTCATCAGGTGTTTCACTTTGACCAGACATTAGATAGAGCCCGGCTCAGACAACACGCCCAGAAACACATGTAATATCCAGAGTTTAGTCGAATCCAGAAAGAGGAAGCAGGCTCTAAAAAATGAAAACAAAACTTAACTGGTGAACACTTACCAGTTAAAACCAACTCACGGATACAAATAATAGGTCTAATTAAAGTTTCATAAAATCCAATTTTAAACTACATTGAATTTTAAACAGAAAATCTTTATTTAAGGCATTAATTATTGATAGAGAAGTGGAATAAAAATTGATTGACTGGTGTAAAATCACAATCAAAAGTGAATTAAAATAATTTGAATCATGACTGTAGTTACTGACAGATTTAAATTTACCCCAATTTGTGGATTTATTTATGATATTGAGATTTTCATTTCTACTTTGAAAGTGATGTCATACTTTAAAGATAAATATAAGTTATTGTTGAGATATTTGGTTCAGTTTCTTGAGTGGAACAAATAAAAATGAATAAATTAAAATTTGATTTAATAAAATGAAGTATAAAATTAGTGGTAAAAAATAGTCAATGTCTTGATTAAAACAGTGGGGATGTTTGAGTGATTTTGAACCGAAAACTAATTTAAGAATTTAAGGAAGTGATATGTACATCATGTGAATAGTTACATTGGTGTTAATCGGGAGACATCAAATGTATGAATCGCAAAGATTGAATCTATTTGGAAATGTATTTTTTACAATTTATTCTAAATCTGACACTTTGTCATAGAGTAAGTTGATGATTTTACAGTTTATAAAGTTAGTTGTTTCTTTTTCCATAAATGTTCTGGTTTTATGAGAAAGCACATTATTTTCAGTCATCATTCAAGACTCTTGGTATGTGTGTTTATGCTTAAAGAATGTTTTGTTGAAACATTTTGAGGCCTCTTCTCCATGATGACGGCAGATGAGGCTCATGGGTAGTGTAGTGTTTGGATGCAGATTTATGAAAAGTAGTTTGGATCTTATGAAATAATTTGTCCTCCAGTAGTTTTAGTCTTCAGTTCTTATAAGAACCTTGATGTGATGACATTAATGAACCTGTCTCCCATTTCCATAGCAACCATGGTGGGCGAACGCCGCAACGGGAACTTGCTAGTCCAGCTGGGCCCGCGGTTGCAGGCATATCCGGAGGAGCTGATCCGCCAGCGCCGCACACATGATGGCCAGACGGAGTACTTGATCCGCTGGTGTCTGGTCACTATAGATGATGGCTCCACATCTGGGGGTGGGGCCAGTGAGGCAGGGGGAGATGGGAGTAGCGGCTCGGGCGCAGGCACGTCCGGGGGCTCGGCTTCTGGAGAGACCAAACCTGAGAACATTCTGATGTGGATGTCGACAGAGGATGTTTATGCCAACTGCCCCACACTACTTGGCAAGAGGAAGGCAGATTCTCAGCGCCCCCTACCAGCAGAACAGCGGCGGGGGGAGGCGTCTGATGAAGGGCAGGTCCCCGCTGATGTCACTTTCGATGAGGTGGAGCTGTCCGACATGAAGGAGGACGTCAAGAACTTGGTACGACGAGCTCGAAAGCAGATGGCAAAGAAGAGCGACTTCTCCATCAGCATCACTCACACCATCCACGTGCTGAGCGCCTACGCCAGCATTGGTTCGCTGGTCGGTGTCTTCAAGGAGACCGGCGCACTCAACTTGCTGATGGAGCTGCTCTGCAACAAGGAGACGCAGACCAGACGCAGCGCTGGCAAGATGCTTCGAGCACTGGCATCGCATGACGCAGGTACTCACAATCCTCTGCTGTAGCCTGAGAGACTCAGAAACATTTTGGCAAAAGCTGAGCAATGTGGGTCTTTAGGTGAGGTTGACCTGTTTAAACATCTGTATGTGAACAGAATACAACAGGATGCCAGCCACAACATTTAACACAAACACAGAGGTCAAAGGTTAAGGCCATTATTTAACTAAACTGAAACGTTAGTTGTAAGTGCATGAACTGTGACAAACTCCTGACCAATGAGGTGTCTAGAACTTATGTGAAGAAAAGGCTCTGTGGAATGAAGGGGTTGATGTAAAGCAGGGGTCTCAAACATGAGGCCCATGGTTCAAATGCAGACCACCAATGATTTCAATGCAGCCTGTGGGATGAAAAGCATAATAACCTGTTAAATTACTGTATTTTCTTCAGTTTTTTCTTTACCTATTAATGATGACAACTTAAATTTTTTTTGTCATTGTTTTACTGCAAACATTACGTTAAATTGTGAAAATATTTACATTTACAAACTATCCTATAACAATAAAATGTGAATAACCCAAATAAATGTGAACAACCTGAAATGTCTAAAGAAAATTAGACATAATTTGAACCATTTTCTGCTTCTGTTACTAAGAGTTTAGTGTCTTTGTAGAACCCTACACCTGGACTAATGATAAACTGAAGCAGAATATTGTTAAAATTGTCAATATTTTACTTGTGCAATTTAACTTTTTTTGTATTTGGATAATTTATAAAAGAATTTTCATTATTTAATGAGGAGTTTTTTGCACTAAAACAGTGACAAAAAAATTGGAGTTATTATGTTTTTAATTTACTGCTCTGGCCCATTGGAGCTCAAATCAAGCTGAATGTTGCCCTTGAAGAAAATGAGTTTGAGACCCCTGATGTAAAGTAATGCTGTTTTGAGAGACACTGCAGTGGACCAATCAAATGAGACTATGCCGGGTCAGTGGCAATAAAAACACCAACATTTGTAATTCTCAGGTTGGAGCTTGGAAGAAACTGGGTTTTCACTAATACGATATGTCCTCACCTCAGATACTCTGTGTGTTTAAAGTTGATGTATAGTTTCTATAGTTCATTCATAATGTGGTTTAATGTGTCAATGTCGACACAGGGACACCAACAGTTTGATCATTTCAACAAAAGATAAATAGCTACGTTTACATGATGTTTTTTAATTTTGAATTATTTACTCCATCTCGAATACTCCACATTATTCACACCGAATTACCAACACATAGTCCCATTCATAGAAAACAACACAGAGAAAGGAGTGACTCAGAAAAAGCCTGTCCACATTACGTCATGTGGGTTAAGCTCGTCCCCCATTGCAGGGAATCTGAAGTAGTACTAGTAACTACAAGAGAAGAAGGCGCCACAGTATCTTGCTGCACAAACTTGAAAAAAATGGTTGAGCAAACTCGTTCATGTGTTCTCTGTGGAAATAAAGTGCGTTTTTTTTTTTCCCTGCACATTTTCAAAACGAGTGACGGCACGAAACATAGTTGGATGCTACTCTGGGATGGTAAACACAGACGGAGCGAGGGGGGAGGGAGGCGTTTTCCCTCACGCATTAATTCTCTGAGCCAGTCAGAAACGCCTCATTACCACGTTATGGATATATATGAGGAAGGAGCGGAAAACTGTTGTTCCACCTCAAGTTATTTTTCTACCCTCTAAAAACAGCTGGAAACAAAGCAACCTGCAATTAAAAAAAAAATACAACCAACACACAATGCATTCAATAACTAGAAAAGCACTCTGAGAGCGCAGACCTCCGCCAAGGTAGACCCCCCCACCCCCACCCCGATCACCCCCAAAATGAAATCAGTTCTTTCTGTTGACATTTCCAACATATCCTGAAAATTTCATCAAAATCTGCCCATAAGTTTTCGAGTTATCTTGAACAGAGACAAAAAGACAAACGCCGGCAAAAACATAACCTCCTTGGCGGAGGTAACAATGGAGAACACAGCTATATTAATGAAATAATAATGGAATGACTCCTTTAAAGCCATTTCCTTTGTGTTTACATGGACCTGTTCATTCTGAATAAAGGCTTCCAGGGAAGTGGGTGTATTCCACTCTAGTTAATTGGTCTTTCAGAGCTGGAGATACAGAGCGTTCTGATTGGACAGAACGGCTGCTTAACATCTGGATGCCTACTGGAAGAAAATGATCGTGTCCACTTCCTGTCTTTCATTTGTTTCAACTAGCAACATGGAAGGCCAGATACCACATGTGATTTTTGTATTTATTTTTGTCATAATAATAATAATAAAAAACTTTGTCATTGCACATAATACAACAAAATTAAATGCAAAACCAACAGTGCCGTTAAAAATAAATAAATGGGGCTCACATACACCCTTTCATCTATTTAAAAACATGATGGCTTTTGGATAAAAACTACAATTATGAAGCAGCAGCTCGAGTGAATCAACAAACTAATGCTGGCAGTGGAATATCTGCGTCATCAATGCGAAATATGCATATAACATTGCAAAAAGACCAGTAGCATGTGCAGAATGACAGGAATAATGTTAAAGCGGAATTAACTGTTTACATGGCAGAGGAATTATCGAATTCGGAATTAAGAAATAAAATAAACCAGTAACTCTATTCAGAATTAAAGCTCCTCTGTGACTGTAGGCCAAAACTGGTACTGCGATCACAACCAAAACACTGTAGAGCACAGTACCAATCCATACCCGTTCATCCACTGTTTTCTCTTCTACAGGCTACTACATTTTGTGTTAAGACTGAAAGAAGACTCATGTAATCCATGCAATGTCTAAATTATGCTTTATATTGCTGTGCTAACAGCATCTTGGCAATATACGTGCATTCCTAATGTTAGCAATAACAAATTATCAGGGTTTTTTTTCCAAAGAATTTATTAACTGGCCAATTAATGACTCACCTGCATATGAGCTAACTTACTGTGAATGACCATGCATAAAGCTATTCAACAGTAGAGAATAATTGAGATGTCCAACATTAAAGTGGGATGAAGGTAGCCAAAGTTAGCTGACTCTTACCTGTCCAGGAGAAAATTGGCAACTTCGGTGTCAGTTTTCAATTTCTTTTCCACTTTCAGCTGTGTTCATCTTTCCAAAGCATCTCCTATACTAATTAATCTCTCCCAACCAATGTAGGATGAGGTTAATTAGAGATCTGTGTGTGTCCACAGAGACATATCACACTATAACTCCGTGAATACTTGAGATATCACCATGAAATTACATGGGCATATACATATAGCTAATGTGCATCAGATGCAATGATCCATTTGAGCAAAGGTCAAGGTCATATTCAGCAGAAAGGTCAAAATCATATTATTGGCTCTCAAGAATGGGTTGTCATAGAAATTTGCGATTGATACAAAATTGGGGTGGGATTAGGCATTCTCAGAATACTTGTTCTAGTTTTGTTTCTTACTTTGTTAATTTGAATTTGGGAATCATAACAAGGCTTTTTAGGCTTTGTAGCATCCTACATATTTGATCAGAGCTGTATTTCAGTGGGAACTGGCAACCTGGATACTGAAACACTGCAAACTCTG
This sequence comes from Siphamia tubifer, assembly GCA_020466265.1. NCBI lineage: Eukaryota > Metazoa > Chordata > Actinopteri > Kurtiformes > Apogonidae > Siphamia > Siphamia tubifer. The sequence goes on along the minus strand of CM035797.1, from coordinate 8,572,975 downwards.
TGATTGGTGGATAGGTGATGGGTGGAGCATCAACCAAAACACCAAATTATCATTTTCAAATGGTATTAGGTGTTTAAACGGTTATTTAAAAGTGGAATTAACTTTTACTCCGAATTAAAAAGCAATAAAAAAACTCCCATACAAACAGGCCTAATGTTACATTGAAGTGCTTTCATGTTTTCAAGTGCTGGTCCTTTCATTGATTGAATATTTAGATGTATGCCTCACTTTTTTATGCAACAGGTGTCCATTGGATGCTCCACCCCTTTAACACCCCTCCTCACTTTGTCACAGTTTGTTCTTTTTGGTATTGGTGACTTTAAAGTTGTTAAATTATCTGTGTGACTTTATCTGGTGGGGCCTCACGGTGGTGCAGTGGTTAACACTTGTGCCTCACAGACAGAAGGACCCTGGTTTGATTCCAACACCAGACGTTTCTGTGTGGAGTGTGCATGTTCTCTGCGTGTTTTTTCTCCGAGTTCTCTGGTTTCCTCCCACCATCCATTCCAGTCACATGCCCTGATAGGTTAACTGGTTAATCTAAATTGCCCATGGCCGTGAATGTGAGTGTGATTGTTTGTCTATACATGTTCAGCCCTGAGATGAACAGGAGACTCATACAGGCTGTACTCTGCCTTCGTCCATTGTATCTGGATTAGGCCCCCAGCGACCCCCGTGACCCTAGTGAAGATAAAGCAGGTTCAAACAATGAGATGAGACTTCATGTGGAGGAGCTGGAGGAGTTCTTTGTCATGAGTCACTGGGGCTTGGTCTTAGATCCACTTCACACAGACAGGTTTGGCATCAGAAAAACTGACTGATGCATGATCATGCTGCGAGTTAAAGTTGATGAGTAATGCATGTAGCACTGTGTTTGTCTTGGCGTCATCAATGATATTTTTAATGTCAGTGAATTTCCTGCTCCCAAAATGATGAATGTTAACGGCTTTCCATCTGAGTGACAGTTTGACCTCTGACCCCAGAGTAATCATTGTCAGTGAAACCTTGCCTATATTTGCTGAAGGTGTTTCAGATTCATGTTATAGAGTAAAGTCATGTATATTCGTATCGTCACAGTCTCAACTGAAACACAGCTGTCAAACAGGATTTTACTACGCATTTTTACATGTTAATGGTTTATTAACAAGAATAATATCAAATTGTGTTCATGTAGATTGTTTGAGACTCCTTATGAGTAAAACCTGTAGGATTCAGTGGAACATCATCCAACCTTTAGATCCTAAAATGGTAGGATTTCTATTGCAGTATGACAGGGGTCTCAAACATGCATCCCGGGGGCCAAATGCGGCCCACCAAAGGTTCCAATGGGATGAATTTTCAAAGGTCAATAATTCCACAGTCTGTGGAACTGATTTTAGTTCAGGTTCCACATACAGACTAATATCTACAGTCAAATAACAGGAAAACCTACAAAAAAATTATAAATCCATTTTTTCTTCTGGCTTTATTGTGAAAAACATTTTACATTATGCTGATAATGACAACTTGAAGTTTTTATCTTTGTCTTAGTGTTAAAAAAAATAACATGAAAACATGGAAATATTTGCATTTACAAGCTATAATGTAACGATAAAATGTGAAAAAACTGTATGAGTATGAACAACATGAAATGTCTAAAGAAAATTCACTAACATTTTTTGATAATAATAAACTTTATTGTCATTGCACATGAGTTAAAATGAAATGTTTTGGGACCCCCCCCCCCCTGTAAAGTGCAATACAAGATAAATAAAATAAATAATATATAAATACTGTATAAAAGACTAAAATTTGTTAAAAGGTATATAAAAATAGAAACAACATCCATACATAGTTAAAACCATCCATACATAATTAAAACACTTGATCACAATCCAGCATTAAGAAGTCTTATAAATAAGCCTTTTGCTTCTTCATGTAGAAATTAAATTAGCTGGAGTAAATGTTGACCAAGAAAATACTTGGTTGGGAACAGCCCTAGTTATTATTTACGTGCTATTTTATTATTTTACTAGTCTGGCCCACTGGAAATCAAATCAAGCTAAATGTGGCCCTTGAAAGAAAATGAGTTTGAGACCCCCGCAGTATGACTTAATCACAACATATAACATAACTTCTTCTGCAAATGTTGATGTTTTTTGGGGATTTTTTGGTCTTTTGTTCTTTCTAGGTTTCTTTTATTCTGTTGATGCCGTTTACCATCTTCTTTCAGTACTCAAGTATCCACCTATGATTTTCACTTCAGATTCATCAGGTTTATTCATACATTCCATGTTGTTGATGTTCTGACTGTTTCTTTGGGGCATCTTTGACGTTTCTTCTTCTTGGGTGATTGTGTGCAGGTAGTCGGGCGTATGTCCTCCTGTCTCTCAGTCAACAGGATGGCATTGAGCAACACATGGACTTTGACAACCGCTACACACTGTTGGAACTGTTTGCAGAAACTACGTCTTCGGAGGAACACGGCATCTCCTTTGAAGGGATTCACCTGCCACAGGTAAATGTCTCCTGTTTTTGTCTATTAACCTCCACCAATGATTGTGTAATGAAGACGGTATACCTGGTCATGTGCTGCAGACACCGTCACTCAACATCGAAAATGCACAGACTTTACTTCTTTAACTTAAACCAAACCGGGTATTGCATAAACCCAGTGACTCAAACCTGAATAAGAAAGTGCTGGGACTTTATCTCTCTCCACATCTTACGCCTAGATGTAATGAAACTGTCATCACTTCACATTTTGTCTAGTGTTGCACCATCTGTGGCAAATCATATACATTAGGGCTGCACGATATTAGCATAACTTGCGATCTGCAATAAGGGTGTACATTAACACTGTACGATAATATTGTGATTTTTGTCATTTGCATACAGAAATGCTGAATTCATTTTTTAAGAAAAACATTTCCTTAACCCATAAAGATCCAGGTCTACATTAGTGTCAGTTCTGTATGGGTTTATAACCTTTCTGAAGTCATTCATCACCATTTAGTCTTTTATTCTGCTTTGGTATGTTTAAGTGATAATCTGGTATTTTATTATTTGATTTATTGATCATGTAATGTCCATAAAAGTGTGTATTAAGGTTGAGAGTTATTTAAAAAACAGAAAACTGAATAAAAAGTGACTGTTTTGAATATGTCATGAAGAGAAATCTAAACTGTCCATTGGTCCAGTAGGTTTTGTATAAAGCTGCTTACAAACAAACAAACGCACAAACTGACTTAAAAACACCATCCCTTTCTCCTTTTGGGGGGGGGGGGGTGTAAAAAAAAATCTTTGCGATATGAATATTGAAATCTGCGTTGTCGCGATGACATTATTTTTGTGATATATTATGCAGCCCTAATATACATATATATTTTCTGTCAGTCGGCATCAGGTGTAACCACGTGTTTGTCCTCATCAGATTCCGGGGAAGCTGCTGTTTTCTCTGGTCAAACGTTACCTGTGTGTCACATCACTTATGGACAAACTAAATACTGCGGGAGCAGACCCTAGTTTAGATAGACAGGATGCCAGCCCCTCGCCTGCATCCACAAGCTCTGCCCACCAGGCAGAGCACCTCCGTGTCCAACGGGAGTTTGACTTCACCATGGCCATGGCCAACCTGATCTCGGAGTTGGTCCGGGTCATGGGCTGGGATCGGAACCGCCAGCCACCCGATGGCTCCACTCCACATCCGGGAGTAGGTGTGGTCAGTGGAGAGGAGCGGGGGGAGGAGCCTCCACCCCCACTCCTTAGGTCCATCTTCCAGCCTCGGTTTTGTGCCTCACCAATTGCATTCCCTGCCAGCTGTGTGTCTGTGATACCTGCTGCCACACCGCCCAAGAAGAAGGGTGGGAACAGCTTTAAAACCAGCTCTGACTTCACTAGCCGCTCCGCCTATGTGGAATATGTCCAGGACAACCTGAAGAGTGGCATGGCAGTCCGCATGCTGGAGGACTATGAGGAGGTGAGCGCAGGAGACGAGGGCGAGTTCCGCTACAGCAACGATGGATCACCGCCTGTACAGGTTAGTCAGTCAAACGGTTCAGCTGAGGTCCCTGTGAACCAGCATACACATGAAGGTCTGAAAGATAGAAGAGAGAAGAACAAGTGGTGCCTGGCACAACAAACACCGCCCCCTTCCCAGTGTTGGGGAGATTACTTTGTAAATGTATTTCGTTACAGAATACAGAATACCTGAATTAAAAAGTAATTTGTAAAGTATTCGCTTACATTGGTTTAACATGGTACTGTATTCTAAATACTTGGAATACTTCTTATTAAAACTTAATTTAAATTAAATATAAATAACTTTACACACTAAATAATATTTATTATAATGTTTAACATCACAACATACTGGTAAAATAATAAATAAAACATTAAAGTTCAATTATTATTTGTTCATTTATTAAATGAATGTTTGTTTGAAAAACAAGTCTACGAGATAAACGGACCTTAATTTATGGCAGAACACACCAAAGAAATTACGAACAGTAGGCCTAATTTATTTTTATTGATTTTCTAAGATAACTTAACTTATCATTTTTCATCATGAGTCATGACGTCGTGTCTGTTTACCAATGACAACAAATGACAAACGTGAACAGGACGCATTAATTGCCAGTTTTCAAGTGGAAATATCTTTTCCAGAGCACATTACTGCAGCATTAGCAGCTCTTATCTACTTAGTTACGTTAGCTAACGTTAAGCTAACACAATAACTTGACTGTGAGAAATATTTATATAGCCTAAACGTTACCTCAGTAAACGTGATCAACACAGTAAACTGTGACATAAAAAAAAGCTTGTTCCTAAATGAAGTTAATAAAAAATAACTTACTTTGAGTTGCTTGATTAGGTTAGATGTAGTGTCTCACACTACACACGCACACACGCACACACTTCTCTCTCTCACAGTTATTTCAGCATTACAATCAATGGCATGTTCTCTCTCTCACACACACTCACTCTCTCTCTCACTCTCTCTCTCACTCACTCTCTCTCTCTCTCTCTCTCTCTCTCACACACACACACTCATTTACACATATATTTTACTTTCTTCTTACTAGGATCTGTCTGTCACAGTCTGTCACTCAGTGTGCTTAAACCTGGCGCGTGCAGGCACTTGCGCAGAGATCAGAGATCAGCAGGTTGCCAGGTAGAAGAGAAATTGGTTCGCTAAACAGGTTATTCAGTACGATGTAAAACAAAATTACGTTCCATACATGATCTCTGGCAACCGGAGAACATCGGCCAAAACCTACATTACTTCACATTTTTTTCGATGTTCAGACTTGAATTACGGGAGATTACCAGGAGAAATGACAGAACGGGAGGGGGAGGGAGATGGGTCTGAAATATGGGAGACTCCCGGGAAAAACGGGAGTGTTGGCAGGTATGATTTTAACTAGGATACAAGAAAATATATTTTTTCGCTGAAGTAAAAAAAACCACGAGTAATCCAATGTTATTACTAAAATAACTGTATTCTAAATACTAGGTTTAACAGCAGTAACTGTAACTGAATACAGTTACTCATAATTAGTATTCTAAATACGTAACGGCGGTACATATATTCCGTTACTACTCAACACTGCCCCTTCCACACATTTTACCTGATTTGCCCTATCTCTAATCATTGCAAAAACACATTTTTGGTGACTGTGACGTTTGACCCACATTCACCAAAATAAGAGGGATCTATTCTGGCCCACCTCACACCTTAAATGAAAATTTCATAGAAATTGGTCCAGTAGTTTTTGCGAAAAGCTGCTGAAAGAAAAACAGACAAACTGACTCAAAGATAATACCAGGGAAAAGGGGTAATGATATTGTCATTGTTTTACTGCAAAAAATAATAATTATGAAAATATTTACATTTACAAACTATCCTGTAACAATAAAACAGGAAAAACCTGATCAAATGGGAACAACCTGAAATGTGTAAAGAAAATTTGACACAATTTATACAATTTTCTGCTTCTGTTACTAAGAGTTTAGTGTCTTTGTAAAACTGATCCATAACAAAATATATGGACAAATAATAAATTGAGGCAGAATATTGTTAAAATTACACTTATTTTCCCGGAAGAGATCCTGGATTCTGGATCACTTTGTGATCCAAAATCCAGGATCTCTTCCAGATCACCACCAAAATGTAATCATTTGTTCCTTGTTACACTCCCAACACATCCTGAAATTTGATGAAAATCCATCCATAACTTTTTGAGTAATGTTGCGGACAACCAAGCAGACAGACAAACAAAATCCAGGGGGGGGTCTGCCTTCGTGGAGATTTGCGCTCAGAGTCCTGTTCTAGTTTTTATTTTATTAGTTCAGGGCCAAGGGTCCAAGCCTGGTCTTTGAGAGCTATTGTCCTGCATGTTTTAGACCAGTGTTTCCCAACCCTGGTGCTGGAGGAACACTGTCCTGTATGTTTTCGATGTATCCCTCTTTGAACACACCTGACAGTCATTATCAGTCTTCTGCAGAGCTTGATGACAGGTTGATCATTTGAATCAGGTGTGTTTGGAGAGGGGTACATTTAAAACACTCAGGGTAGTGTTCCTCCAGGACTAGGGTTGAGAAACACTGTTTTAGTCATTTCCGTCTTCCAGCACACCTGACAGTCATTATCAGACTCAATGTTGCCAGATAGGAAATGTCCAACTATTGTGCCAAAACCTCAAAATTATCGTAGTTTGAGAGAAATTACAGAGAAATACAATGTAGCCATTTTAGCAGTATTTAAAAAGTATTTCATGTCAAATTTTTAAACAGTAATTCAAAATATCCCTGTTGTAGGCTACTAACTATGGCACGAAAAGAATGCAAATGCACAAAATTACTAACAGACTACAAACTTTTTTTTTTTCAGTAAACGGACACAAACGTGTTAATTATCTGATTAGAAAGACTCTGAATTCACCCTGGAGATCACTGTCCTCACCTGATGGCATGGCCACTTGTGCAGATGTTGTTGGTTGTCATGGCAGCATCCCTGTGTGTGATGTGTATCTTTTCTGTTGCCTGAGTGCAACACATGCAAAATGATTCTTGTTGTCAGAGAGAGATACGTGTTTTGGCAACCAACTGAAATTACTGCACATTTTGGATTTTTTTTCCATTCTTGATCGTACATCATACAGATTGTAAAACTATTGTACAAATATGATAATTATCGTACATGTGGCAACACTGATCAGGCTTCTGCAGACCTTGATGATAGGCTTATTATTTGAATCAGATTTGTTGGAAGAGGACTACTTCTACATGCAGGAGAGTAGCGCTTGAGGACCAGAATTGGACACCTCGGTATGAGTTGAATTGATTAATCATTTCAGCTCTATTTTTGGCATAGAATCTAGATCTAAATTGTCTGTAGTGTAAAGATGTTTCTCATCACCTGAATCCGATTTATCCTCACTAGGGTCACAGGGGTGTCTCGGGGTCTAATCCAGTCACAATGGGCAAAGACGGGGTACACTCTGTATGAGTCGTCAGTTCATCTCAGGGCTGAACATATATAGACAAACAATCAATCTCACATTCACACCTATGGGCAATTTAGATTAACTAATTAACCTATCAGTGCATGTGTTTGGATGGTGGGAGGAAACCAGAGTACCTGGAGAGAACGCACGCACACACAGGGAGAACATGCCAACTCCACACAGAACGGTCTGGTGTTGGAATCGAACCAGGGTCCTTCTTGCTGTGAGGCACGAGTGCTAACCATTGCACCACTGTCCTGCCCCATAATAAAGATGTAATAAATTAATAATGAAATAAAGTAATAAAGCTTAGTTCCAAATGAGTGATTTTCTTATAGTCTGTGGAGGTTTGACTCTGGCACAGATTGGCTGCTCACCTGTCTGACTGTGGTCTCCAGGTATACTGGAACTCCCTGTCCAGGACCTACTGGGTCCATTGGCACATGGTGGAGATCCTGGGCAGCGGCAGCAGCAGCCAGGCCAAGGACAAGGAGACGCAGGAGAAGGCCACATCTCTCACAGAGACACTGAGACTGTCTGCAGGTAATGCCATGGGATGGGACACGGGGATATGGGACATGGCGTAATATGAGAAACATCACATGAGACTGTCTACATGGGACATTGGACAAGAGATACAACAGACATTCCACACAGGGCTGAATCATCACGGGGACTCCGTTTTTAACTGAGTCCTTTTTAGGGTTAGGTCTGTATAGGTGCAGTATGGAATCAGGGCAAACCTTAACGGTAGTAACCAGACCAACGCGAATTACGGTACCACGCATGTATGCAGCTGTTGTTTAATAATGCCCTCTGTCCATTGTTAAACGGAGGTGCTCACACGCAGCAGTGCACACACAGTGGTGCAGACAGCAATATGTCAAAGGTGGAATGTGTGGTTATAGTTCACAAGAAGTTCCAGATTCTTCCATATGCTACAGGTTTTAAAGGCATTTGCATGCAAAGGCTGGAATATGTCTAATTTAATGAAGCACTTGGTGACACACAGTGTTTACTAAAGCCTCTGTGAAGAGCTGAGTAACCTACAGTAGTACTGTGCTAATAGCATTAGCCTAGCACTGTGCTAATGGCACATCAGAAATAGAAATACCCAGTGTGTTAATGACATACCCAAGAGATAAATGTTCAGATCAGCTACTGTGGAGACACTGGACCATGACAGTGTGAGTTTTTTTGATAACTTCAAATAAGTAACTGGTGTTTGTGAATTCCTCAGTTGGTGACATGAGACGTGGTGCTAGCTTAATAGTAATAGGTTAATAATAATAATAGGGTAGTGAGTTGTAACAAAGATACTTCTCACAGTTTGTTTGTCAGACTGGTTCAATAAATCATTGCTTAAATTTTGATGTTACGGTTCAATCGCATATGTGTCTAGTGGTAATTAATTTTTTGTTTCTTTTTAAAGTACAGATTTAAATACCATTTAGGAACCAATACCGTTTTGAAAGTACCGATATAGTATTGAATGAAACTCTTTCGAAACCCAACCCTAGTTTTTGTTGGTTCAGTCTCTGTCTGGTTTTAGTTTTAACTTCTTGACATGTTCATTAGCATTGGGGTCTGTTATTTTTATGATGTACTGAATGTCAGATTAACCTTTGACCCTTTAGCACTGTAACATTGACTTAACAGTTAACCTATGTAGATCTGTGATTCCTGTGTCCACATCTGAATGATGTCGTTCACAGTGAGTCAGATGTTCTTCTCAAAGCCTCCTGGTGGTTTGTACTCGTTGCCGTACTTATCGGAGGGTGTCCAGGTGGAGGCAGCGGCACTGAGTCGTGCAGAGTGGTGGGAGATTCTATTCTTCATCAAGAAACTGGAGCTGAAGCAGCAACAGGAGGTCAACGACATCCTGCTGCAGAGCCTGGACGACCAGGTAAAACAGAACAAATGCAGAAAATGTTGGGGAAACCCAAAAACTGAGGTTCTAAACCCATATATCCCACAGGAGATGGAGCTTGATGATTCAACTCTGATTGGTCTGTCTGTCCATGGAGATGTGGCAAAGAAGCTGCTGCATTACCTGAAGCAGAAGCTGCCGTCATCGTGTCTGAGCGATCTGCTGTGTTCGCACACCTTCACAAAACACTACCTGAGGAGAGGTGGAGGCAGTTTGGAGGATGAGGAGTTGCTTGGTGAGGACGAGGGGTGGGGAAAGGGGGGGGTTGATAAAGTTCATTTTGATAAACATATCGCCGTTCAATAATTTCTAGTGGATTTAAAATGGTTGGATGTAGAGCTGTTTGAGCATCGCAATGTCCATTTTTTTTCTAACATTGGTACCTAGTTGGATGGTGTTTTTTTTCAGTCCTGTCTGTTCTACAGGTGATTTTATCAGAACATTTAATTAATTTATTCTAACCAGGATATGAAGGGGATTTTAAGGAATATAGGAACAAATACTCCAGGAAAACATTTTGCACCCCACATTCAAGTCTTAAGTATACAATTCCAGATGTTGCCTGAAACAGGACTGAAGTTTTGATGCGTTCTGATGAGTCTTGTTTTTTTTTTTTCAGCTGAGAGCACCTTGACATCATCTGGAGGGGGAGGAGCAGGAGGACAGAATGCTTCCTCTTCATCCTCGGGCACCACCTCCTCAGCCTTGGGGTCTGTCTCTAAAAAGGCTAAGAAGGAGCTTCCACCTGACTCTGAGACAGAGAGTGAGCTGCCCTCGGAGGATGACAGTAAATACCCTGATGACTTGGACGACAAGATGAAAGGTGAGATAGGATTGTAGGGGTTGTATGTGTCTGTTTTGTAGATCCTTCATTGACTGAGGGATTCAGACTTGGTTCTGGTTCCAGAGTTGAGGAATGTGGGTTGTTTTTTTTTTTAAACTTCTGACCTCTATGTTCTGACTCATGACTCTTCTCTGAAATAATGTTTGAAAAGAACTAGTGACTCATAAAACCTCAGATAGTTTCAAATTGAATCATCCTGGTACTGTTGTATGGACTGAGTGGAGAACTTATCCTTGTAGCCCAGGGTCTGTACATGTGTCCTGTGTTGACATAAACGCTTTGTGTAACTCTTTCACTGTAAAGGCCTCTTGTTGAACAAGGCTTTTATTGTGAATTATAGGGGACTGTGCTGTGAACATCCTCCTGGTGCCGTTCACTGCACTCTTCATGTGTTTGTTTGTTGTAGCACAGCCTCTTCAAGGACAGCCTCTCCACTTGCTATTCAGTCCCATTATAGTGTTTTTTTTGGCTGCAGTTCCAAAAGAATTCCACTGGGGGTCAATCGACGGAGAGCAAAATGAATGTTTCCCTATTGAGCTAGATGCGGAAATGATCTATTTCACCTAATTGTTGCTGAGAGCGCTCACATTTGAATGTAGTTTTTCAGAGTTCAACGTGGGTTGTCCACAGTGCTCTAGCATTCTGCAAATGACCACTGGTCAGGCGACAAGAGGACGGATTAGAACCAGTGATACCGTTTGATGGCTGGCCCTGTACCAAGCCACAGCCCCTTTAGAACACCTTCGCCACTCACCATTCAGTCACAGCCCCTCTAAAAACTTAAATATTTCAATAATTAACTTTAAAAAAAAAAACTTTCTAGCATATGTAGCCTACTTACCTGTGTCAGCCACAGCTCTGCTTCGGGACAAGGAGGCTTGTTGCTGTAAAGCGGTATCTCCAGCCGTAAGCTCTGTGTGATGTTATTGACACTTTAAATCCCTTTTTTTAAGTAAATGTATGACTAAAAATCTAAAACTCAGCCCTGGGTATTTTCTCTACAACCTCTTTCAAAAACATTTGAATTACGAGACAAAAAATTATATCCTGATATAAGGGCACTGTGAGGGGTATAGCTCCATAGGACTTCATTCATTCTACTCTCCAAAAATCCAGCTCCCCACGTGGGGGAAAAAAAACAAAGAAGTGCAACCAAATGGAACCTGGAAATATGCCGCAAGTGGCTGTTCTATCTATATTAGACATTCTGTGGTTGTAGTTCAGGACAGGAGAGGGTCTAGATGTGGTGTTGATCTGAGACCAATACTAACAGAATGGTTTTTGTCGGATCAGTGTTCAACAACCCACGGGTCCAGGGGAAGAAGACGGTCCTGGAAAAACTGGGGGAGGTGGTCGACATTGTGAAGAAAGGAGGATCCGGATCTGGACTTGCATCTGGACCCGACCAGGCCCATCAGCTGGCAGCCATTCTGTTCATCACCAGACTGTTAGAAGAGAAGGGGGGCCAGGAGAAGAACTCCATGAGAACCGACTCAGCCCAGACCATCAGGTTAGACCAGTACAGAGTCAGATAATTAGGTGACACTACGACCACAGATCCAGACCATCAGATAAGACCAGTATAGAACCAGACCACCAGGGGAGCCCAGTATAGATCCACAGACTGCGTTCCAAACCAAGGTGGAGCTAAGTAAAAGTACTTCATTACTGTACTTGAGTAGATTTTTTTTAGGTATCTGTCCTTTACTCAAGTATTTATTTTTCTGGCAACTTTTTACTTTTACTCCCTACATTTGTTCATAAATATCTTTACTTTATACTCCTTACATTTCTATAAATATCTGTAATTTATACTCTTTACATTCTCAGAATAGACTCCTTACTTTTTCCAAACTAAACGGATGTAACGGTATGAAAAATGAATCAGTTTAGAGGGCAAATCGGTCGAGGAGAAATATTCTGACTTTATATATCATAATTATGACTTTTATTTCAGATTTTTTTCTTTTTATGTCACAATTTTTACTATTTTTCTCATAATTATGCATTTCTTATCTCATATTTATGACTTTTTATTTCACAATTTTGAGTTTTTATCTCACAATTCTGCTTTTTTAACATTTGAGCGAAAGCATGACTTAATCTCAATTGTGACTTTTTTCCTCGTCATTCCTAAATTTCCTGTCCATACCCACAAAACTGAGTAACTATGACGTGATCAAAAACAGTATCTACATAATAACTCACTTTTAAAGGCTTTATTTTTAGATACGTTTGAAAATGTTATGATTTTTGTGCTTTAATAAGTACTATTTAGTTGTAAAGGAAGCTATTTTTTCAGAGTATTCTTTCACATCAGTAGCTTTACTTCTACTGCAATACAAAACAAAAGTTGATTACTTTGACCACCTCTTTTCCTGAAGGTGTTGATGATCTTTAGTGGACCATGTTCTGAAGTTGGTCGTGTTGGTCTTTCAGGGACCGGGTCCTGAAGCTGCTGGTGGAGCTGCTGTCATCACCTTCGAAGGACCTGGTCTTGAGTACTCTTAGACTCACTCGTCTACTGATGCTGAAGTACGAGTGGAGGGTGTCGTTTGCCACAGAGGGTGGAGTCAAAGCTGTGCTGTCTTGTATGCAGGAGTTCTCCAACATCGTTCACGTTCAGCAGCTTGGTCTGGCGGTGAGGAACACATGTAGAAACGCATAGAAACATGAATGAACTCATGAGTCTGCATGAAGCACAGGGTTATGGTTATGGTGAGCCATAACCATAACCCGCGTGGTCTATACATGTGAATCACTGTTCAAAGTATGTCTTGGGTGGTTTTCTTCATCCAGACACTGAAGGTCATCACTGGTGCCAGTAAACATGACCTCCGCAGTGTCGGTAGCAGCCTCCCTCTGTCCGAGTCTGGGACACAGATGATGCTGGAAATCTTTGCCAGCATCGGCTCAGCCACACCCGAAGGCTCCAAAGGGCTGCTGGGAGCGATTCCCAATGCCATTGACCTCATGCTAAAAACCAAAGGGTAAAGACGCCACTTTGATCTCTGCACCTACACATCTAATGTCTCCCTTGACCTCTGACCTCTGACTTTTGACACCCCGGTGCTCAGCTGCCTGCTGTCGGTGCGTAACGGCCTCCTCGTCATCATCATGCTCATCTCCAGCCATAAGAGTCTGGCTGAACAGCTGGTGGCTTGTGATGTCACCGCTGTCCTCAAGAAGTGTCTGAGTCTATCCAGAGCTGAAACCATGTTGGCTATCATCGCCCTCAACCACATCTCTATGGTCCATAAGCTGGAGAGCAAGGGTACGTAGACCTCAACCAAACACACCTTGACCTTCATTTAAACTTCAACCAAACATACCCTGACCTCCATGTAGACCTCAACCAAACAGACCCTGACCTCCATGTAGACCTCAACCACACAGACCCTAACTTCCATGTATACTTCAAACACACAGACCCTGACTTACATGTAGACCTTAACCACACACTGACCCCCATATAGACTTCAACTAAACAGACACTGACCTCCATGTAGATCTCAACCACAGAACTGAACTACATCCTCATGGTCCACAAGCTGGGGAGGAAAGGTATGCTTCACATTACCACCAGTAGCCCTTTTGGTGGTTTGCATCCTAGCTCTGGCTGTCTACATGTGAAAGTGTCCTTGGGCAAGACACTGAACCCTGCGTGGCAGAACCTTGCATGGCCACTGCACCGACTTGCGTGGGTGTGGGTGTGAGACTGATGTAAAGCACTTTAAGCCCCATGAAGGTGGAAAAGCACTATATAAGTGCAATCCATTTACCATTAATAATACTGTCTAAAGCAATAAAAATTGTCAATCACAATATGTGTGTTCCTCTGGGCTCAGAGAGTCATGAACAGCTGGACTTTAAGGACACAGAGCTGCAGATGTTGGTGGTGAGTCTGAAGGAGCTGACAGCCACCAAGGAGGTGATCCAGACTTTAGAGCAACTTATCTGTGATGATCCCTTACAGCTGGAGGATGAGCGCACACAGGTAATGCACATCTGTGCACCTCACAGGTAACTGTTCCAGTGTGTAACCAGTCACTTGACCCTGGTTATTGTCTTGTCAGGTGACTCACAGTCGGGACACATATCAGGACCTAGTTCGACTGTTGGAGCAACACCGAGCTGACCGGGCCGTCCAGCTCTCCATACTCCGGTACTTTCAACTCTCTTGTGAAGATGATGATGATGATGGTTGTCTTTAACAAAAATTCTGAGATAATTGGATGAAGCTTTGGTGCCGAAAGTCCTACTAGCAATGGTGGAGCTTTGCTAGTTCATATTGACCATTCGCTTCGCTGGTCATCAGCAGCAGATGTTCAAAATGCTTGGCAGTAGAATAATATTTAAATTCAAGACTTTGACGGACCAAACTATGGCACTGTTGGAGAACATAGATAAGAACATAGATAAATCCTTTAGCACAATAGACAAATGAGTATCTTTCAGATCTCATCAATTCAAATTCTCTCTTCTGATTGTTTTCTCTGGCAGGATTCTAAACAAGTTCTTGGATAACTACCAGGAGGACGTCCTGCCATGGCATGAGAGCATTGAGCCATGCCTATCATCCATGACGGCCTTCATCAATGACAGAGAGGTGAGGGGTCACTGCTTTCACATTCACAGAAGAAGGCTCCGTGTTTCAGTCTCACCATCTGATCTCTACTAATGTATCTTCAGGTGGTGCAGCTGTTCATTGGGTTCCTGTACCGCTTGGCATCTCTAAATAAGGACTATGCTGTGGTCATGTGTCGTTTGGGAACAAAAGAGGCTCTGCTTAAAGCACTGGATAAACACAGCATCAGCCTTGTGTTAGTGACAGAGCTCAGAGACCTGATTACAGACTGTGAGAAATATGCCAGCCTCTACAAGAAGATGACCACCAGCGTACTTGCAGGATGCATTCAGGTACAACCACGTATGGTCTGGCTCCAGGGCTGGTCTGTCAAATCTGTTTAGGATCAGTTGGGATGCATTCAGGAACAGTTGGATATGGCAGAGATGGGTTCAGAAATGGTTGGCTAAGGTAGAAATATTTGAAGAGGACAATTGGAAAGCATTCATAGATGATTAGATATGGGAGGATGCATTAGGGACAGTTGTGTTCAGGTACAGTCTATTAAAATTGCGATTTGAGGACATGTTTAGGGTAATGTGGTGTCATTGTCAGTTTGTTACCTGGATGGTTCACAGAAAATCTTTTATTTTTTGGCATTTCCTTTTAGTCTGATATTTCGTTTTTTATTTGTGATAAATGTAACATTTCTCTTTCCTTGGTGCAATATTTTTCATGTCTGAATGATGACTATTATACAAAAGTAACTCAAAGAATTGATTTGGTTTTGGGAAATGTGATTTGTCTGACAGTTGGTTGGTTTAATTTAGTCACCTAAAGCTGCTGCTTATATTGAGAAATGTTTGTTTACTTGTGAAAACTGATCTTACGCACATGATCAGTAGATGTTGATAGATTAGCGGAGCTAAACACAGATGGGTTAATAGAAGTTAAACATGTATGAATTACACCTCCCTGTATGAAGGGAGGTGTAATTCATTCAGGTGTAATAACTGATCTTTTTCCAGATGGTTCTGGGTCAGATTGAGGAGCATCGCCGCAGCCATCAGCCAATCAACATCCCCTTCTTTGATGTATTTCTGAGGAACCTCTGCCAGGGTCTGTTGGACCCCCACATTCATCACATGTCCATTGAACAGAGTTGGCACTTGAGACTGCGCTGACTGGTGTAACTGGTGGTGTTTTCAGGTTCCAGTGTGGAGCTAAAGGAGGATAAGTGCTGGGAGAAGGTGGAGGTTTCATCCAATCACCATCGAGCAAACAAACTTACGGATAAGAACGCCAAGTCATACTGGGAGTCTAACGGCTGCACTGGGTCCCACTTCATTAACATCTACATGCACAAAGGCGTGGTCATCAGGTGTGGTGGAGGGGCGAGAACACATGTCATATGATGTGACAGGTGAGGGCTGCTGGAATCTGATTGGTCCATTCTGTGTTCCATTTCTCAGGCAGCTGGCTATCCTGGTGGCCAGTGAGGATTCCAGCTACATGCCAGCCAGAATCCTGGTTCTGGGAGGAGATGATCCAACCAACATCAACACCGAACTCAACACAGTGCGTTAAATGCTCAATATAGATGATGCTTACAGGGGAACGTGTGTTTTTTTTAAAACCACCTCCCATTGGTTATGCTGGTGTTCACCTGTGTGTGCAGGTCAATGTGACGCCATCAGCCAGTCGAGTGGTTCTTCTGGAGAATGTGACACGGTTCTGGTCCATCATCCAGATCAGGATCAAGAGGTGTCAGCAGGTTGGACCGAACTTTGTTCTCCATCTGTTACATGTATGTTGACCTGTCACCTGTTCTTTGACTCCATACCCATTCTCTCTGACAGGGCGGGATCGACACCCGGGTCCACGGCTTTGAGGTTTTGGGTCCAAAGCCAACATTCTGGCCAGTGTTTAAGGAACAGCTGTGCTGTCGGACCTACCTTTTCTACAGCACCAAGGCTCACACCTGGTGTCAAGAGGTGACGGAGGACAGGACGCAGCTTCTGCAGCTCTTCAACAAGTAAAGCTGAATTCTACATGTGCAGATCCAATCAGAACCTGGTCAGTGACAGGCAAATCCAGTTCAGAACTCTTATGTTTTTCTGTGTCTCTTCAGACTCAACAGTGCCCTCCGACATGAGCAGATGTTTGCAGATCGATTCCTTCCAGATGCTGAAGCAGCTGAAGCTCTTGGTCAGACCTGCTGGGAGGCTCTGATCACCCCCATAGTACATAGTATTACAGTATCAGGTAAGTGCACTACACAGTATTAAAGTATCAGGTGCATGTGATACAGTGTTATAGTATCAGACACATTCAGTGCACAGTGTGTACTGAGTGTACCAACTGGTTTGTGGTCTGCCTCATGCATCTCTACCCAGAATCCTCGGCATGTAGCCCTCTGTCGTGGCTCCTCAGTGAGTACCTGGACAACGCCGAGGTGGCTCGCCGCTGTAAGGGCCGGGCAGCTATTTTTAACTCCAGAGTTCGACGCCTCACGCATCTTCTGGTCCATGTGGACACAAGTCGAACGGACGGTGAGGAGCTCAGACCACCTGTCAAATCCAGTGAGTATCAACCATCTTTTATCAATGTTTCAGGAAACGAAGAATGAACATTTCCATATATATTTATTTATGCATAGTTTATCAGAGCTAATGCAGATACAGTAATTAATAATCCATCATTTAATAGTATTAGATGTTAAATGAGCATCTGTCAATAAATAAAAATCAGTAATGAATAAATGTTTTATGTTGGTGTGTGAATAGGCTGATGTTCAACCAATCAAAGAGGGCATTGGACGGGCACTGCTACATTTACTTCATCAGATAGATGCTGATGCTGTGATTATTGGAACTGATAATGAGTGTATTGGTCATTTGTCTGAGTGATGTTGTGGATGTTTGTTCTATCGTTTTGTCTCCAGAAGGTCTCAACAGAAGCAAAGAGCTGAAGAGTAAGTAATGGCTGCTGTTTGTTCACACTCTGCTCTCTGCATTTCATGTCCAAATGAGGGCAGGAAGTTGCACGGCGCCCCCTGGTGTTGGACAAGTACATCTGAAAAGCCCAGAGCAGCTGATTGGAACATGGTCCAGCAGGGGGTGTCTGTTACTTCCTGCTCCTTGTTGGCATTCAACTTCAACAAAGTGAAGCCATCAGGACGTTGCATCTTTAATTTCAGTTTGAGCTGGTCTTATTTTGAAGGCAGACTTCCTGTTCCCATTTCCTTCTGGTGACTGATGTTTCCTTTCAGATGGAAAAGGACAGAACGAGACTCGCTTCATATTTGTTTATTTTCTTTGGCTGATGTTTTATTTTGATGTATGGTGTTTTTTTTTTGGGTTTGTTTTCATTGTTCTGTTTCACACTAAGAAGTTGAACTTTATTGACTAATCAGACATCTGTAAATTTCTTTTCCAGATGGTAAAGAGGGAAAGAACAAAGATTCAGCTGCATCCTCTTCGTCATCTTCATCATCCACAGCCAAACCCAAAGTGAAGAGCAGCAGCAGCAGCATTGCAGGCATTGCTCTCTGCTGGCAGGGAGTGGTCCAGCGACAGGTGAGACCATAGGGTTAAATACACCGCCTGGCTCAAAAAAGTCACACATGGAATATTCCACTGCACCACCTTTTGGTTTTGATTACAAGAGACTGGGATTTAACCAAGCAAAGAGTTCAAATCCTTCCATGGGTAAATACTTCAGTGGTTATTTAATCTAACATGCAGTAAGTGTCCTCTCATTTCTGTAATGTTAAACAGATTGGATACCACCAGGATTGATCAGAGTCATCAGGTTTGTGACAGGGTCCATGAGACATCATTTTTGCACATGAATTAGCCTCTAAAAAGTCCAGACTCTAATTTGGGATGATGAAGAGGTGATGCAGTGGTCTGATCATCATCAATAATCAAAAATGTATGCAACTATGGATGGAACAAATATGAACCTTTTTGTGACATCAGCAAAATGTCAAAAGTAAATGTCTCCTGTAATCAGAACCAAAGGGAGTGTAGTGAAATATTGCATATGCAACTATTTTTTTGGACAGGCAGTGTACATGCTATAATCTCCTTAGTCCTGACCCTCTGAGCATGTTATCATTAAAGGATTAATCACCTGGGATGCTGACCTTTAACCCCTCTCCAGGTGAAAAAGTTTCTGGAGTCCAGCTGCACTTTTCCAGACTTTGTGGAACATTATCGGAGTTTATATCTGAGACTGAAGAATGCCATGGAAGAGCTGTTTGGACAGCAGACTGCCTTCGTTCTTGCATTGAGACATGGCTTCAGTGCAGCGTTATTGCAGCTGTCCATCCTTAGAGCTATGCATGTAAGTCTGGATTAACTAAACCATTGGTGTACTTTAGGCCTGCCTGAACTGATACAAAGGATTAGGTTAGGTTTCATAGATGTCAAACTCAGGTTTAGTTGCTCTGTGGTGTTTGTTGATTTGGATTTGTTAACCCTCTATGGGACTAATTAAAGAAATTCATTCAAAAAATGAATGACTTTTGATTTTAAGTGCATTAAGGCCTAACATAAATTTCCTATGCTCACTTTACAAAATCATTTATAAATGACTTTGTTCCGTTAGGGTACATATTTTTTATATAATTTTAATGAATTTTTAACATAAAAAACAATCAATTAAAAAAAAAAACCAATGGCTTCATTTTCCATGAACATATTTTACTGAAAAACACTTAGAATCTTTCATTTCCGAATGATTCTAAAATCATAAACAATATTCATGTTAGTTATAAATTCTGAAAAGTCAATGAACATAAGGTTGCATGGACAACTACAAATGAAATGGATGCTACTCTGGGATGGTAAACACACAGAGTAAGAGGGGAGGGGGGAGTGTGCCTTCATGCATTTATTCTCTGAGCCAATCAGAGCCGCCTCATTACCGTGTCATGGATATGTATGAGGAAGGTCTGGAAAACTTAGTTGTTCCACCTCAAGGCATTTTTCTAGCCTCCAAAAACAGAACCAACACACAATGCATTCAATAACAATGGAGAACACTGCAATTTTAATAAAATAAGGATGGAACGACACCTTTACATCTTTGATTTTAAGTGAATATGATTGGTTAGAGGCTTGTTATTTTTTTAAAGCTGTTTTTGTAAGTGTCATTTATAAATGATGTAGTCCCATAGAGGGTTAACTTTAGGTTTAGGTGATCTCTCGTGTTAAACTCGGGTTTATTTAGTCTCTGACTGTTTTTAGGTGAGTGAGCGTTTTGCTCAGTACATTGATAAGATGATACAGTCGAGTGGTGTTCCATCCGGTGGTATGGAGACTCTGCAGCGTCTGCAGCAGTTTCTCGAGCCAATGCTCTTCTTGTCTGGGCTGGAGCTCGCCAACACCTTCGAACATTTCTACAGGTACATTTCTACACACCATCTGTGAACACAGTGTCAGAGGAGTGAAATGTGACAAGAGGAGAATTAACCTGCTTGTGTCCTGTCAGGTACTACTTAGGTGACCGGCTGCTGTCTCAAGGGAACGTCTGGCTGGAGGGCTCCGTCATCGATCACATCGGCAGCTGCTTCCCAAGTCGCTTCCCTCAGCAGATGCTAGAGAACCTGAACGAGTCGGCTGAGCTGCAGCAGGAGTTTCATCTGTACCGACTGCAGCAGCTAGACCGCCGCCTGCAGGAGCATGACCAGGTCACAATTACCCACAAACCCCTCTGGTCTTAATATGTCAGACATTCAATGATTAGACAGTGGGGGTGAAGGATTTTAAGATAAAAAAGTTTATTGCGATGTTTGTTTTTTTTCTGACCGATATTGTAATTTCACTTTCATTCCTGATTTTCTTTAAATAGTTTCAGTGGTTCAGCAACATCTGGAAACATCACAGAAATGTATATAATACTATTTGAACAATAAATAACATGCCCTGCCATGATTTACTGACAGATGGAGAAAAAAAGGATATAAGATGGCAAAAGAAAATAAGAGGGAAAAAAGGGGAGAACAAGGAAGAAAGTGTGTGTGGGGGGGTGTTTGGACATATTTATTATTAGTTAATTGTTACCAAAAAAAATCCTGATCAGTCAATCACTAGTAAAGTACGGTAGTTAATGAAAAAGTTTGGAGCACTGCAAAAGAATGTGGGTTGACACTTCCAGAATCGTGACACGTGAAATCACGATTTTCTTCCAAAACGACACATTGTTCAGCCACATTGGACAGTGTAATGTGGTCTCTTGTTGCAGCTGTCGGTGTGTAAGTCAGTTTGTACTGTGTTTGTTGCCATAGTTAATGGATGAAGAGTGGGTGGAGTCGGAGGAAGAGGCTGAGGTCAAGGTCCTGGTTCTGTCTCCTCGCTGTTGGACTGTCTCCTCAGTCTGCTTCCTGGAAGAGCCTGCCACACACTTTCCTCCAGAACTCTGCTCCTACCTGAACCAGTTCACCCAGTTCTACACTCACAGTTAGTACTACAGCTCCCAGCATGCATTTTAGCTGCTGCAATCCCATTTCGGACCTTTGACTCCTCCTGTGCAGTCACTGTCGGCCCAGTATTTGATGTCGGTCTCTGGGTTTCAGGTCAGTCCATGTACAGACTCAGCCACTCCAAGCCTCGCCGTCTCCAGTGGACATGGCTCGGATACGCTGAATTGGAATTTGGACGCTGGACGCTGCACGTGTCCACACTGCAGATGTACATCCTACTGCACTTCAACACACAGGAGGTATGACAACAACACACCATGACTAGAACACAGGATGAATTCCAGTAGGAAAGTAATGGAAACAAACACAAAAAATGATCCATTAAAACTACATGTAGAAAGATAAATGTCAAAAATAGACTTGACAAACACGCAACACTGGTTCTAAAACATGTCTGAGTGTCAGAGATGGTCTGTACTTAAGTAGAAGTACATCTACTTGTGTGGAAGCACTGATTCAACTCCTTTACTAACGTAAAAATAAAAAGTATATCTTCTCAACTGTAATGTAAAAGGTAAAACTGCATTTTAAAAAAAAATTTTCAGCAGGAAAAAACAGAAAATAAAAAACAAATTATCCTCAACTGATCTCAGTCTTCAGAGTCAATTGGTCAAACTGTGAACTCTTGGTTGGTTGGAACAAAAATCACATCGGCCCTTTGTGGAATAGTTTGGACATGCCTGGTGTAGATGATGTGTTTTATTGGGTCATGGTAGTTATGAGATAAAAAGTGAAAATTATGATGTAGTAAGTCACAATTTGTGATTTACTGATTTGCGACTTATTTTTCATACTGTCACATTAGTCTAGTTTGAAAAAGTAATGACTACTCTGAGAATGTAAAGAGTATAAATTACAGATATTTACTACATAAAAATGTACAGAGTAATATTAAAAAGTTGTCAGAGTAATGAATACTCAAGTAAAGTACAGATATCTAAAACTGTACTTAAGTACAGTAAAGGAAGTACTTCGTAGTTACTTCTACCACTGCTGAGTGTGGTGCGTTCACTGACCATAGGCTCTGTTCTGTGCAGGAGGTTTCAGTGGACTCTCTGCTGCAGCAGACTGGTCTGAACGCCACTGTCCTGATCCATGCTCTGCAGCCGCTGGTCAAAGAGGGAGGACTGCTGTCCTGCAGCCAGAACGATGACCTGCTACAGGGTCCGAAAAATACACAGCAAAGCACACGCTATGATGATGATGATGATGGCCATGTAGATGTTGTAATACACTGCCCGTCCAAAAAAAAAAAAAAAAAAGTGACACATGCAGTATTTGACTTCACCACCTTTGGTTTTGATTACAGGAAACATTTACTTTGACTTCTTTTTTTTTGCTACATAATGCTTATGTAGTGTCACAATAAGGTTTACTGTAATTTTTCCATTTATAGTTGCATTAATTTTTGATTATTGATGATGATGATCAGACCACTGCATCAACTCTTCATCATCCCAAATTTGAGTCTGGACTTTTTGGAGTCTAATTTTTATGTGAAAATTATGTGTGATGGTCCCTGAAGTATTCTGTCACAAGCCTGATGACTCCGATCAGTCCTGGTGGTGTCCAATCTGTTAAACATTACAGACATGAGAGGACATTTACTGCATCAGTTAGATTAAATAACTTGTTCCAGCTGAAAAGCACTGCAGTATTTACCCATGGAAGGATCTGAAATATTAGCTTAGTTCAATTGAGTGTCGGTCTCCTGGAATCAAAACCAAAGGTGATGCAGTGAAATATTACATGTGCGACTTTTTGGACAGTGTATGATCCTCCATCACACCAATGTAAAGCTCTTCTTATGATTGGTTACTGTTTGTGATTCTGCCAGGTGTCTTGCGATTGAACCCAGAGGAAGTGTCCCATAGTCAGGTTGGCATGGAGACCTATCTCCAGC
Source organism: Siphamia tubifer (assembly GCA_020466265.1). Classification (NCBI taxonomy): domain Eukaryota; kingdom Metazoa; phylum Chordata; class Actinopteri; order Kurtiformes; family Apogonidae; genus Siphamia; species Siphamia tubifer. Next base: position 8,549,754 of record CM035797.1, on the reverse strand, counting down.
TCCTTCCCTCGCAGACGTACCTGAATGTGGACAAGGATGCTGCAGGCACTCTAGAGAGGAAGAGGAACTACATCTACTGTCTGATCGGCCACATACTGAAGCAGGAGAAGGAGATGCACATTGACAACTTGGTCTTCAGGGTCAGAGGTCACACGCAGAACCCACATTCCCCGAGTACATTTCTGTCCACACCCTAACTCTCCACCCATTGGGTTTTTCCTCCAGGTTCTAGACTCGTGTCAGAAACAGGAGGCGTGTCGTTCTCCAGGTGGTGGACGCTTCAGCTGCAGCACCGCTGACGTCCTGTCCTGCATCATGCACGTCATCAGCAAAGGCTGCATCCGACGCAATGATGACAACCCACACATTGTAGAGTTCCTGCCCGAAGACCCAGCAACACCACAGAAAGGCCACGCCCAGTTTTCCTTCAGCCGGACTGAGCTGCACCAAGACACCGATGGAAAGGCTGACGTCAGGTGTGAGCATGACCTCTGACTTCTGCCTGTCGGGGTCACACAGTTCACATAGATGTCAGAGGGTTCTGTCCAGAGTCACGCTGGGTCACCACTGGTCCACGTGACCTGGAACCTGGAAAGAACTGGTCTGGGTCCACTTTGAGTAGAATCCAACTGATCTAAAGATTTTCAGGTTGAACTGATCTGAGGTCTGTTTGGATTCTCTGTTTTTAGTAAATGTTTAGATTTGAACAAACGGACCTAACTTAAGTTTCTGTGTTTTTTAGTTTTACAATTTAACACAAAATCACAAAGAAACCAATCACAGACGAAAATGTAAATAAGTTTTCTATAAAAGTAAATAAACTCAGTCTGAACCGTTGGGTGTTTGGCATTTTATTTTTATTCACATTCAAAGCTTCTTGTTCAGCTGAACTATTCACCCTTTTTCTAATGATAAAGATAAACTGCTTTGATTTAGACTAAAATATTATACTATACAGTTTATTGTAATATAATAATGTCACTTCATGCTGATGATTGAGGACAGTATTAAATCTCAATACGTAACAATTATTTCTTCATATTTGGAATGTTCATGTTTTCCTTCAAAAAAGGCTGTTGGTGGATTTCAATTCTAAACAGAAAAAAATAACATGAAAATTGTGTAAATAAATGACAAATCACGATTTAATCACATTTTATTTAGTAACTTTTCAGTACTTAAATTTGAATTAAATCCAAATGAAGACAATGAATGCAATCACACAAATACCATTTACTATATAATAAATTGATACATCTTTTAATTAAAATATTTTGTGAACTTTAATGTGAATTTAATGGTAATAAACATACTCAATTGTCTAAGAATTTTTCAAATAGCTGTAAATTTCTGTATTTTGTTACTTATGGATGAAAGATTTTCCATTTATTTATTTATTTTTTTAAAATTTCCTGAATCCAAACAGTCTTTTGTAGTTAATGATGTTAATGTGATACTGACCAAGGGTGGACACGCCCACAAAGACACATTAAATGGACATAGGACGCAACTGTTTTAAAGAAGCGTTTGAAGATGTCCTAATCAGGAAAACGTTAAACCGATGTAAAGTTTGGGTATTAAATACCTGAAATCACTAGATTGAAAACCTGGATTCCCATCAAGATGAACAGTCCAATGTTCTTTACATCTGCATCTACCCTGAAACCATCAGCAGTGTGGGTCAAAGGTCACAGAATTCACACTGGAAATCTGTCATGAAATGAATGCCATCACTTCATACTGATGCCACGTGGGCGTGGTCTAATGATGAACATCATAACTGACTTGATCCTGGATTGGTATTTGGGTTTCTTTATGGAGTTCTTTTAGACAAATCAGTTGCATGAATGTTTGGTGGTTAAATGACCTGTAGTGTTGTGTATTTTATCGTATGTGTTTTTGTTCCAGTCTGGCCGCGACTCCTTGTCAGTTTGAGGATGGTGTTCTTGATGCCGTTCTGTTCTCCATGGGTCGGACGATGACACAGGAGGAGGTCCGTCAACTGATGCAGAGGACAGTCCAGCAGGTAGGTAACCGTAACGATACCTTATAAAGAGTGTTGCATGTTTCAAATAAACAAAGTCTAATGCAGTTGTTCTCCAACCCAGTCCTTGTGGTGGAGTGTCCTGCATGTTTTAGATATTGCCCTCTTTTTTTTTTTTCATAAAAAAATAATAAATAAATAAATGAACTGAATTTTTAAATGTTTAAAAATATAAAACATAAGTAAATAATGAAATACATTTTTAAAATGCATAAAAAAGTAAAATATCTCCCTGTTCCATCATATCTGGTTCACCAGTCAATCATTATCAGGCTTCTGAAGAGCTAATCATGTAGGACTGACAGAACCTTAGAAACCTACTGGTGTGTATATGTGTGTGTGTGTGTGTGTGTGAGAGAGAGTGAATGGGTGAATGTGAGGCTAATGTAAAGCGCTATAAGCACCACGAAGGTGGAAAAGCTAAATAAGTGCATACCATTTTACATGTTTAAAGCTGAAATGTTTCTTAAACACATTGATTCAGTCCCAGACTTTGGATCTGTTGTTGTCAGGTGTCTGGAGCCCTGAGCCTGGACCTGGACCGGGCCGAACACCTTTTGGTCCACTGTAAGTGGAATGTGGACCTGCTGGTCCAGCGTTTCACAGACGACTCTGACAGCCTCTTCACTGCAGCCGGACTAAAGATTCGAAACCCTCAGCCCCCACCGAGCCCTGCCTCTGCCTGTCCTGTTTGCGTCAGCCCCTGCCCCGCCCCCACTGAACCAGGCCCATCGCTGAGCTGCATGCACTACTGCTGCACGGTCAGTCACATGACCCAGAAATGCACACAACACTCACCTGACTGGGAAGGGCACACAATAGTCACATGACCAGGTAACAGACTGAGAATGTTCTAGACCAGGGCTCTCAAACTCATTGTCTTCATTCAGCCTGATCTGATCTCCAATAGGCTGGACCAGTAAAATGAAAATATATTCTGTCATTATTTTAGTGCAAAAAAAAAAACCCTATTAAATAACGAAAATACTTTTATTAATTTTCCAAATGCAAAATAAGTTACATATCACAAGGAAACTAAGGACAATTTTAACAACATTCTGCCTCAGTTTATCATTAGCCCACGTGTTTTATTATGGATCAGTTCTACAAAGACACTAAACTCTTAGTAACGGAAGCAGAAAATTGTTCAAATTGTGTCTAATTTTCTTCAGATATTTCAGTTCATTAACATTTATTCAGGTTATTCACATTTTATTGTTACAGGATAGTTTGTAAATTTAAATATTTTCATAATTTAATATTTTTTGCAGTAAAACAATGACAAAAAGTTGAAGTTGTCATTTATAGGCAAAGAAAAAACTGAGAAGAAAATATGGTTATTATGCTCTTCATCCAACATTGGAAACATTGCCATTTGGCCAATGGGCCGCATGTTTTGAGATCCTTGCTCTCGATGGATTAAAAATAGTAGAAGGTTTTGGAGTTTCTATTGAAAACCTGATCATTCATTAGTTGTTGGGGTTAAATATGACTTAGCTGGGGCAACTTTGGAATTGTAATAAAGTAAAAAGTAAAACAGAATTTTTTCACCATGGATGAAATAATACTTATTTAGTCGAGGTTTCAAAAGTATCCAAAAATAAAGCCTTTAAAATTGAGTTGGTGTGTAGATGATGTTTGATCATGCCGGAGTATGGACAGGACATTTTGGGGGAAAAAATGTATATAAAGTCATCATTTTCATATTTAAAAAAAGCTAAATTGTGAGATAAGTCATAAATAAGAGATAAGAAATGCATAATTATTAAAGTGTAAAAATTCTGAGATTAATCAAAATTGTAAGATAAAATATAAAAAAAATATGAAATAAGTCATAATTATGACATAGAAAGTCACAATATTTCTCCTTCACTGATTTTTTTTCCCCCTGAAGTGTCTTATTTTTCGTACTGTTACATCTGTTTAGTTTGAAAAAGTCTTCTTCAGTCTCTTCTGAGAATGTATAGAGTATAAAGTACAGATATTCATAGAAATGTAAGGAGTACAGATATTTATGAACAAATGTAGGGAGTAAAAGTAAAAAGTTGCCAGAAAAATAAATACTCAAGTAAAGTACAGATACCTAAAAATCTACTTGTACATTTACTTGGTTACTTCCAACCTCTGGTAACTTTTGCACATGGTGATACATTCTGTTCTATTTTATTCTATGCTTTTTGTTAGTTTATCATTGTTAAATGTTATTTTCTGCTGCTTGTTTCAGTCCTGTTGGCAGGAGTACCTGACGGCCCGCATTGAGCAGAACCTGGTGATGAACTGTAACTGTCCAATCACAGACTGCCAGGCTCAGCCCACATCACAGTTCTTCCTCAGCATCCTCACTGACAAGGACACCGTCGCCAAGGTAACACCCTTTCCACCTGACAGAAATATTTGGATCGGTTCTGGTTTGTATTAGGGTTTTGCTCTGAAGCATTTTCTACCCCCCCCCCCCCCCCCCCCCCCAGTATGAGAATGCCCTGCTGCGAGGCTATGTGGAGTGCTGCTCCAACCTGACGTGGTGCACCAACCCTCAGGGCTGTGACCAGATCCTTTGTAAAGAGAACATGGGCAGCATGGGAACCTGCTCCAAGTGCTGCTGGTCATCCTGCTTCAACTGCAACTTCCCAGAGGTCAGAGGTCATGCTGAACTCCACCCAGGTGTTAGGATTTTTATGTTCCTTGATTGGAAGCTCCAAAGACGAGTTCAAGACACATTTGGTCTCAGTTTAATAATTTATTCAGGTCACATGGAAAATACATAATCCAGAGTCGGTCTCTGTGGACTGAACCCCCACAGGGATCAGACCCAAAAAACCCTGAAATCCAGGCCTGAATTGACAATATATTGGGTGACTCCACCCTGAAAAAATGGGTTGGACTTTGCAACGTCATGGGCCTGAATCTACTGACGTGGCTGTCAACCTCAGGCCACATCCCCTAAGTGATGTAAAATCCGAATGTGTGTGTCTGTGTTCGTTCCATGTGAACAAGGTACAGCTGTCAAAATATTATTGGTCCTTATTCTCTTCACACATGCTGGGCTGTCTAGACTCAAGAGCAGCTCTCAGTACAGTTGTATTTCAATAGACCTATAGTTAAAATAATGTGTAAAAACAGCTTCCCTGTGGTCTGTAGTTGCCCACAGCATAGATGTGTATGACTGTGTGACTCCGCAGGCCCACTACCCAGCCAGCTGCAGCCACATGTCCCAATGGATGGATGACGGGGGCTACTACGAGGGCATGAGCATGGAGGCCCAAAGCAAACATCTCGCCAAACTCATCTCCAAACGCTGCCCAAGCTGCCAGGCCCAGATCGAGAAGAATGAAGGCTGTCTACAGTACGTACTGTGGGGAGAGAAGGGGACAGGGGGATTAAGTTCCTATGAAGCATCAGCTTCACAGGAAATGAACCCTTTGTGGGACTTAAGGAAATTAATTTAAAAAATGAATGCCTTAATACACATTTTAAGTGTATTAAGGCCTAAAATAAATTTCCTATGATCACTTTACAAAATTGAACTTTGACTTTTATTTTGAGGTACCGTCATTTATAAATTCTTCAGTCCCATTAGGGTACATATTTTTATATATTTTTTAATGAATTCTTAATTTAAAAAAAACATATTGATAAAAAATAACAATGGCTTCATTATCCATGAACATATTTGATTAAAAACACTTAGAACATGTAATCTCAGAATGATTCTAAAATCATAAACAAGGCAGTCAGAGACGGCAGACCTCCGCCAAGGCTTGATTTTTCATTCACACGTGACGTGATAGAGCCATAGGTGTTGACCCATCTGATGTCCGAACGTGAGATGATGTGAAGGCAAAAAAATGCGAGATTCTATCTTGTCTGTTTACCACTATGTGGTATATTACCACTTTATATGTTTTAGCTGTTAAGACCTTTACTGTGACCTTCATTGCTCAAAATCTGATGGGTTCTTCCATGACCCATTATCTATCATTCCTGAAAGATTAATCAAAATCCATTCAAAACTTTTTGTGTAATCCTGCTGACAAACAGACAGACAAAAAAAAAAACGATTCAAATTTAATACCTCCTTGGCGGAGGTAAAAATACATAACAAATATTCATGTTAGTTATGAATTTGGAAAAATTTATGAACCTAAAGTTGAATGAACAACTACAAATGAAATTTTCTGATTGAAGTAGATATTTTTTTAGTTTTTACTTTTTAACTGTTTTAAAGAAGGATTTGTAGATTTCTTCATATGAAATGACTAACATGGTTAAACAGTTTAGTTTATTTAGTCATACTTTTTTATTAGTGATTCATGTGTGTTTTATAGTTTAAATATAGACTTATCATGACACTACTCATGCATGTGACCCAACGTGCTCTTGTCTCTTGTACTTCCATGTTGCAGCACAGGACATCAGGATTTTAAATAATCTTTGATTTTATTGGGTAACAAATTTATGGTACAATATAATTGGTTAGAGGCTTGTGTTATTTTTTTAAAGCAGTTTTTTAAGTGTCATTTCTAAATGACATAATCCCATAGAGGGTTAAATCAATAATTTGACAGAAAAATACAACAATGTCTGTTTATGTTTCCTGTTGATAGTATGACCTGTGCCAAGTGTAACCACGGTTTCTGTTGGAGGTGTCTGAAACCTTGGAAACCCACTCATAAGGATTATTACAACTGCTCTGCTATGGTTGGTCCTCACAGTCACATGATTATGGTCATCCAATCACAAGTGGCTACATGTGTTTGTGTTTTCTTCATGACTTTGCTGTTGTTTCCAGGTGAGTAAAGCTGCTCGTCAAGAAAAGAAGTTCCAGGATTATAACGAAAGATGCACTTTCCACCATCAGGCCAAGGTACAACACCATCAGACCAGTTAAATCAGTGGTTCTGAAATCTGGTCCTCGTGGCCCAGTGTCCTGCATGTTTTAGATATTTCCCTCTTCTTTCACAACTCATTCAATTAGTGATCAGCTCTTCAGAAGCCTGATAATGTTTTTTTTTAAAATATTTACTATAATTTTTTAATTACTATTTTTTAAGTGTTTTACATACATATATATATATATATATATATATATATATATATATTATATTCCATTTTTTATCTAATACATTTATTTTTAAAGTGTTTAATTATTTAATTTTTTTGTTATTTTTAAAAAAAGAAAGAAAGAAAAGGGAGATATTTATAACATGTAAGACACTGGGCCATGAGGATCGGACTTGAGAACCACTGAGTTTAATGAACCTTGGAGACAACCACAATGACCCAAAAGACAAAAATAAGAATATCCATGTAACAGTCAAGTTTATTCATGAAATAAGGTTTTTGTAACTGAAAACTGAATAGCTGAAAGTTAGAATATTTGAAGGAAATTGATTAAAAAAAAATCCTTAAATTTATGGCTGTGGCTCAGTTGGTAGAGTGGGTCACTCAATGGCCGAGAGATTGGCGGTTCTCGTCCCGGCTCTGGCTGTCCACATGTCGAAGTGTCCTTGGGCAAGACACTGAACCCTGGCTTAGGCCCCCAGTAGGACTGACCTTAGACCTTAGAAACCTACTGGTGTATGAGTGTGTGTGAATGGGTGAATGAGAGGCTAATGTAAAGTGCTTTGAGCACCATGAAGGTGGAAAAATGCTATATTTAAAGTATAAAGGTAGGGTGTCATGGGATACCATTCAGAGAAGTCAGTAAGGGGTTGTCCCTGCAGGGTTCATAAATTTTTTCCCCCAAATTCTGACGTTTCTTCACTGATCTTTAAACATCCTGTGTGAAACATCTGTGGTGAAATCAGAATCAGTGACGTTCACCTAATATTTTATTCATATCTCATGAAACCCAGTACTATCAGGTGTATTTATGTTTGTGTTTCAGGATTTTGCCATAAACCTTGAGAACAAAGTATCATCCATTAACGAAGCGCTGCAGATGAAGAGTCTGACATTCGTCATCGATGCCTGCAAAGTCCTCGCTCAGGCTCGGAAGGTCAGCACACCATCATCATTGTCTTCATCACTACATGGACCAGGGCCCTGTGTGTTTCAACCCTCATTTCATTTCTGTGTTTTTTTTGGCCAGATGTGGATGTTAAAGCCTCACTTGTTTCTGTCCTCGGGTTCAGGAGTTTTAGCCCTAGTTCTGATGTTCAGGATAAAATTACCTTATGATAAATGTTGAAATGAAAAAACACACTCTTTGCTGCACAAGAACATGTGACCTCTTCCTGTGTTTCTGAGAAGGACTTCTGGGTCCAACAGCGTCAGGAAACAGAATCCACTCAGACGACCAATCTGTCCAACAGAAAGTCACCTATTTGATGATTACAGTTAGGGGCCTTTTACACGAGGATCATTGAGGCTAAAGACGACAACATATTTTATCGGAAGTGCCTTTCGTTTACACTGCAAACACGTTTTCGAGGCCTGAAAATGCAAAAATATGAAGACCCCTTCCAGAGTGGGGACTTTTGAAGACTATCTGAGTCGTGTCTCCGTCTAAACAGCAAGAAACACATTACATGCTGAGGTGGTGTACACCTTTAGATCACACTCAATGTGCTAAGCAGCTAAAACTACAAACATGTCAGACTACCTGGATCCCACAGATCTTCAAGCTGTTCCAGCACCTTCAGTAAAATGGAAATGTTAACACAATAAATGAGATCTCCACAGTTAAGGTCCAACATATCAAACAAACGTAGGACTGGGCTGATTAAACCATAATGATATATACTGCTCTATCACTTTTTCTATGAGACATACTCCATACAATTTTGATTGAATTAATTCGTCAATGTTTTGACAGACCTAAGAACAGCCAATTATATTTAAGCAGCACCACACTGAACCGATCCTGCTAGAACCATGTCAAGTTAGGTTAAGTCACACAGCACATGTGTGAGATCAGTCCTCCTTACTGTTGTATACTTGTGTTAACCTACCTTATACAGTTGAAACATTTTCAATCCTGTAGGAAAAAGTTTTTCTGCTTTCAACCTGTTCATTTTTTTTTTTTAAATGTAAAGAAAAACCATGACAATTTAAAAATGAATAAATAAATAATAATTTAAAAAAAAAGGTGTGAGAGCAGTCATAGCACACATGCTAATGTTTGTGTGGAAACGGCAAATACAAATGCTTCCAAGTGAAAATATGATGAGAGTCATTTCAGCAGTTGTACAGAATTTATACTCGTACCATAGCCCAACAGAGACGGCTGTACAATTACCTACGTTGACCTGTGCTCACTGTTGCGTCTTCATAGAAACAAAGATTTCCTTCTGAAAACGTTTGTCTAAACGCAGATGTAAAATTGAAGATGAGACAACACTTTTGCGTCTTGTTTTCATTTTCACCATATAAACAGCTTTAATGACACTTTCTATAATCACTTTTAGTCTTTTTTTTTACAGAAACAAAGTCCAAATGATCTCATTCCAGCATCTTAAGAGTGTATATTTTCTGAAGCTCATAATGTTTGAGGACCAACCTTTACATAATTTTTAACTCATCCGGACAAAGTCGCGATGAGCTATCGCCATCACTCTTTGTCCGTTGGCGTCGTCCACGATGCACTAAAATCGCTTCTCCTCCCTCAATTCTCAACAGATTTCAATTCTGATTTTATGATCTATTAAATGCCTCCCTTTTGTTGATAGCAAGACATCACAGCTGTGAGATCTAGATGAGCACAAGTTTCTTTAGTTTCAGCTGGTTTGACTGAGATGTGGACCTCCATGTTTTAATGACGTCCGTGTTTGGTGGAAAATTTGTTTTCTCAAATAACTCTTAGAGTTGTGTATCCATTTCGCCTGACCTGAAACGGTTCATCTAGTCCAGATGGAGTTCTGATCCTTGTGTGTCATCTGCAGGTTCTGGCCTACTCTTGTGTCTACAGTTACTACAACCAGGAAACAGAGAAGATGGATGTGATGGAGCAGCAGACGGAGGCTCTAGATGTGCACACCAATGCCCTGCAAATCCTGCTAGGTAAGACCTGGACCTAGAGTCCTGTGGATGGGGGGGGGGGTCTAGGCTGGTTTGTGATTGTGACAGGTCTGGTTTATGTTACAGAGGAGACGTTGCTGCAGTGCACAGACCTGGCTTCCTGTGTCCGACTGCTGAAACCACAACACCTTAACACTGGACTGGAGCTCATCCGACGAATCCAGGAGAGACTGTTGGCGATCCTGCAGCACTCCAGCCAGGTAGAGACCATGGTGATGCAGAACCATCTGAAGCCACTAGGGCATGGATAAAGGCTGTGTCCCATTACTATCACTTCCACTCACTTCTACCCCTAACAATTGCTTTTGCACGTTCATGTGAAAGTGTAGTGTGTCCCATTACATTGGAGAGCGAGTCAAAGTGCTAAAAATCACTTCAAACTTTCCCTTCATACCAAGTGGGGATGGGACCCCCACTACGACCAGAATGGAAGATCATATTACCCAGAATACTATGCGAACCTGCCAAAAATAAGTAGGACATTGTTTGCCATTTTATCCAAGACATACAATAACTTGTAATTAAGCTTCAGGGAATAAAAATAAACTGATAGACAAACCTGGGTGGATGCACTCAGGACGAGAATGCTGAGGAGGAGGAGTTTTCTCTTCCCTGTACTCCTTTTGTTTAATAAGTCAAAATGAATTATAAAACCCAACATAAGAAGCAGCATTACATCCAGTAATGGCATTTTTACTCACTGTAACATCTGCAAATGTACATCAAAGAAAGTTGCACTTGATGTTATAGCATGTGGATCTGCATACTTTTTTTGTTTTGTTTTTTTTCTCCAAAGTGTGTCTGTAGGGAAGGATTAGACTTCCCTTTTCGATGGATGACTCACTTTTGAAGTCCACTCCAAACAAAGTGAAGTGGAAGTGTTAGTAATGGGACGCAGTCATAAGGCCAATTCCTCCCTTAACCCTCAATTAGTAGCTCTCAAAAGTAAGTGTTAAGGGACATTTTTGACTTAGAAATGGGACACCCCTTAAATGTTGACCCTTAAATTAATCATGGCTGGCGTTGTCTCGGTAGTCCCTGAAATGAAACAGAACTTTATTTTTTTAATATTTGCACTGTTATCCCTGCCTGTTTAATCATAAGCCACAAACACAGCTATCATCGGTTATATATAATATAATATTGTATTGTATTATCCATCAGGTTCACGTTTTTGAAATTGTGGACCATCTGTAAGTCATTCCTTCAGTTGGAGCTCTGTATAAATAACACAACCATATTCAGCTGTCACCACATACCACAGCTCAATGAAAGGTAAACACCAGCTATAACTATCGTTAGATAACTCTACGGCTACGGGAGGTGACATTAGCCCGGTCATTTTATACCATTATTGGCACAAGCATGTTATATAGACTGTTACCTTGATAAAACAACTACATTACCACAGTAAAAAATGACTGTTTTTGTAACGTTAGCTAACTTAAATGATAGCTTGCTTGTCCGCACCAGAAAACATCGTCAAATAAGAAATACATGTTATCCAATAATGAGGTACATAATCCATAAAATGGACCTAAACTAAGATAATACAATGATTTTCGTATTTTTTATATCTCTATTAACAAAGAAAATACTGCAGTCTGGGTAACCCTTGCTCCCAAGGGTGGTGTCGGTGAATCTCAATATTGAGGCCCTCAAACTTGCCCCTCAATTTAAACGTTCTTAGAATTGGGACAGCACTTACACTTCAGGGGAGCGCACATTTTGAGGTTGAGGGTTAAGGGAGGAATTGGAATTTGCCCATAGTCTGGACTGTGTAAAGTCTGGATATATGCATTAAAATGGAGGGAATCACAGGAAAAATATATCCTCTGTAACCTCCAGTTAATCTCCAGTTAATCCAGTTATGACACATTTGTTCTTTTGCTGATTTATCCATTACCATGTGACCACTTCTTTTGTTTCTGAGCAGGACTTCCGGGTGGGTTACCAGTCCAAAAGTGGTCAGGAACCAGAATCCACTCAGGCATCCAATCTGTCCAACCATAGTAACGCTAACAAACAGTGAGTATGACTCATAAAATTAGCCTGTTGCTCTGCTCAGGGAACACGGTGGTGATATTGGTTTCCGTTTCTCTGCTCAGGGCAAAGTCGGACCAGGCATCAGATTCTGGAGACTCTGACAACAACAACTACACGGGAGAGGAGGGGGGCGAGGAGGCGGAAGACGAGGATGATGAGTATGATGAGGAGTATGTCCCCGAGTGGCACGAGGACTACGACGAGGACGACATCGATGAGGATGACTTCTTCTCTGATGATGATGAGTCTGAGAACCTGGAGAGAGACTTCAGCCCCTTTGACTGACCTAGACCTGCCCTGCCCCCAAAAGAAGAGGTGACAAGTTGGGCCACGCCCAACCACGGCCCCACCCCCACCTCACCGCCACAAAACGCCACGAAGGATGGGACACGAAGAGAGGGACGTTCTCCTGCACCTGAACTCAAACTCCATAAACAGCTCCACTTGCTTTGGCGCCCGTTCACCCTGTGGTCGTGTACAGAGACGAGGGACAAACGAGGTCCAGGAAATCCACGCTGACAATCACAGACTGACATGGACCAGCCTTGATGGACATCAGACTGAGACCAGTTGAGACACCGTCAAAGACCAGTCTGAAACTAGTTTAGAATCAGTCTGAAACCAGTTTAGACCCACTTAAAGACCAGTCTGAAACCAGTGTAAACCTAGTTTAAGACCAGTAGGAAGTCAGTCTTAACACAAGTTAAGATAACAAGATGGGTATGATATGATGTAATGATAGTGAAAGGATATGAATCCACCACAAACTCGGATTAAAACTACTGTATTTTCCAGACTATAAGTTGCACTGCAGTATAAGTCGCATTTTTGGGGGAGAAAGTTTGATAAAGTCCAACACCAAAAGCACATTTCAATCAATTTAAAATAAAAAATAGAATAGAGAACAACAGGCTGAATAGGTGTACGGTATGCTAACGTAACACGTTCAGCTAACGTTACATGATCCATAAAAAACAAACTGACATCGTTTAACGTAACACATGATGTAACATAAATTCAGATACTGTAGCATAAAGAACATGTCATGCTAAACAGTGCCCTCTGGTGGTTGTCAGTGTGAAAATAAAATGCTAAATTATACAATAATGCGTTAATAATTTCATATATAAGTTGCACCGGAGTATAGGTCGCACCCCTGGCCAAACTATGAAAAATCTGTGACTTGTAGTCTGAAAAATATGGTAGCTAAAGCTTAAAATGGTCTGAATCTGTTGAAACCAGTTCAAATCCAGATCCAAATTAGGACTAAACTAGTTTAAATCAGCTCTTAAAGTACCAAGAGTGCGAATCCAGTCCTAAATGGGTTTGAAACAGGTTCAAATGTGGTTTAAGTCTGCTTTTAAACTTATTTAAATGTGGTTTGAAACTGGTTTTAAAGCCAGTCTTTTCCAGTTGATGCAGTGAACCTCAGTATTTTGTTTTAGTTCAGGTGTAAATGTTCAGAACCTGTTTTGATGATTCTGGTTTGTTCTGACGCCCTCAGTTCTGGCCCTGGTTCTCAGGGTTTTGGGATGTTTGACTTCCTGCTGCTGCTTCTGTTTGTTTCCTGAAGATGAGTTGACCTGTCGTCCATTCTGATGCCCTGGCCTCTGTTGTGGTTCTGCTTTGTTTCCTGAAGCGGGTTTGGTTCAGACTGTTGACCCGTGGTCTGTTTCATCTGTGTTCCTTTCACATGTTCTGCCTTTGGTTCCACCATGGACGCTGCCTTTGTTTGAGAGCGAGGCTCGTCTGGATGTTTCTATGCATCTGAAGGTCCATGAGTCTGTGCATCTTGACGTATCACTGAACTGATCGATGATCGCTCACCGTTGTCATTTGCTGAGACTCCGCCTCCTGCTGTTTATGTCTGAAGCACACAAAGATAATGTTTGCTTCATTCAGAGACTCGACTCCCTGTTCGCTGGACTTTTCATCCTATATTCATATTGGTGATGTTCTATTACGTTCTGGGTCTTTTTTTGGAGTCGAGCGACTTCAAGCAGCAATTAAATAAATAAAAGCTTTTTCTGCTATGATGCATTGACTCACGGCTGTTACATGTTGAGAATTGTATTCATATTTCACTAAACCAAATTTAGAGAGCGAGAGAGAGATATTATATTTTAATAAGGACCAGGCATGAAAATGGCTCAGGGGTCAAAAAGGTGACAGAAGTGCGTGAGTGCAGCTCGGCGCGGCGGCGGCGAAGTGCGTGTACACTATGAAGAAAAATATTCAGCGCTTTGTCCACCAACACTCTGTTTCAGTCTACTGTAGGAGGCACTACAAAACACGCAGCTCTCTCAGACACAAACACAATTACCTCATATCTATGTTGTAATGGCCATTTTATTAAAAAAATGAATGAATTAAAATGAATAATGTCTGACCAATTAGGTAGTGGAATGACACAAGGCTAAGTCATCATCCTCTCATCACTCATCATTATGCCTGAACCATAATCAACACAACATACCACAAGGTCAACACTGTGTTAGTAAAACATGCTGTTGACAACAACAATATCATTTAAAGATAAAAACCCCAATGTCCAAGTCCAATTAATCATTTCTTTTTCCTTTTTGTCTGGGCCACCAGTGTCACCAAGGCCCTTTTGCGTTGAGTTGCTGCATGCCTCAGCCTCGCCTGCTTTTCAGTTTCTGCAGCCTCTTTCTTGGCCTGCTGAGCACTCCCCAGTTTTTTTTAAACCAAATCTTCTCTGCTGCACCTCTCTGTCCACTGTTTTTGCTTTCACTTTCTGCCTGTAGGTTGCTGCTGCATAGCTTCCTGTCCACCTCCCCAAATTTGACATCTTTCCTCAATTTTTTTGAAAATATCCCCTATATGAAAGGAAAGCTCCTGTCCCTTCACTGTTACTTTTCCCTCCATCTTCAGTCAGGACCATTTCCAGGAGCATTTCATTCCTGCATCTACCTGCTTCACCGATGCAGCATCCTCCTCACCTAACACACTCATTCTGCAATACACAACATCAGAGGCGAAAAGGAGTGTAATAAAATACCAATTATTACGTGTTTTTATTTAGTCACAAAAGGCTTCAATCATGTATACCAATTTAACAAGTTCTAGTACGTTTACAACCTGCTCAGTAGACCCTCACACGACTACTATACACACGTCCCAAACACCAATTACAGAGGTATTATAAAGAAACATTTGGTTCTTTTTATGTCACTGTTAACTTCACAAGTTTGGTGCTACCTTGGGATAATACTACAGATACCGTCTAATAAATACATGTCAATGAGCTAATACCTAGTTAATGGGAGCTCATTTTTCACCTCAGCTCTGGTAGTGTTCAACTAAATTGCTGTAGCAGTGTAGCACAGAGTCCTGCACGGTTCTGATTTTGACAAACCGCAACCGCCCGTACCCGTCATGTTCAAACCCGTATCCGACCCGTTTTCCGACGAAAAAAAAGTACAAATCCGCACCCGAACCGACCCGCTATAAATGAACCCGATATCCGACCCGAACCCGGAAGAAAATGTCATCTTAAATACAAAATGTATTGCCACGAATATACTGAACAGTGACATAGCCAAGGCAGAGCCAAATAAAAATGTTGTTAAACAGTAGCAGACAAATAATAAATTCAAAAACTATTTTTATACGTGAGCTCAAGCACGCGCGCGCGCGGACACACACACACACGCACACACACACACTTGAAAAACGCATCAAGAAGGAAGCCGACAGGAGGCAGCTATACAAGTCCAAACTAAAGAACAGTTTTTAGCCTATGAACCGCAAATTAGACCCGCGATCACCCACGTCCGACCCGAACCCGTGCAGGACTCTGGTGTAGCAGCCTAGCACAGATATAAATACGAAAAATGAAAACATGAAAAAGACCGAAACCATTATTCACTTGACCTAATTCAATCCGGCAGCAAAATGTAGATGCTGTTCGCTTGTCGCTGACCGCTTTTCCTGATAGTTCTTCTAGCAGAGACATAAGTTAGCAAGTAACGTTAAGTAGTTAGGGTGACTCTTCAAATGCTCGCGCTCACGCAGAGACCGTGAAGTGCGCTAGGATTGGAGAGGCAGCCTGTCAGTCAAACTAGCTCCCCTGCCTAAGTTCCGCAGATAGGTTTTTGGCAGCAAAACAGTCAGGGGGATTTGTGGATCGCTGTCCAAGTTAAATTTTAAAGTGTTTTCATTTTGCACAGTAAAGTCAATCATATCATATGATTAAATAAATAAATAATTCGACCCCCCCCCCCCCCCCAAAAAAAAAAAAAAAAAAAACTCCTCGGATCTACACGATTCACGTGGGTCACCCTTTTTTACTTCAAAACGGCGAATTTCGCCGAAAGGTGAGAGATTTTCATGCCTGAAGGACTTTAATATGAAATTGTAAAATGATAGTAAAACACAAAAAGCGAAAGGAACAAAATGAACACAATCAAGACTTATAGAAACTTATGAGATCAGTGTTCATTACTTTAGCACATGATGATGATATGACCACTAAAAACATTACTAGTCCTGTCGTCCAATGGCATATTTAAAGACCTTTACATGTTAGATGCACATGCAGATGTTGTGTCCTAATGTATTGTAATGGAGATATTGATCAAAAGGGAATGCTTTCAAAACTTGCATATCTGCTTGGTAGTCAGCTTCATCTTCCATTGATGCATTTAAAGAAAGCTGGTTTGGTCCATTCATTAGCTGTGACTCTGGTCCTCTCAGAGATTCACCAAACAGTATTTCCCCTTCATAGACACCCACAGGTTTAGTCAAATCAGCTTCTTTATGTACGTGTGTCCTGTAAAGCGCTTTGAGCACCATGAAGGTGGAAAAGCGCTATATAAATGCAGTCCATTTACCATTTAACCCCTTCAGACCTGAATTATGTTTCTAGGTTGTGAAAACTATAATTTTTCCCCATCCCTATGCAACCAAAAATGAGAATTGTTAAATATTCTGTCCATTGTAATGGACATTGGGTCCCAACAGTTGTTAAAATACTAACATTGTCACATTGACATCACATGGCAGAGACAAATCATGCTATAACTCAACAAATACTTGATATCACAAAGAAATTACATTAGCATATACATATAGCTGATGCGCATCAGATGCAATGACCCATTTGAGTAAAGGTCAAAGGTTGTATTTAGTAGAAGGGTCAAAATCACATTATTGGCTCTTAATTCAAGAATGGGTTGCCATAGAAACTTGAGATTGGCACAAAACAGGTGAGATTAGGCATTCTCTGAATACTTATTTTGTTCTTTTGTTTGGTTACAATTTACCAAAAAAAACCAAGCATGAAATCTCTAAATTCAGTCATTTTAGTCTAATTTTCTGTGGGCATCTTTGAAACAATTTCTTTGTGACACAAAACACAAATCCACTTTGCCCTTGTCACAATACACATGCATTTTTCCTGAACAGTCTGGAAATGTGCGCCTTGTTGCTTCCATCTCTTGGAAATCTATCGCCATCTCCATCTTCCTCATCACTTCCAAAAATGTCAATACCAGAGATATTTCCATCTGAAATCAGTTCAAGGGCTGTATATTGTGCATATGAGATATTTTCAGCTGATTATCAACTTCTCTTGTTCTGAAGTACTGTTTTTATAGTAATACGGTCATTCATCAATACTGGATCATTGAGTTCAACAACATGGTTTCTGACCCACTGTCCATTGTAATGGACAACCATGTTTGAAAAAAAAAATGCTGTGTAAGAACTTGCACTAATACATTTAATATTACACATTAATTCATATGTTCCATCTTTCAATATTATATCAAAACTATTAAACTTTGGCACAAATATCTATAAATGTGAATAAAACACTTGAAAATGATCCTCACTTCGACATGTGGGCTGAAGCCCTGCCATGCTTCTCTTCATTATGAATTTGTTTCATACGGGAACAAGCAAAGCTATACTGCTGTTTGATTGGTTGGTAAGGGTCCAATTAAATGGTGTTAAATGTTGAAAAAGTAAAGAAAACCGCAACTGTCATGTGACGTCCATTGTAATGGATGCAGGGTCTGAAGGGGTTAATGTCACTTGGTGTCAAAGTTCATGGCACCAAATGAAAGCCTAAATGTTAGTATCTCTTCCCATTAACAATTATATCTTACACTGGTTTGAAGTTATTGGACTTTGAAATGATTATCGTTATAACCCTAACCCTTAAAATATAAAATTTTCATTACAAAAATAATTTTTCTCAAAGTCTTGGACAAATTTACCAGACCTGGCCCCCAACGAATCTCTGCTATGTATTTCAATTAATTATGGCTGACGGTTTTTGCGAAAGGTAAAACAGTCAGCCACAATGTTCATCTTTCTGCCGCTGGAGGCGCTTATGAGTCGAGGGTTTGTTGTGTCTCTATTAAACAGAAGAAGAAGAAGAATAGAAGCTACTGAACATCACTATTTTATACAGTGTGTACGAGGGGAGCCAATTAAATGTATATGGGCAACATAATACATTTTTAAAGGATATCGAGGTTAAATTAACGGAAGGCTTTTTAAAAAGTGTATTTTCCTCTCTTCTCTGGGCAAACCTTCTGATCCACACTCCAGTCCAGTAGGTGGTGATAGTGCACCATTAAACTGCTTTAACCACACCAACAACAGAATAATAAACATGGTGGACGGTTTGGATCTGCGGAGAGTTTAGTTATGACATTTAACTCCAAACTGATTTACTTTAAACCGGTTAAAGTCTATGCGCTTTAAAGTTTATTCACACTTAGCGAAGTCGGAACACGAACTTGTTCTTAAACATTACATTATCCGATGAGTTTCCGTTTGTTGTTGTGCCTAGCTTAGCCATTAGCTCCGTGCTCAGCCATTAGCTCCGGATGGTACGCGAAACCGGACCGCCGCGGGACCCCCCGCCGATGGGACCACCCGGCGACGACAGACCTCCGTTCGACATGCATCCGCCGGGTTGGGGCCCTCCGCCAGGGTGGCCTCCTCTAGATGAATGGGGCCGGCCTCCCCCTGAAGAATGGGGCCCTATGCCGCCTCACGGCTGGGAACACCCTCCACCTGGTGGATGGGGACCCAGAGGGCCTCCACCGCCGGACTGGGATCCGAGGGGACCTCCGCCACCGGGCTGGCCGTACCCGGACGACTGGCTGCCACCTCCCGACTGGCTACCACCTCCCAACTGGAGGCGACTTCACCCGGACGACTGGAGACGGCTTTCCCCGGACGACTGGAGACGACTTTATCCGGATGAGTGGAGGCACTTTCGAGACGTGGACTGGAGGGGCTCCCGCGAAGCATGGAGGCTTCCTCCAGAGGGCTGGGGTCCGCCCCACTGTTGGGGTCCTGACGGGCCACCTCCCCCCATCCCACCCCCGGACCCTGCAGCGTATGCGATACCCCCGCCTCCCATCGTGCCTCCGATCCCACCGCCGGATTGCGTCCCCCCTGTGCCTCCGCCGGTGACTCCGTTTGGCTTCCCGGCCTACCCCCCACCGGGATGGACCGAACCGGTGAGACCTGATGTTCTGGTTCACACTCAGTTTGATTGAAGTTTCGTCGGTTTTAATTAAATTCTAACAAAGTCAGCATAGTTGAAGTAGAGGCTGTCACTGGTGTTGAACTGTGTCCAGATCCAGGGGTTTGTGTGAAACTGTGAAAGTGAAGCTGCTTCTTTTTCCTGATTTAGTGAATGTCAACATGTGCTTTCTTTTATTTATAGGTTCTTTGGATCTAAATCTGACTTGGAGGCTGCTTTAAAAAAAAGTTTTCATTCAGTCATAGAATAGCTAAAAACCTCAAGCAAATGGGACTTTGCTAAAATCGCTGTAAATAATTGAGTCCAACATAAGAACCGTGAACTACTTGTTGACCTTCATGTATGTTTTCAGCCTCCAGTTGAGGAAGCGATGCCAAACCCTCCACCGGACCAGCCAGAGTGGGTGAGTTTAGACCAGGACCAGGTCCCAGATTAGACCAGGGTCAGGACCTCAACCAAGATTCAGACTGGACCAGGGCCAGGACCAAGAGACTATGTGGTCCCTGTTAGATCTTCAGACTAAAGTCAATATATTTTGTATAGCACATTTCATATGCATACATAGACACAATGTGCTTCAAATAGAAATGTCTTCAAATAGACAGAGCACACTTCAAACACAAGTAAAGCAAAACAATAAATGAAAAGGGAAAAAAGCGTTTAAAAGACATATGCTATGGGCTAAAGAGAATAAATCTGTTTTAAGTCCCTTTTTAAAGGGAGATATAGACTTACTTGAGCTCAGTTCAAACAGAAGACTGTTCCAGAGGACTGGAGCACAGTAGTTACAGGCTAAGGTTAAACTGTGGTGGGTATTCTGGGAGTTGTGAGAATATATTTATTGGAGGACCTTAAGTTACAGGTTGGATTATGAAGCAATATCATGTCGAGATGTAAGGGAGGACTAGATTGTATAATGATTTGAACACAAGGAGTATTTTGAAATCTTTGTTCTACAGGGAGCCAATGAACAGATTTAAGAATTGGGGTGTTGTGGTTAAATGTAGGTATTCTCGTGAGTATTTTAGCGGCTGCATTTTGGATAAGTTGAAGTTCAACATTTGTTTTGTTAGAATAGCATAAAGAGCATTACAGTAATGAAGATGGCTGGAAATAAATGCATGGACTGATTAAAGCTCTGATATGTTGTTGGATTTTCAGATTAAAGCTCTGATTTCTGCACCACCGTCAGACTCAACCGGGGCTGATCCAAAGACTAAAACATCACTTGATGACCAACCTGTCATTAAACCCCCTGAAGCTCCTCCAGCTCCTGTTCCTCCAAAACCCAAAAAAGCCAAGGCTGTGAAACGGACGAAGTTGTTGGCCCTGCTGGGAAAACGCACCTTTGAGAAGTGAGTGAATGTTTAGAGAATAAACTTGTGGTTTTGTCCACTGTCTGATTGTTCTATTTATGTGTCCTCAGACCTCCTCCTGGCAGATCCACAGGAATCATCTCCTTCATTGGGGTAAGATCCACAATCAGAAAAAAACACAACCAGGATCTGCAGGTCTCAGTTGATAATATATTTTGTTTTACTCCTCAGCCCACATTCGGGCACGTGGAGAGAGAAGACCTAGAGAAGTTCACCTTCAGCTTCAGTGCTTTCTTTGGAAACCCCAAAGCCATGACGCCAGGGGTCAGAGTTCACTTCACCGCCTGCAAAGAGAAGGTCTGTTCTGGAAGCTGTTTTCACTTACTTTAATGACTACATCTCTGTGTTTTGTTTCCTAAAATGACAATAACCTTGTCATTTTGGTTTTTGATTGAATTAAAGTATTTTAACCAAATACTAAACTAATTAAAATAGGGCTGCAACTAACAACTATTTTAATAGTCAACTAGTCACTGACTATTCAAACGACTTGTTGACTAATTGGATAATTATGATTTTTTTTCTTAAATTTAGCATGAAGTTGATTTAATTATGTGTTAATGATAATAAACACAATAAAGATAAGTACAATGAAAAATGCATGTTTTATTGAACATACTGCAGATTTGTACAAAAATTAAATAAAAATGTCTATTATTAAATAGACATTTTTATTTAATTATCTAAAACCAATTAAGCACAGTGCTGGGTGTGCACGTCTGCCTCTTTTGCAGGAAGCGGTCCATAACATGGGTCTCAAATGTCAGACTAACAATGATCTGGGCCTGATAGAACCTGACCTGAGCCCGATTCATAGGATGAAAATTATGCTGGAATTCACCTGGTCCTGTTGGGTTTGGTCAAATATTCCCATTCTAGTCCATGCTGCCTCTCTTCTTTGGACTGCATGCATTTAATTAATTTCCCCCAACATTGGTTTGGTGAGATTATTGTAGTCACCTTGCGCGTGCGTGTGTCCGCAGAGACATATCATGCTATATCTCAAAGAATACCTAAAATATTACCATGAAATTACATGGGCATATACATATAGTTAATGCACATCAGATGCAATGATCCATTTGAGTAAAGTTCAAAGGTCAAAATCACATTATCAGTTATAACTCAAGAACAGAACTTTCAGATTGGTACCAAACGATGCAGAATATAGATTTCTACGATTCTCATCGTAGGTGTTATCATCTATGACCAATAGTTTTTGAGAACTCTGGAGGTCAATGGTGACATGTCGCAAAATTAAATTCTGTAACACTGTGTGTGTCGAGTATAGACATATCACTCTATAACTATAGCTATATAGAATGCCTAATCTCTATGGTTAGGCATTCTATGAATACTTGTTTAAAATGTGTATGTCAGCCACAGTCTAGCATAACACTCAAGCTTTCTTTTACAGTGAAAATACGCTCGTTTAATGTATAATGTATGTCATGAAACCCGTATTGGCTTGACTCTGTATTACTTGAATCATACCGAGGCAAGTCAGACTGTGTTTCGTTCAACTGCCCGTCGTGCTTTCTCTTTCATGCATTTTACTGCCATGATATGCAAGGTCTGCTTTGCAAACCTCTCCAGTAATCTCTTTATTCATCGTATCCAGGCTAAAATGCTCCCAAAGGTTAGAAGTTTTGGTATGTGTACCTGATGCTAATGTTATTACACATGAGTGACTCTCAGCAGAGATTATAATCAAGTGAGATGCCTCACTCTTTTGGAAAAACGCATTTAGCGACAATAGTTGACCATGGAATTCATTGTCATTCCATGTCACTTCACCCAGTGGGTTTAACCTCACCTCCCTCAGATTTTGCAGTCTCTCATAAAGTTGTGATGTTATAAGTTGTACTGACTTTGTTCTCGATTTGGCATGGCAGTGACATGGATTACACCATTTCTTTTTCAAGATGGAAAACTTTAAAAGAAATTCTTTCTCATGGTGTAGACATCAGTGATGCATGTACATGCGATGTATAAACAACCTGCAACCGAGCGTTTTTTTAACTAAACCGCCTGTGGCTCGGACTGCATAAATATATGTGACCCACCACCACGAAACCAGGCATAAGTGTCTGGAAATCAAAACTGAGTTATCTGTGTAGATTGGTAGAGTGGAAACTAAGGTTTAAAATGGTGAAAAAATTATGTTTCTATCATAAGTAGAACCAAAGTTATGGTAATTTTAATATCCACATTTGGACATATTTTGCAATTTGCATATTTTTAGATATTGTCTGTTAAAGTTTTGGATAATAATAATAATAATAATAATAATTTGTATCCGATTGACAAAAATTATTCACAGATGTTAAAGGACACTCTGATGGACATGTCACAGAAGTTTTATATATTATAATAATAGGACAGAAGTGTGACGTATTATAATAATTTGGCTTACGCCATTGGACAGAGCATTCAATATAAGCTTTTACCTCGTACTGAACACTTGATGTTTACTCACGGAACGGAGATCGGTTTGTTCGGCGAAAAGAGGTGGAAGTTGACTTTGTCTTTGCTCAGCAATCCCTAAACTTTTGTCGCCGCTTAAATAATTGACTTAATAAACACCTTTATTGATTGAATTTCAATGTAATGACCACAGGAACTGAACATAGAGGTGTTAAGGTACCGTTTTTTGATAAGGTGTAAACACAAATAACAAATCACCTTCCAGCCTAAATTTGGCTGTAGCTCTGAACGGCTCAGCGCGACTTATGCCTGGTTTTGTTGTGGCGGGTCACATATTTGAAAAGAACAGACCTGACCCGCTTCCCTCCCGATTACATTTTAAAAAATGTAATCAATTGTCTCTATGAACATCAAATGACCTTACTCACATACCTGCATACTCTCCTAACTTGACTTTCTCTCTTGCTCCCTCCATACTGTAGGATACTGACAACGTTGTATGTCACCTTCATGGACATTCTGTTAATTTTAATGTTTTATCTCAAACGACCCGACCGATTGCAACCTGAATGTCATTAAAAATAACTGCAGGCGACCGCGGGCACCCACTCACTTCGGGTCAGCCCGTGCATAACTGGTAGACATATAGCTCTAAAGTTTTGTCGATCAAACTTGCTACGCATAGCAAGAAGTTTAAGTTCTTCTACTCGAATAGTTCTTAGTGAAACTCTAGTATGATGAAGCTGATGACAAGGATTCAGTTATTCTATCAACTATATTAGATGTAAATTAGAATTGACAATATAAGAGTTTTCACTCTATGAGGATTCAGGAAATACAATAGGATGTGTGTTCTGAGGAAGAAATCTAGATTTGTGCATCACCTTTTCACATAACTATTTACTTGCACAGTCTTGGTAAATATTAACATAAATTTCAAGTCAATGTATTTTTGAACAATCCTGAAGCTCTAACAAAAATATTACACCTATGATAGTATTTGCAGCCTGACGGGCTATGAAATGGACCAAAATTTATGTTCAGGTCATGTGATCCACAAGGTCAAATTCAAGATCAAATATATGACTTCAAGGTCATTACATGAAAACTTGGTCAAATGTTGAATTTGATTTCAGATTTCGATTCCTTAAAATGTTTCTGACAGAATGACACTAATATCATGAATATTGGACCAGTAGTTCAGAAATTATTGCAGTTTGAATCATGGCAGATATATGGTAGAATGTTGGCAGCCATATATCGGAAACAGTTGGTCCGATTAACATAGAAATTGGAGAATCATCTTTTCCTGCCAGTGTTACCCCTAGGACAAAGTTTCAGCAAAATCTGA
Organism: Siphamia tubifer; assembly: GCA_020466265.1. Classification (NCBI taxonomy): domain Eukaryota; kingdom Metazoa; phylum Chordata; class Actinopteri; order Kurtiformes; family Apogonidae; genus Siphamia; species Siphamia tubifer. Next base: position 8,524,960 of record CM035797.1, on the reverse strand, counting down.
GGGAGTAAGGTTAAATTTGTAAAAAAAAAAAAAAAATTGGGTGATTTGACATGGAACGACCCTCTTTTATAATTTTTTTTCTTTTTAGGGTTATATTTTACATAGGGAAATTGTTGGCATTGTTCAGAACTGTCAAATTGGTCGCAAACATCAATGTAAAGATTTGTGACAAAATCAAGATTAGGATTAAAAATTTTTTTTTTTAAATTGTGATGTGATATTTTTGCCATAACGCCTACCCCTAATTTGTCCTAAATCTAAAGTCCTGATTGAAACCCGGTCTGAAAACTCTGGGTCTGGGTTGGCTTCTGAACCCATTGACCTGTACCAGCTCTCTGTTCTAACGTTTGTAATTGTTTGTTTTGGAGCAGAATAATCAGATCGCCACAGATGTCAAAGTGGCACCAGGTGGAACAGAGAATGTAGACCCAGAGATCTTTGAGGCCGTGGTCAGTCAGCCGATCATCGAGCCTCAGGTGAGTCTGGACCCTCAGGTAATACACACTTTGACCTCTTGGCTCCTCCCTCAGTCCTTTTCTTAGACAGATGAATAGATATACATTATTAATCCCCACGGGGAAATTCAAAATACAGTCACAGCTCCACACAAGAAAAACACAATCATAGTACATCAGCATTTAAATGAATGAATAAATACAGAATGTAAAAGCTCTATGATAGAAATGGCTCAGAATAAGTTATGATTAAAATGTATGATTATGACCTTCTTCCTGTACCTGGTGCAGCCTGGGGAGCGCAGTTACCCTGGGCAGGTCTACGTCACCATCGGACCCCTCAGGACCAATCTGTCCTTTGAGAGGCGGGACAGCACGGTGACACTGCTGAAGGATGACCAGGTCCTCATCAATCTGTTGTCAGACCTGGTCACTGAGAAGAGACGGGCCACCAACATCAGACCCAAGATCCCTGCCACCTTCAGCCATACAAATGAGACCAGAGAGACGGTGAGCCAATCAGTTGAAGGGGGTGGAGTCTGGGCTAATTATCAGTTCTTGTCAACTAGGGTTGTGTAACGCAAGGATTTCAATTGATGCTGATACCAAATCGGTAGTTTCAAAATGCTATCAGTTCCTAAACGGTATTTAAATTGGTACTTTAAAAAGAAAAAATAATAATACTTACAACCAGAGAAATATGAGATTGAACCGTAACATGAAAATTTAACCAATGAGTTGGCGAACCAGTCTGTCTGAGAAAGACACAAACTGTGAGACACATCTCTGCTACAACCTATTATTAATATTTGCCTGTTGTTACTATTATTATTATTATTATTAGTAAGCTAGCATCACATCACGTGTCACAAGTTGAGGAATTCATAAACACCAGTTACTTATTTGTAGTTATTCAAATGACTCCCTCTGTCACTGTCACGGTCTAGTATCTACACACTAGCTGGTCTGAAGATTTATCTCTTCACAGAGGCTTGAGTAAACACTGTGTTACCAAGTGTTTTGCATGTAAATGTCTTTAACACCTGTTACATATGGAAGAATCAGTTCACTTCTTGTGAACTGTAACTGCACTTTCCACCTTTTCACCTTTGACATGTCGCTGTGTGCACACGCTGCAATTTACAGTGGACAACAACTGCATATATGTGTGGTACCGAAATTCACATTAGATTTTGGACTGGTTAGTACCGTTAATGTTCGCTCCGGTTCCATACCTATACCGACTTTTGGTATCAAATCCTATTGTCAACAGACCGGACAGTAAAGACGGTAAAGACCTGGACCCATTTTGATGGATCTGGAAATGTGGAGTGGATCTTGGATCATGAGAAGAGCAGGTTCACGAAGGTTCAGTTGGCTTTCACATGAAGGCAAACACCAGATTGTTCTGGGTTCTACCTCCATCAGGGACCAAGGTTCTACATTCACATGTACAGTGGTCCTCAACCGGGATCAATTGGTACCGGGCCACCGGCTGCCTAATAATTAATCAGTTATTTCTCTTGTATTTATTATCCGAGTCTGAACAATCTTTTATTTTGAAAAATCACCAGATTCTCTCAGTTACATCTCTGTCACTTGAATGCCAAAAATATAACCCACATGTTAAATAAGTAAAAAACACCTCTTTGGAACATTTCTTTTCAAAAAGGAAAAGGCACACTGAAGAGATAGAAGAAGAGACTCCAACTTCCAAGAAAAGGAAAGTTTTTAACAGACAATATCAGGAGTTGTACTTGAAATATGGATTCATCAGGACACGTGATTCCCACAGACCAAAAGCCAGCTCTATATAATTTGCAACCAATATAAACAATCTACGTAACCCCCCCACCCCGACCGTGGTAAAATTGTCAAACGGTGACCGTTCCGCTGTTATAAAAAGGTTGGGGACCAGTGCACATGTAGACTGCCCCAGGTGGAACATAACTAAACTAATAATAGCTGCATTTCCACTGCAGGACTTTCAGGGTAGTTTTAGGGGGGCTTGGTCATTGGTTAGTTTCTCCACTGCAGGAACTGTCCTCATGGATCAAATTACAGGAATCCTAAAAGTGCCCCTCACATGATTGTTATAAATTTTGACAAATGGTGTAGAAATGGGTATTAATTCCAAAAACAATGATGGTTTTCAATAGTGTGCTTTGTTTAGCCGGATAAGACACCATTTTTGAAGTTCCCACGAGGATATTCATTCATGAAGGAAATGGTGGGCTTCAGGAGAGTTGATGGATTTTATAATCAGAGGAACAATTTGCGATAATTGTACAGACAGATGTGCAGGTACTGTGTACTTTCTTCGGCCAAATTGGTTGCATGACCACATTGCGCCACACTGCTACCACCGCCCCAAAGTTTATGTGATGAAAATGTATCTTATTGACAGTGACGTGATCTGAGTCCACTGGGTGGCACTAAACCAGGGGTCTCAAACATGCGGCCCAGGTGCCAACTGTGGCCCACCAAAGATTCCAATGTGGCCCGTGGGATTCATATGTAAAGTGAAAAAATTTCAGTCAAGGCTGTAGAACTCATTTTAGTTCTAGTTCCACATACAGACCAATATGATCTACAGACAAATAATAATAGCAGAATAACCTACAAAAAATAATTTCTTCCCAGTTTGATGTGAAAAAAAAAATCCAAATTACATTATATGGATCAATTACTATGTTATAATTAAATTTTTTGTCTTTGTTTTAGTGTGAAAAATAACATTTAAGTAAGAAAATATTTACATTTAATTCAATTCAATTTTATTTATAAAGCCCCAAATCACACCAAAGTTGTCTCACAGGGCTTCATACATTTTAAGTAAAAACTTGTAAGCTTGTAACTAAAATGTGAAAAACCTGAACAAATGTGGACAACATGAAATTTAAAGAAAATGAGGCAAATATTTGCTTCTGTTACGAAGTGTTTAGTATCTTTATAGATCTGCACATTAGAGGTCTGTGTGGGACACAATTTTCAGTCCCGGTCCTGCAAAGAATTATCATTTTTAGTCCTGCTCCCGCCAGCAAGTTCCGCAGGACTCAGACGTGAATGTCAATGTGGCATACAGACAACCACTTGGGGCTCTGAGTCCTTCTGATCGGGGCTCAGCTCGTGCATGGTGTGAGCTCGGTAATGGCCCTCATCGTGCCAGAGTCTGGTCTTCTCGGAATTGGGTTGTTTGGGAATGGAGCAGCGGGTGGTAAATTTCATCTAAGGCTAAATACTGACACCAGACCGATAGTCAACAAGTACCTGAAGGGAAAGTTGAAAAGAACTTTGAAGAGAGAGTTCAAGAGGGCGTGAAACCGGGTGGGGTAATGCAGGTGCTAAAGTCAGAAGCTGAATCTCTCAATTTACCGGTCGATCTATATTCTGACCCTCACCTATGGTCATGAGCTTTGGGTCATGACCGAAAGAATGAGATCACGGTACAAGCGGCCGAAATTAGTTTCCTTCACAGGGTAGCTGAGCTCAGCCTTAGAGACAGGGTGAGAAGCTCGGACATCCAGGTGGGACTTGGAGTAGAGCCGCTGCTCCTCCATGTCAAGAGGAGCCAGGTGAGGTGGTTCGGGCACCTCGTGAGGATGGCTCCTGGACGTGTCCCTGGGGAAGTGTTCCAGGCATGTCCATCCAGGAGGAGACCGCGGGGTTGACCCAAGACACGCTGGAGGGATTATATTTCTCGGCTGGCCTGGGAACACCTCGGGATTCCCCTGGAGGAGCTGGTTGAGGTAGCTGGGGTGAGGGACGCCTGGGTTACTTTGCTGAGAATGCTGCCCCCGCGAAACGGGAGACGACGAGTACGAATACTAAAACAGAGACAAAGAATTGGAGTTATCATCATTTATGGGCTATTATGCTAATATTTTACTAGTGCTGCCCACTGGGGCTCAATTTGGGCTAAATGTGGCCCCTGAAAGAAAATTAGCTTGAGACCCCTGCACTAAACACTCTCTACTAAACAGTCAGTTTGTCATTTCCTGGTTCCATGTTTCCTCATCTCTGTTTTTATTCTTCATTTTTCTTCAGTTTCAGATTATTTCATCTGTTACAGATTGCATTAGTTTCCTTTTGATCCTGTTGAAGTTTTTGACTGGATGACAACAGAATGTTAAAGATGTTTGCTGTGATGGTCGACACTGTCTGATTGGTGTGTCCTTTTCTTCACTGACAGGACGTTGATCGTTGATGTGTTTTGTTTGTGGTCATTTAGGGGGTCATCATCAGCCTGGAGGAGGATGTTGGTGTCATCAAAACTGAGGAACATGGGGAGATTACCTTTGAAGTCAAAGAGAACTTCAGCGATGTTGATTTCACCGCTGAGGACATCAACGAAGAAGTGGAGTTCACCATCATCACGGTCTGAAATCTGCTGCTTCTGCCACATCTTTAGGAAACATTTTAGCAAATACTCTCACAATGTATTTGTCATCCATGAAACACTAGGAAGTGGTGAACACCCACAAGTTTGTCCACATGATTTAATTCTAAATGACTTGAATCTAGTTTTTTTCCATAAAACAGTTGATAGAAACTATTCGTGATACATTTGACAGTTTGATCCAGATGTGGACCCGTTGGTTGTACAGCATCTGCAGGTTTTCGTGATACTAGTCAATTGATAAGAACTCTAGTCTATGAGTGAAAGACCTCTAAAATAACAGTAGTGAACTTTTCCCCAGTCTGACTCTGCAATAAATGAAAATCCAGCCCACGTCCTGGTAGTCTGTAGTTTCACAGATACAGACTATGGTGTGAATTAATGATGGAGCTGTTTTTAGATTAAAGGAAAAACGCTGTACATTTCAATGCATTCTCTTTATAGGTTCTATATACTGCCACATATAGAGGTCTACTGGATAAATGGGCAAAAGCCAATATATACATGGAATTGCACTTTATCATATACATAAAACATCTGATAAAGACGACTTAAGTAATTTGTTTACATTCATCTGATTAAAATATTTGGGACTTAAAACATTTGACCTGAGATTCTTCATGGCCAGAACAGTTGATCCACAACCTGAAACTTTCAAAGTATTTACAGATAAAACTTGAGAAATAGAAGGAAAATGTAAAATAGATAATTTACTTTAAGTGTTTGTATGTATTGTCCAGATGGAGTCTAAACATGGACTATTCGTTTCAGCTCCGGAACGTGAAACGTGCAATTCGGATTCGCCGGGTGAAGGAGCCCCTCCTTCTGACATTGTGCTCAGCTGCCACCGAAGCCTCCAAAGTGGATGATGAAGATGAAGATGATGAAGAGGATAGTGAGGACGAAGCCAACAAGCCTCTGTTCCCGAAGGCCAAGCCTCTACCAGATCTGTCGCCCCATATGATGCTTGACAAGGAGCTTTACGAGGGCATTGTCAGCCAGCCCATCATTGAGCCCACGGTGAGGTCAAAGGTCAGGGGTGGTCACAGGTCACTGTGAGATGTTGACACAGGTCTAAGGTCACCATAAGACACCAATGTTTAGGCATGTGTTATATGATGATAATAGATTGTTAAAGAATAAAACTTATCAAAAATCCAACAAAACAGAAGCATTTTAGAATTGGTGTTTATATGGGGTGAGAGCTATGAATATGTTTACACCAGTGATGCGTGGGCTGACATGAAGTGACCATGCGCCTGCAGTCACCCATGGTCCTCCGCAGTTGCGGGTCATTGAAAAATATTTTTAATGATATTCAGGTTGCGGTCAGTCGAGTCGTTTGTCATTTGAAATAAATATTAAAATAACATGGTAAATAATTGCAATTTAAATATTAGGTCAAATTTTCTATTATTAATACATAAACTATTGACTGAATTTACGGGAAGGTGATGTACAATGTCGGAAGTAGCCTACGGTATGGAGCGGCTAAGAAAGAAAATAAAGTTGGCACGGTGGAAGCTCCGGAAACATACAAACAAAAAAATTTAAGGTTTGGGACATATTCCTGAGATTTTTAAAGTAAAATATTTTTTTCCCTTGCGTTTCAATAAATGTGTTTTTCTTTTGTTCTTCTTCATTTTAGATGTCAAAAAGTATTTGTGGCTCCCAGTGTTTTCTTTTCCGTGGAAACCAGGTTCAAATGTCTGTTTGGGTGCCACAGGTTGTCGAGCCCTGCTTTAGATGCTGCGCGTTGATAACTTTTGAACGATGAAGCAGGACAAACATATTTTCTCAACATATTAACCTACAAATAATGACATGTAATTTTAACACAGAAATAAATGCAGGTATGCGATTAAGGTCATGTGATGTTCATAAAGACCATTGACTATTTTTTTTAAAATGCGGGTTTTTCAAATATATTTCTTGCGATCTGAGTTGCGGGCGGGCTAATTAAAAAAAATGGCCGGTTGCAGGTAGTTAATACATCACCCCCCTCCCCCCAAGGCAACAAGGTACGGGACATGGACACTATGCTATGTGTCTTGATTGCTGTGTGCACGTCAACAGAACAGCGTATCCCATAGAAACCTCAGCACCAACAACACTGTTCTAAATCTGCACATCCAAATTATAAATATCACCAAGTATTCAAACTAAAATATACTCATTAAAACTACTTTCCTTAATATGGCTCTAACATCCAGTCTGTGTTCCAAACCTGTGTAAATTTATGGTTTATCTTTCAGTGGGGTTAGGGTTGGCATTTCTATGAACCTTCATCCTCAACGCCTCAGTCCTTCATGTTACATCCATGGTCATCTTCTCTGTTCAGTGTGAGTGCTCTGTTACTGGTCCTCCTATGGTGATTTCTCATCGTTTCCTTCCAGGTCACTTTGCCAGGCTACCCAGGTCAGATCCACGCCAACATCGGCCCTGTGAAGACAAATGTGACCTTTGACCATCGGGACTGTGGTGTGACACTGCTGAAGAATGACCACGTCCTGATCAACCTGCTGGTTGACACAGTTAATAAGAAGAGGAGGGCAGCCAACATCAAACCCAAGATCCCCTTCACCTTCAGCTACACCAGGGAGATGAGAGAACGGGTAATTAATAATCAATAATCCTCTCATTTTCAGTTACACTGACAATAAGAGAGGGCTGTTTTAATGAGTAATAATCCAGATCCTGTCAAATCCTTAATCTGGGTTCAGGTCCGACTCTCCATCCACCTGTGTGTTGATCCTCTTCCTTCCTTTTTCTTTTTAGGGTATCATCACGTTCCTTGGAGCTGACGAAGGAATCATCAACTCCGATGATCATGGAGAACTTCCCTTCGACATTTGTGAAAACTTCAGCGACACAGAGTTCAACAGCCAAGACATCCACAAAGAGGTGGAGTTCACAGTGACTGAGGTGAGTGTGAAATTTACCCAACGAGAAGCCACTCCATCACTTATCATTGATGGATTTTATTAATGAATGGTGTTACAACAACTAGTCATTTGATTTTCACTTTGCAGCAATTAATTCTCTGATCTGTGAAATGGAGCGTGTTTAGCCCTCAGCCAGAAATAGCTGAAAGGGGATTTTAATTTTGCTATCTGTTTGTCTGTCCATTCAACAACATAATCATATTATCTGAAGAATGCATTGAGATATCTGCACCACATTTAGGCTACATTTGTACGGTGACAATGAAAACAACACGTTAAAGTGGCATCTCGTCTTCAATTTTTCATTGCGTTTAGATGAGCATCTTCAGGAGGAAATGTTTGTTTATATGAAGACGCAACAGTGGGCAAAATTCAATTGGATATGCATGTCAGGTCAACATAGGTAATTGTACAGCCATCTCTGTTTGGCTATAGTATGCATTTATATTCTGTACAATTGCTGAAATGACTCCTGTACATTAGGGCTGAACAATTTTAAGAACAGATTTAATTGTGATTTTTTTCGACAGATAATGCAATTTCGATTTCATTCCTGATTTTCTTCAAATGAAGTTTCAGTGTTACAGAAACATTTGGAAACATTACAGAGATCGACATAATACCATTAAAAACAATAAAAGCCATAAGTACTGCCATGATTTACTGACAGGAGAAAGAAAAAGAGGAAGAAAAGAAAAAAGAAGAGGAAAAAGGAAGGAAAGGAAAAAGGAAGGAAAGTAAGAGGATGAAAAAATTAACATTTATTAGTTTAACTGTCACCATTTATATTTCCTAATTAAGGAAGATTTTGTGACAATTGTTTTTATTTGACAGAGAAACAAAGTCGCTGTCTGCTCCAAATATGATCTTAGAAATATTACGCCTTTTATCAGTCATCGGCTAACGCTGATGTAAAAAAAAAAAAAAAAGGATACCATTTTTGTTTTTTATCAGTCCATCACTAGTACAATATTTGACAAAACAAAGTAGGGAGCACTGCAGACAAACCACGGCTTTGACCATCCCAAAACTGCGTTCTATGAAATTGTGATTTTTGGTCCAAAACTATAAATTGTTCAGCTCTACTGTACGTTTACTGGAGCAACTTGAAGATCTGTGAGATCCAGTTAGTCTGACATGTTTGTTGTTTTAGTAGCTCAGTGCATTGAGTGTTATGCAAAGGTGTACACCACGTCAACATGTTATGCATTTCCCAGCTCGTCTTCAAGACTCCCCACTCTGGAAGGAGTCTTCAGATTTTTTTGTTTTCAGACCCCAACAGTGTGGTTGCCGTGTAAATGAAAGGCGCTTCCGATAAAATATTTTGTCATTTTTAGCCGCAATCGCCCTTGTGTAAACAGCCCCTTATACTGTGGTATTGGTATGGAGCAGGATCCTATTGAAAATAGGTCACCAAGATCAAATGATGACCTGTTTAAATTATAGTTTAATAACTTTCAACAGAATGTTACACCATATTTTGAAATGGGTTATGTTTGGTTCTTGACCCGGTCATCTGCAGGTTCAACAGAAGAAGAGAGCAATCCGTTTGATGAGGACCAAGAGGGTCAACGACAAGATCCTGGAGGAACAAAAGAAGAGACGCGAGGAGGAGGAGAAGAAGAAGAAGGAGAGTGAGGAATATCAGAAAATACAGGAGGAGGAGAGGAAAAAGGAGGAAGAGGAGCGGTGTAAAGAGGCCGAGAGGAAGAAGAAGGAAGAGGTGGCAGCAGCACTCGCTGCCGCCCAAAATAAGGTGAGGCAGAGAGGGGGGGGGTTTATTTATTTATTTATTTTTTAATCTTTTTATTGAAAAATCTGAGGTGACATCAATAAATCAACATCATGGTTACAAAAGGGTTTTTTTGTACTTTTTAAACACATTTAAAATTACCCCTTTTCCATCTGGAAGAGCTGAACAGCTGCCCCCCCACCAACCCCGACTGGACCATCTGGATCACCATCCAAATCTAATAATTTGTTGATCTCCTCATTACCACCAGGGCTCTACACTAACTTTTTTTCCAGGAGCACACGTACCCCTAAGTTAAAAAATTTAGGAGCACACAAAAAAAATAGGGGCACAAGTAGGTTTTAGTTTTAAATATTTATTTATTTATAGCGCAGTACTTGCGCACAGATACCAACATTCTTGAATGACTGCTGTCATTTGTGTTAATTTAGAGCAGACCATAACATAAAATTGAATTGGGGAAAAAAGATTAGACAAAACTGTTTAGACAAAAATCATGCTAGAGTCGGTAGGCTAAGATTTGTAGTTAGGTCGACGTGACCGTTTTCCACCTGACAGCCAGTTTTCGGCACATTGTGTTGGATCAAACAACTCAAGAGAGGGGCCTTCTGTTGTGTCGACATGCAGACAGCTTCTCAATGAGCTTTTGATCCGCTTCTGCGCAGAAAAGCCTCTTTCACATTGTGCTGCTGAAATGGGGAGAACCAGCAGGATCTCCACAAGCTGTAGCAGGTTCTGTAAAAATAATTTCAAAGGGATTCACTCTAAATGATAGAAAATAAGTAGTCAACATACCACATATTCAAGAAGATATTGCACATTCCTAGTATTGGACAATACTCCCATTTTGCACATTCATAGTAATTGCAATTGCAGTTTCCAGATTACATATTCATATTATTGTCCTTTGTCCCTAACTTGCACCACTTAAAATATTGCACATAAGTATACTCTATTGCACATTGTTCCCATACTACACATTACCCTTATTCCCACTTTTGTAGTATTTCACATTATCACAATTAAAGTACAACCTTACATCTTAAGTTTTTGAAACTTAAGTGTGTGTTGGATTACCTTGTAGTCACTTTTGTACGACTCTTTGGTCAGGACTGTTTGCCATAAGCTGTTGTATGGCTTGTCCTTAAATGTGTGGCTGACCAGGATCTCCAAGTTCTGCCACTCGACACAGTAAAAAATAAAATAAGATAAAATAAGCAACACATTGAACAAAAAACTGTCAAAGTGATCAGTAAAATGAACAAAATGAATAATGAACCAACAAAATAATATGTAACATGAACAAAGTAAGACACTAACAGAACACAATTGAAGAAAAATAATAAAAATAAAAAAAACAGAAAAATAAACAAAATAAGCAACATCAACAGAAACTAATATATATTCACAAAATAAGAAATAACGTGGAAAAAAGGCCAAAAAACAAAAACCCAAAATGAAGTAAAAAAAAGAAATAAATAAAGGAATAAGTTAGTTTTGGCTTTTTCTTTTTCTTAATCAGTTGCTTTTCGACACCTGTACATCAGTTCCATGAACAAAATTCTTAGTAAAATAACAGTTAAAAAACAATTGAATTTGTCTGAATTTTTAAACTAAACCATCCACTCAGAACGTGTCAGCGCTGACGCATCAGGAGTTAAAGGGTTAATCCTTTCAATGTTCTGTGCCGTGCTCTTCTCGACTATGCGGAGCTGTTCGCGCAGTTTTAATTCATTTCTAGTAGACTTTCATTAGCTCCTCAGGTCTGTGTGCGTGCCTTATTGTGTGCTGCAAGAAGCGCTCGCACATGCGCGTCTGTTTTGTTTTCCTCGTTCACATGCTGAAATATTTGCTCGCAAATTCAAGTGAAATGGGCGCACTGTAGAGCCCTGATTACCACCATACCCTGAAAACTTCATCAAGTTATGTTGTACACAAACAAACCAACAAATAAACCAACGCAGGCAAAAACCTACAGTAACCTCGTTGGTGGAGGAAATAAATAGCTCAACCTGCCTTCAGAGGTCTTTATGACCAAAAAAGTGTGCCTTTGTGTGTGCTCAAATTGTAAGACTAAACCTATAGAATCTTTTAGTTTATTGCGATTCCTGTGGGAGCTCTTGGAGGCCGTTAAAATATGATAGAAAGGGTTCCCAAACACAATGGAATTTGTCTGAGCACCTTATAGAAAATTTGATCTTTTCTAAATGCAACAATAGTATTACTTTTTTCAACCACTGAATGATAGTAGGTGGCACATTTGACTTCCAATTAAGGAAAATTTGAACAAATGCTATAATGTTCTGTTGGCTCTTAGTTAAGTTTAATTCCTCCTTCAGTACCCCAAATAATGCTATCATTGTTCAGGGCTACAAAGTAACTCAAAATACATTTTACAGTACAACAAATATATTAGATGTTAACATATGGCAAGAACGAAACATGCCAATCAAATCTGTGACATTTATATGACCTCTAACACAATTGCTGTCAATATTTGGGTAAATGGAAGAGATCCTTGCTTTACTCCAGTGCAAGCAATGGCCAACCTTGAACTAAATGAGACTTGGGCTCCGTCCCATTACTACCACTTCCAGTCGCTTTTAATACTGTAAACAATGACACCCTCTTTCACTGCCTTTCTCACCTTTAGGTTCACCCCACACTGTTTTTATGGATAAAGGATGTTTTAACAGACAGGCCACAGCATGTGCTTTTAAATGGTTTTAAGTCCAGCACAATGGTTTTAAAAACGGAGCTTCCCCAGGGCAGTGTTTTATCACAAATACTGTTCTCTGCATACACAAACAAAATCACCAGCATCAGAGAAGGACTGAAACTTAAAAAAAAAATGCAGATGACATGGCCTTGGTGACGCACATCATAAATATGCAAGCCCTGACCCAGTACCAGCAGGAGGTCCACAGCCTAGTCCACAAATTTACAGAGAGCTCATTGGAGCTCAATGTAGCAAAGAAGAAAGAACTATGCTGTGCATCTTTTGGGAAAACCCCAGATTTGTTCGAACCCCTGGAGATCCATGGTCTGAGTGTGGAGCAGGTGCTTTCTTTTAAGCATCTGGGGGTGGAGATGGACATTACTTTGTCCTTTGGGTCACATGTGGACTCAATTAATAAAAAAAAGCCCAGCAGCGCCTCCACCTGCTGAGAAAGCTGAGGCCTTTTAACGTCAATAAGGACATTTTCACACTTGTTTCTAAGTCACTCATTGAATCCATCCTCACCTACAGTATCTCCACCTGGTACAACTTCCTCACAATCAAACACAAAACTCTCCCGAATAGTAAATCAGGCCCGTAAAATGTTACCCAAACAGACCACTCTGAATTCTACAGAGGGGATGAGGAAAGCCACCCTCATCACTCAGGACCCCTCCCATCCCCTCCATCACTTTTTCATGCTGCTGCCATCAGGCAGATGCTACAGAACCCCCCTGGCCTACAGAACCCCCCCTGGCCACGAAGAACACCTACAAGACATCATTCATCCCCTCTGCAATAGCTACTCTCAACAACCCAACAAATATCTGTACTATGTTTTTAATTATTTTATGTGATTTTATTTCATTTTTTTTCTATGTCTATTAATTTGTGACACTGTGTTTTTAGTGGTGAGGAGTGTTTGTTGTAGCAGGTGTGAAAAAGAAGAATTTCTGTTTTTTATGTGGAACAGACAATAAATCTATCTATTCTATTCTATTTTACCCTGAACACTCGCTTTTGTACGTTCACGTGAAAGTGTAGTGTGTCTCATTACATTCGAGGGTGAGTCGAAGTACTAAAAATCACTTCAAACTTTCCTTTCACACCGAGTGGGGATGGAACCCCCACAATGAACAAAGTGGAAGATCATATTACCCAGAATACTGTGTGAAAAACAACAAGAGACTAGACAGTTATGACTGAGGTCAAATATTCTGAAATGACTGACAGGACTGAGAGAGCATTTAGATAAACACCAGTAGAAGCTGGACTGGTTTTTATGTTTCTGTCATATAATCACTGCCTTTGTTTCCACTGTGAATCACATCTTTAACAACAAAATAAGTAGGACGTTGTTTGCGGTTTTATCTGAGACATACAATAACTTATCATTAAGCTTCAGGGAATAAAAATAAACTAAAAGACAAACTAGGGTCATTTTGTTCATTTCAGGGTGAGAAAGCTTCCCTGTACTCCTTCTTTTGTTTAAGAGGTGAAAATTAATTATTAAACCCAACATAAGAAGCAGCATTACGTCCTGTGACAGCATTTTCATACACTGCGACATCTGCAACTGTAACTGTACATCAAAGAAAGTCACACTTAACATTATAACGCGATGTGGGTTTTTTTTTTTCATGGAAGTGGTGTGCCAATCTGTAGAGAAAGAATAGACTTCTCACTTCATTTTTGAGGGATGACTCACTTCTGAAGTCCAACATGAAGTGGAAGTGTGAGTAACGGGACGCAACCATAGTCTTTGAGAAGACGTGTTACTGTTGACTCTGTTTAAAGCATCTGTCCAAGTGTTTTCTGAGATTTTCAGTTTTATTTATAAAGCCCCAAATCACAAAAATGTCATCTCACAGGGCTTTACAATAACTCAATCAACCACAGAAATAGATTTAATTTCCATGTTCATTCTCCCATTGCTTTCTGATCTTGTCTAGGTTGACAGTGATCATTTTCATGATGATTGTGTAACAGTGTGTATTGGTGGAGGCAGAGCTTTTTCCAATGTTTGTTTTAACTGTGTGTGATATTTCCACAGTGGACGCCATTTGGTTTCAAGATGAGAGGCCCTGACTCCCCAGACGAGCTCAGCAAAGACCGATTTGAAGGAACAGTCCTCAAAGCCATCCACAAACATCCACAGAAAGAGATGAAGAATGAACCGCCCATCAAAACTGAGGATTCGAGTGAAGGAGCTGTGAATGGACAGACAACTGTCCAACAGGTAGACAATCTGTCCAATCACACATTCTGTATCAGAACATGCAAACATTCACCCTCTATAGGACTACGTCATTTATAAATGATGCTTAAAAACAGCTTTAAAAATTAACACAAGCCTTTAACCAATCATATTATACCATAAATGTGTCACCTGTCTAACCAATAAAATCAAAATAATTTTAAATCCTGATGTCATGTGCTACAACAAGGAAGTACAGGAGACAAGAGCACATGTTGGGTCACATGGTGCACAAAAATCACGGTTCAGTATGCACCTCGGTTTTGAAGTCACGGTTTGGTTCATTTTCGGTACAGTATGGGAACAAAATGCAAAACTATTTTCTTCCTCAGCCTTGATATTGTATTCTGGGAAATTTCTCGTACCCCTCCGTCTGCCTCTGGAAAATCTCAGTGTGAAGGGGTATAAAGCCCTTCCCCCTACCCCTCTGCCTTTACGTGAATTGAGATATCCCTAAGGGATGAAATGGGATTCAGCCTTAATTATCACCTCTTGATGAATATTTTTGTGCCTTTTTTTTATGATTTTAGAATCATTCTGAAAATAAGTGTTCTCAGTGTTTCTCAGTCAAATATGTTCATGAATAATGAAGTCATTGTTCTTTTATAAATTCTTTTTTACATTAAGAATTCATGAAAAAACCTAAAAATATATACCCTAACGGTACAGTCATTTATAAATTACAGTACCCAAAAGAAAATTTTGTAAACTGAGCATAGGACATTTATTTTAGACCTTAATACACTTAATACACAAAGGTCATTATTTTTTTAATGAATTTACTAAAGTCCCATAACATCCATCTGTCCTCACCATGAAATAGACATTAAAATGTGAACATTTTCTCTGGCAGGCGGAGATTAAAAAGGAGGAGGAGGATGAGTTGAAACCTGCGACTGGTGAAGAGCAGACAGAGATGAAGATCAAGAAGGAGGAGGAAGAGGAGGTGGTGACAAAGCCTCAGCCGACCTCTGACCTGGGCCGTCTGGTCATGACCATTGATGGACAACAGAAACAGCTGCCATTCGGTCCTGGAGACGTTATGACCACTGCCACCATGTTGGATGGAGACAAGGTGAGGATGGACAAAAATCTGAAATTTAATGGCAAACAACCGAAGATGAGGGGAAGTTGACATGTTTCAGACCTGAAGGGGTTCATGCGCCAATGTAGGGCTGAATGATTTTAAGAAAAAATTTAATTGCCATTTTTCTGGCACATATTGCGATTTCAATTTAATTCCTGATTTTCTTCAAATCAAGTTCAAGTTCAGCAACATTAGCAAACATCACAGAAACTGTATTATTCAAAGAATAAATGCCATGATTTACTGACTGTTGGAAGAAAGAGGGGAAAAAAGAAGGAAAAAGGTAGAAAAATAAAACCAAAAAAGAAGAAAATATTTTAAAAAGAAAAGAAACGAGGGGGGGGGGGCAAAAAAGGGAGAAAAAGAAGGAAATAATAAAAATGGAAGATGTACATTTGGTGATATTTATCAGTTTAACTCGCAGTATACATTTTCTAACTGCAAACGTTTTCTGACATTTTTCATTTGACAAAGACAAAAATATCAGTTTCAGTTCAAATATTGGCGGCCTGTATCTGTCATTAGCTAAGACTGTTAATAAAACATTCAAAATTACATAAATAATCTGTGTTGGTCGTAAAATTGTTGACAAAACAAAGTTAGGAACACTGCAAAAAAACAAAAAAAATGCAGCTTTGACGATCCCAACATAGTGTCATCTGAAATTTAGATTTTCAGTCCGAAACAATAGATTGTTCAGTCCTAGACCAATGTCCTGGAAGTGTAGATTCTGCAGCTCATTAAGATTAATCTCAGATGTATTTGATCATATTTATTTTGACCAGGCCCAAAACCTTCCACTGGAACTCAGAACATGTATGTTACCGACTGGAGTTCAGCAGATTCTTGATCAAAAGCTCATTGTCCTCCAGTGTTGATGTTTCTCCTTTCTTCTCACTTCGTCTGTAGGTTCGCTTCAATGTCGCCACAAATCAGGACACTAAGGAGGAGCGTGCAACATACATTGAGATTCTTCCCGATTCGTTCGAAGAATCCACTGAACAGCGTCGACATGTGAGATGTTAATCCTGAAACATTGTTGTCGCAATGTTTGTCTTCACTCGTGCTCACTGGTGATTTTGTCGGTTCTCAGGGCATCGTCATTGAGTTCTTGTCCAACTCGGGCCTCATCAAATGCAGTCAGAACCCTCAGCTCTACTTCCACATGTCAGAGGTGATCGAGAAGAAGAAACTGGAGCTCAACGAGAAGGTGGAGTTCAGCGTTGTCCCTGTGAGTCTCCTTCTGTTTCAGTGTCTGAAATTTTCAGCTGCTGTTTGATATTCACAGTTTTTAAAATACAAAATAGCTCAATTGGCAGAAAAACACAAGTCCACACCATAAGGGCCAGTTTATGCTCAGAAGCCAAGTCATCTGTGAAGTATCGCAGAGACTCCATGCAGATGACGTCGCAGAGAAGACAAAAAAACAGCCTCTGGTCCATTCTACATTTGCTCTCCACACACTTCTGTTTCCCTACGGGCAAATTTTCCAGTTTCTACCCATGAGATATTCAAAGGGCTTATAGACTAGAGCTGCACAATATATTGAAAAAGTATTGTTATCGCAATAACACAGTGTGCAATATTCATATCACAAAGACATGCAATAATTGTCCTTTTTTTTCATTAACTTTGTGTTTCACTATAACATACATACTGCATGCAGTAATGCTACTGCTGCTGCTGAATGACAGTTTAGTTATTAATGTTGAAAGGATGGGGATATTTTCACAACACAACTTTTGTCAAATGTTGAACTCTTTTAAAGATTTTATTTTTATATGCAGTATTTACTAAGCCGGGCAAACAATTAAATATAGTTTTATTAAAGGTTTGAGATAAATGGTGGAACTCTTACTTTTGTTATTTTGAAATGTATCCATGTCATTTACAGAGTGATATATGTGAATAAAATGACTAAATATTTGACCATGTTGGTGTCTGACGGTCTACAGTTGAAAGTTTACGGTTGAAGGTCTACAGTTCTAGCATCATCATGTTCTTGGGAAGAATTGTGTCATTGATTATTGTAGTACAGTATTTTGTCTTAAATTATAAATAATTGACTCATACAATCATTTGGTTCATTTTAACATTGTTGAGGAACATTTTTCTCGGTAGATGAAATTGGTTTAGGTGAATAGGAAATAATGCAATATTGTTATCACAATGCTATACACCTGTATTGCAAGTGTTGTTGATATTGTGGAGCCCTAGTACAGACCATCTTCTATGATGCTTCCTTCTCATCTATGCTAGCTCCAGTACCATTTCTAGATTTATCGTCCAGTCGTATCCAAAAGATAAAATACTCCACCCACCAAACCCTCCTGACCACAATCCTAGTGACTTCATTGTGGTGGTGAATAGGATAGCACGTGCCACATACACGTAAATGACAAATATCCGCAACATGCTAGCTGCGACATTTTGTGCCGAGAGCATGCAGAGCCTTTTACAGCCTGATTCTCCACACAACGTCCACAACTGTAGTTGTCCACCCTCATTCTGTTTTACTCAACCCGAAGTCTAATGAAAATATGTTAATATATAAAACAATGGCGTCATATATTGGTTAAATGACAAAGATTTACTTACTGTAAAATGAAAATTCAAGTATCACTGATGTTAATTCAGTTTGAGAAACATGTGACTGATAGAAGAGGTTTGACAATGGCTTTACTTTAGGTTATGATTCTGTAAATATAATTCTGTTTTCTCCATTGTTTGTGGTGTTTCTTCCAGCATGAAACGGCAGAGGGTGGGAACCAGGCGATCCGGATCAAGCGCTACACTGAGAGCATCTTCCTTCCAACCAGGAAACTAGGTGGAGTTGGCGCCACCAAAGGAAAGGTGAGAGTGGATGAAATTTGTGAAGCCAAAACAATGACTTTAATGTTTGATATTGGGGGGAAAAATGTTGCTTTGATAACACACATTGAAAGTGAAAATAAGAAAGATTGGTATCGAAAAACTCGGAAACAAAAATTGGAATGGCATGAAAAGAAGTATTGACATTGGTTATGTTGAAGTTAATATTTTTATTTGATATTGGTGACAGTTTTTAAGTTTTACTGTGATTTTTCAATTATGACACCTTTTTTGTGTGGAGGGGAGGGGCAAGGAGGGCACAATTTACATATTTGCATTTTGAAAACAGTGAAATTAGGTTCACTGAGTTGGATCTTACCAGACTTAGACAGTGGCAGTATGTCCAGGCACTGCCACAGCCATCCCAGATGCCATGGCTTCAGACCATGGGTGAAAATGGCATGTAGATAGATAGATAAAACTTTATTAATCACCCAAGGGAGAAATTCAAGTGTCCGGCAGCAAACTGCAGTCACATCCCTAAGTAACAGACAACAACAATACAAAAAACAAACAATAAGTAAAAACTAAAGTGCTCATATCTCGTCTCTCGTCATCTGAAACCACTTTTGTCCTCACGAGGATTACAGGGGTCTATGGGGGCCTAATCCAGCTGCACTGGGCAAAGGTGGGGTACACCCTATATGAGTCGCCAGTTCACGTCAGGGCTGAACATATATAAACAAACAATCACTCTCACATTCACACCTATGGGCAATTTAGATTAACCAATTAACCTATTAGTGTATGTGTTTGGATGGTGGGAGGAAACCGGAGTACCTGGAGAAAACCCACGCAGACACAGGGAGAAGATGTAAACTCCACACAGAAAGGTCTGGTGTTGGAATCGAACCAGGGTCCTTGTTGCTGTGAGGCACAAGTGCTAACCACTGCACCACCATGCCACCCAAGTGCTCATATCCTTCTGTCTCAGTAGCACAGTTCATTCAGGGTGATCTGTTGAACTGTCTGATGACAGTAGGAACAAACAACCCCCTAAAACTTTCACTTCTACAACACAGTGAGAGAAGTCTATCACTGCGGCTGCTCTTCTGGGTTGCCACCATGTCATGCAGGGGATGCCTGGGATTTCTCAGGATGCCTTACATTAAAGCCCACATACTCCTCTCCAAAACAGCTCTTACAGAGTCCACTTTCCTCCCCAAAATGGACGCACACCTTCTAATCAGTCTGTCCAGCCGATTACTGTCCCTCGTGGTCATACTGCTCCCCAGCAGACAACCCCAAAGAACAGTGCACTAGCCACAACAGACTGATAGAAAATTAACAGCATGTCAGCACACACATCAAATGACCCAAGCCATCTCAGGAAGAACAACTTGTTCTGTCCTTTCTTGTAAAAGGTCTGAGCCTGCTCTGACCAGTCCAGTTTATGGTCAAGGTGCACACAGATATTTATAGGAGTTTACAACCGCAATGTTCTCTCCATCAATAGTGATTGGTAGGAAACAAGGCAGGGGGGGCCCTGTGGTCGACCAACATGTTGACCACTTCTCGCTGGGGTAGATGCTGCCCTCACCAGCCTCCACACCAAGGAACAGCTAATACTAGTCCACAGAGGAGCTGAGTCCGGGGGTGTCCCGGGGCCCAGGGCTGTCCCATGGTTAGCCCCGCTAACCATGGAAAGGTTTCCCAGCAGATTGCCTGCTCCGGCCCAGTCCCCTTACCTGTCATTTACAACCCACTTTATCCTCACTAGGGTCACGGGGGTCACTGGGGGCCTAATCCAGCTACAATGGGCGAAGGCGGGGTACACTCTGTATGAGTTGCCAGTTCATCGCAGGATGAACTGTCATTGTCAATGACATCAAATAAAAATAATGACTTTGTTATCAATTGCAATCACCGTTTTGACGTTGTGAATATTTTATTTTACAATACATGTGTGTTTGCAATGTGAAATGTTATTTTCAATATCAACATTAAAGTCCTCATTTTAGCTCCATAGGAACTGCTTTAATGGTGGTTAAGCCTACAGTGCCTGTTAACTGTGTGTTAAAACTGTTTATTTACTCAGTGGATGTTTTAGTTTCATTTAATGAACTCAGTGATGACTGGTCTCTGTTCCATTGGTTTGTTGATGATCATCCTTCACTGTCTGTGTTTTTTGCCTCTAGATGACCATCAAGCTGACAAAACCAGATGTAACAGAGTGAGTTTTATCCACCATGTTCCTGTTATGCAAATGAATGCAAATTTTTGTATCTATCATTTCCGAATAGTTTTTCTAAAATGCATCTTGAGTGAGAAGATGATGAATTTATTAGTTTAGAGAACAAAAAACAAGTGGTTTCTGGAGCACTACTCTCCAATATTGACTTTCCAAATAGAAGAAACAAAAATATTCTGTAAATTGAAGTGGTTATTTTTATTATCCAGATTTAATGTGTCCAAAATACTTGAAGAACACATGAAATAATATGAACTGAAAGTGAATATGAACTATGACATACTGTTGCTTCTCAAATTAGAATACCATCAAAAACTTAAAATATTTCAGTAATTCAAAAGGGAAACATATTACAATATATAGATTCATCACACAAACTGGTATCTTGTTTATTTTTTATTTTGATTAAAAGTTACAGCTAAAGAAAACTATGCCAAATTCAGTGTCTTTGAACATTTTAATATTACTTAAAAGCAATTTTTAAAAAAACAGATTTTAAACAGAAATGTTGGACTATTGAAATGAATGAACATGTATAGCTTCAATAGTTGGTTGGGACTCCTTTTGTATGAATTACTGCAGCAATGCAACATGGCATGGAGGAGATCAGTCTGTGGCACTGTTGAGGTATCCCCAGGTTGCTCTGACAACGGCCACAATCTCCTGCCTTTTCTGGGTATTGTCTCATGGCTTCCTTTTCACAAAACCAGATCGGCTGGGTTGGGTTGGGTTAGCTGGCCCATAAATCCCCAGGGACAACCTGGTCCTTAAACCAGGTATTGATACTTTTGGCGGTGTGGGCAGTGTCCAAGTCTTGTTGGAAAATTAAATTAGTGTGTCAAAAAGCTGGGCAGCAGAGGGAAGCGTGAAGTATTGGAAAACCTTTTGGTAGAAACCTGCATTGACCTTGGACCTGATAAAACGCAGTAGGCCGACAGCAGCAGATGACTGGTTCCCCAAACCACTACTTGGTACATTTACATGCAGTTACAGAAATTCAATTATTGCCTTTGTCCGCCTAAAATTGAAGTTTTCAAAGCCATGTATACACCTTAGTCGGACGATAATTGAACTAGAGCTGCACAATATATTGTTTGAGCGTCCACATCGCAATGTACGTGTGCGCAATAGGGAGCCTAAGTTCGGAAAAATTTTACATGAGAGTGGATGAGGAGTAAATAATTATTTTCTGGTCCACTTTACTTTATGCCCTGAATCACACATTTGCTGTACTTCAATTAAAATCATAACCAATGATGTGCGTTTAGAGTTTCTTTGATACGTGTTTTGTGATTTATTAGCGTGTAAAAATATGTAATTATTTGGACCCGGTGCCCCGGTGTAATTACAACACCATTTCCACATGTTCCCTCTACCGCTTCCCGGCTGACGAGAGCTTGTCCCGCATGCTGGCTCTCACTTGACCAACTATCTCTCCCCTGGAGTAGCTGCCACTTTCCACATGCCCCGATTTAAAGTGGTTTTCTCCACTGTTGATGCTCTTGCCTTCGTCCTGAAAGAAGGTGAAGCTCGCCAAAGTCACAGCCATTTTCAAAGAGTTTGATGGTGAAGCTTGGTGGTGACGTCATATTTGTGAGATGAACGTTGTAGTCCATTACTTACTCTCAAATAAAATCCAACGTAACTTTTGATGCCTGTCCAAAGTGAGTGCTTTCTCAATGTGAAAATGTATCTTTAAAATTCACAGACATCATATGTGAAAACCGTAGCACATTTCAAACGGGACCAAAAAATTACTTTTATCCCTCCATTGACTCACATTAATTTTTTTATGGCACTTCGGTCCCATTGCCCGGAAATCGACCGGAAATAGAATCGCGTCATTTAGGCTCCCTATAGTCACATCAGAGGTCCTGCAATTATTTTTATTACATTTTTTTTTTAATTATTTGTATATATATTTTTTTTTCATTTTTATTTATTTAATTAAAAAATATATTTTTGTGTATTTTTTAGTATTTATTTTTTATTTATTCATTATTTTTATATTTCTGAAATCAACATTTAGTGACATTTTAATTACCGTATTTTACAGACTACAAGGTGCTGAATAACTAATTTTCTCAAAAAAATTTTTTTAATCCAGAGCGCCTCATATGTGGATTAATTCTGGTTGTGCTAAATGACTTGAAATTTAGATTTTTTTTTTTTATCTCGTAATTTTGACTTTTTATCTCATAAGTTTGACTTTATCTTATGATTTTCACTTTTTATCTCAGAATTTGGAGTTTTTTAAAGTTTGGTTTAGCAGAATAAGAGTGTGTTTTGTTCTGTGTTACAATTCAACAAGGTTGGGAGTTATTGTGACTGTTTAGCTTCACTTAATGCACCTTATAGTCCAGCATGCCATATATATATGAAAACCCTCAAAATAAACCATTCATTGACAGTGCACCTTATAGTGTAGAAAATACGGTAATGGAGATCCACCTGTATAATTAAGATACACAGACTAAGCAATTGTTACATGAAATGTCACCACTAAGAGTACATGAATATTCTTTTATTAGCTGTATGTCATCATATTGTCACCTGTAAACCTCACATCAGACCATGACTGGTTTTGTGTTTGTAAGGGTTTTGTTTTGATCCAAAGGACCAAAACCTGCAACATAAACATCATGTATGTTTCAGGAAGGAGAAACCAGACGCAGACAAGATGAAAGCTGTGGTGAAGAACCTGAGAGCGCAGGACACCCGGAGCAGAGGGCAATACAGTGCCACCCGACGACGACGCAGCAGCAAAAGCAGGAGTCGCAGCAGGAGCAGAGGAAAGAGTCGGAGCAGTAGCAGGAGTCCACCAAGAGACCAGTTTGGACGGGTCATCAAACGGAAACGCAGCCCTAGCATAGATCGCAATCGTAAAGGCAGCAGATTCCGCCGAAGCCAAAGCAGAGAGAGGCGGAGTAGACGCTCTAGGAGCCGAAGCTCGAGTCGAAACAAGACTCGCAGCCGGAGTCGGAGCCGGAGCCGAGAAAGGAGCAAAGACCAATCTGGCAAGAGGAGGAGCAAAAGCAGTAGAGAGCGGGAAGTCGGTCACCGTAGGAGAAAGGAGCTCAGCCCTCCTCCCTCCAGAAGACCTGGAGTAATGGACGATGAGCTGGCGAGGAAGAAGCGTGAATTGGAGGAGCTCAATGAAATGATTGCCTACAAGAAGTCTCTTGTAGACCCCCGAGGCATTGATCCAGGCCAGAGGACCTGCATTGACTACGACCATGGGAGGATTGCTGTCCCACTAACAGAATATCAACCTGTTCGTTCCATTCTGAAGAAACGGCCAGAAGGTCCTGAGTACTCTCACCGTCCTCCTCAACCCTACGATGATCCGTATTATGACCGTCCTTACCAAGACCACCGCTACAATGACCCGTATGCTAAACGGTACAGCGACCCCTACAGCAGTCATCCCTACCCTGACAGGCCTTACAGTGAGCGATCCTTTGGTGACCGGCCTTATGAGAGTCATGGTTATTCTGAAGGTACTTATGGCACCTCTGCTGGTAACAGTCAACGCTACACTGATCGCTATGATGTGTATGATGAACCTTTTGATGATAGTTACTCTGACCCAGTCTATCCAGATAGACGCTACACCAGTCCATATCCTCCTTCGAAACGTACCCCGTCGCCAGAACCCGGCACATCTTCACCAGACTCCCAGTCCGACCGAGTTCCTGGCTCCTCCGCCCAGAACCTTGGCACCCATCCTTCTGCCGGACCTCCTTTCAGACCCCCATCCCCGGTGGATTCTCCTCCTCGAAGTCCATCCCCTAAACGTAAAAATAAAATCTCAACTCCAGTTGAGAAACAACCACTGGATCTTTTCCTTGACATGTTAAATAAAAAGAAGTCAGACATTGGGAAAGTCTCAGAACCCATTGTACATGATGACCTCTTGAAGTCGGATATTGAGGAAGTCTCAGAATCCATCGTTCATGATGACCTCTTACCTCATGAACGAGCCCTCCAAGATGGTAAGGGGTTTTCCAGGATTGTAGGTTTGACTCAAGAACAACCAAGCACAAATTTATCTCTTCAAATGGAACTGAAACCTCAGGGCCCTAAATCCTCCTCAGCAGAAAGAATAACCAAGGAACTGAACACTGAGCAGCCGTACGACAAGATCCAGAGTCTGCTCCGAACCATCGGCCTCAAACTTAGCACAGGAGATATGTCCAAACTGTCCAGTCGAACCCAGGAGCCAACCTACAGCCCTAAGTCCACCTCTGCAGAAAGAGACATTCCAAGAGAAGAACAAAGAACCAGGAAAACTAGTTCTGTTGAATCAGATCATATCCATTCCCTGTCTCCTGCCAGATCCTCGAGTTTGGAGCCGAGACATGAGGTGGTCAATGAGTACGAAGGATTCCTCGATCAGCATGAGTTGGAAGCACTGCAAAAGGCACAACAACTACAGAGTCTCACTAGGACAATGGGGGGAACTTCCACCATTGTTCCACCACCCAAACGTCCTCCTGGATCTCCACCTACCCACCACCAACACTTACCACCATCAATGAGCTGGTCCCTGGACACACCTCCCACTTCACAGAACTCAATGCTCACTGAAACACCAACTGCATCTGCTGAGCCAGTTCAGAAACTCCCCAGGCTTCCTCCAGGACCTCCTCCTGGGCCTCCACCCCACCGTCCTTCACTGCAGACTCCTCCAGGACCTCCGCCTGGTCCTCCCCCTCGGCGCCCTTCTGGACAGCCTGCATTCATTCCCACTTCCAGTCATGTCTTTCCATTCATTGGTCAGGCCTCAACAGTTCCTCCCACCACCTCCTCTGTTAGTTCACATCCTCCAACCACAACTCCAGCTACTCAACCGTCAACACCAGCAATATCAACTCCCTCAAGCCATGAAGATGCAACCATTTCTACAACGGTGGCCAGATGTCTGAAGGTGATTGAGACAGTGAAATCTCTGGCAGTTCAACCCCCAACAAAATCAGTTAAATCTGTCCAGTTCAGTTTACCCTCCGCCTCCACTCCTCAGGCCTCAACCGAAATGGAAGATGAAACCAAGACCCCCCAGAAAGAAAAGGTAAAGAAATGTTTTCTGAATTGCAATATGATGGGATGTACCATATCTGCCCTTAAAAAACAATGCTGTTTCCAGGACATGGTACCACCTAAGCTTGGCTTGACTAAACTCAAACTGTGTTTCCATTATGTAAAAGAACCTAGAATCTGGTACCTGGTATTAGTTTTTTGGTGGGTACTAAAACATGATGTGTAAACACTGCAGCCCACTGATTGTTCAGAGAGTTGTCTCTGCACCATTACATCTTCAATATGGGAGCCACCATTTAAAAAAAAAAAAAAAAAAAAAGATTAAGAACAGGTAAGCCCATCAGTGGCCCACCATGTTTTTGGGGAAAAAAAGAAAGAAATAATTAAAATTAAATAAAGTTCAAAGTTGACAAGAAATTGAAGTTATATCAATTATGTGTTATTTTATAACATTTATTAAAAATACCGAGACCAACTGCTAACAAAAATGCACACTCTGAAATACACCTTATTCATCGTTAATGATAAATACATAAATGTTAATAACAGAATCCACAAAGTGGGATAACTGGAATAAAGGTCTTTCATATTTAGGTTTGATGAGGATTTATTTAATAGAAAAAATGTCAAGGAAGTATAAAGGCTTCAACTTTATTATACAGATATTTAAATCTATATCCAGAGCCAGGCTGGACTCTGAGATTACATTATTAACATTCAAGTTAACATTATGGCTAGTATCACTCATAACATGTATAAGTGTATTTAAAATAAATAAATAGTGATGCTTAGCCTAGTGGGGGCTCAGCAAGACTTGGTGGTCTACCAGGTCTATAGTGCACTGGGGGAAACACTAAAGACATCTCATCTCATCATCTGAACCCACTTTATCTAGGGTCGAGGGGGTCACTGGGACCCTAATCCAGCGACAATGGGCAAAGGCGGGGTAGATCCTGTATGAGTACACTCAAGACGTTTATAGTAAATATACCAGTAGGGTTGTCCACATGACAGCCCACGGAACTACACTGTGGTTGGTTGAGGACTTGGGCACATTTTTGTTCTTGTTGGCGGATGAAAAAAATTCAGGATAAGCCTGACAGGACAACACAAAACAAGCAAGTATATCAGCAACTCTGAGCAAACATCACAGAAGTTATGCACCGTGACACCATGATGTCCAGATACTCTAAAGTTGGTAGTATCCTGTAATGGAAAAGGTCTCCAGGAATGGTATGTGGTACCCAAGTCAAGTTGAGCAGAAACGGTTCCACGTTGTGGAAATGCAGGAAAAGGTGCATCTCCAACTCTGGGCAGAGGTGGAACAGTGATTGTCTCACATTCTAATGACCTGCTAAAATGGTGAGCCCTGGTGGTGTTGATGTTTTACAGCACTAGTACCTTGGGTTCAACATCTGACCTAAACAGTACTGTTTGCAACAGTTGTAAAATTAACACAAATGAGAATTCCTGGTTTAGTTCAATTTGTCAGATATACAAAGAGACCCTGTTATTGTTTTGTTGGTATTGTTCTCATCAGAATCACTTCATTTAGCATTGGAGGCATCATGTGATGTGTTTTTTCAGTGGATGTTGATGAGATTTTTTTTTTTTTTTAGCCGATGGATTTGTATACCCAGTGGGCGATAAAGAGAGATGCTGCGTATCAGCGAAAAAAAGAAGAGAAGATGAAAGCGATTGCAGAGATCAGTCCAGGTATCCATCTTTTATTGATTTTGAACCTTCTGTCTCTTATGTGGAATCATAGGGTTAAAGTCTTTGGAACTGATTTTAGATATAAATGTATGAACATGGCACATATTGTTCCTGCATGTCCTGATCTTTACTGAACAGCTAAGACGAGGGATAAAAGGTTTGGTTTCTTTTTTTTATTTTTTTATTTGTTTAAACCGGTATATGAGCAGATTTTCCTCCCATCCCACCATCCAGGTTTTGGGGAGGAGCTGATAAAATCTTGAATTATCTTATGTAGTCAAAATATTACACTATGTTGGATGCTTCTCCATCCACTCATCTGCTTGTAGATGTCTGTCATAAATCAGAGATAGTTTGGGATTTCAGCTCCAACTCCAACAGATTTTTGTCGCCTGTTCACGGTTTATTCTTGTTTCAGTTTTGATTGAGGTCGACCATCACATGAAGAAGGTTTTGTTCCTGGAAAGTAGAACTGAAAGTATATTGGCGTTTCCACCGTGTGCTTTCATAGTAGCAGTGTCATCTGGTTGGAGTTTCACAAGAAATACGCGATCGACATATTTTCCGCCACGTCTTGCAACCATGTTGAACCCGCGTTGAACCCAGGGTTTCTGCAGGTTCTGTAATGTTGCATTCAATGCAACTCCAGTGAGTGACTTGAGTGTTTCAGAGTTTTACTCGTTTTGTTCAGTCGTTTTTATTTATCGTATCAACTTCAATTTACTTCTATGTTTTGCCCTTGGCCACACTGGTGATGGGGTATTTGTCGTCCATCCGCCCGTTTGACTGTACATAACCTTCGGCATGCACTGATAAGTCAGTTTAAGGGATTTTGCACATTGTTAGCTTTACTTACATTTAGGAACCAGAGCTAAATTAACTGAAAATAAATGGATTGTTCTTTATATTTTTTAGTTTCCGTTAAGTGTTTATTTACTGATAGCTTAGCATTTGTTTTTTTTTACGTAGTTATTTGTTTTAGATGTACTGTAGTGACGTTAGGGTCAGGGGTTGTAGAGTCCAAAAAACAGAGCCACTCTTTTCTCTTTAGGGATAGGGTTCTAAACCCTAACCGAAACCCATCACTCAGACTTGTACATGTAAGGAAGTTGTTTTATGATCATTTTACAATTGCGAGACCTCATGTGAATGAGCGAACTGCGTGTGAATCAGGTTAATAATGGTCTGAACAGTGGTAACTTAGTAACACCTGCAGAAACCCTGGACCCTGAACTTTGGACCCTGGACCCTGACCCCTGTGGTGAAGGTTAAATTCAGGGCAGTGTTCTTACCGTGATCAAGAAAAGAAGCCACCTGCAAAGTAACATCTTCATTTTAATTTTTTGACTTGACCTAGATTTAGAGTAAAACATTCAGATCTAGAATCAAGAAGTAATTTCTAATAATAAGGTGATGTTAGAATGTCAGATATACATGTATAATGTTAAAAATACTGGATTTCATTTGAGTACCAGCTTTAAGTAAAACATTTTTGTGTATAGGTTATTGGTTTTATACTGTTTACTGTCTGATTGCGGTGTTTTGAGTCAGATATTGTTTTTACACATAGGTCAGATTAAATCGAGTTTGCGATTATTCATGTAGGTCATGTTCATGTTTCCATCTGCTCGCTTCAAATGGTAAGTTTCATATGTTTTTTTATTAGAATTATTGATGTAAGAAATTTAATCTGACCTGTCAATGAAGGAATGGCAGGAAAATGAGACTAAAATATGTATTTATATATTAAATCCAAACCTGAATGAGCTTTAAGCATCAGTTCTGGGTTATATTTGGTATGATCTTTATTACCATGAAAGAAAATGTTCCTGCTTAAATACAAAAGCTACTATTGGTAACACTAGATAATAGTTTCACAGTAACTTCAGTCTACTGTTGTTAAACTTAGACTAAATTATTTTTAACTTACTACAATGAAAGTCCTGATGTTCTTCTCATACTAAAACATGTGAAGCAGATGATTTTGGACACATTTTAACCATTTTCAGTCTCGGTCCTTTCACAGACATGGCTTAATAAAATGTCCAGGGTTCAGTTTTTCTAGATGACACCATCTAGATTTCCCTTTGAAGTTGAACTAAATAGTGCCAATTTATGCACAAACATATCTGAAGACATAACAGAAGTTGCTTTATAAGTAGAAGTGGTCTGTCCTGGTTCTTAACATTTATATTTTCATGCGGGTCAGACTTATTCTGATCTAAGCCATTTTCATGAAAGACCTCTGAGTTTACTGAATCTTCACTATCAGACTCAACGATGGCACACATTGAATGGTTTGTCTACAGAAGTTTGTTTCACGTCCATTTTGAAGGATATTTAATATTTAAACCCACCGGTGCTTCCATTAGTATTAATGCTGTTCAGGGTAAGTCAAGTCTCTTCTACTGTATTCACACTGCTCATGTGATTGTGATTATACTTCAGTCTTATTCGCTCTTTGCACATTTGTCCCTGGTTACCGGAAGTGCGGTCTTGGCTTTTCCAGTCTGACAAAACAACAAAGGAGTTTTGCAACCGCTGACTGCAAGACCTCCCTAAACTCTCCATTTGCACCGTATCATCAAAAGGTCTTCCAAGACCCCTAGGTCAAAAGTGAACAAGGGATTTAAATTGTACACCTCGTCATAAATATACGACTACGAAGGCTTTGTGGCTAATATTAAGCCAGCAACAGGATAGCTAATGGTAGCAGTTTGTGACTGCATATGCGTGTATTTATTTGTTTTGTTATACATTCAGTTAAACAATATGTGTAATGTGGTGTTTACATCTATGTCCTTAACCTCCTATTGTTTTCACATATGTTTGGCATCAGTGTCAAATAAGGACAGGGCTACGTCTGAGATAGCAGTGCAGGCACTCTGCTATAGATCAATGAGGAAATTGGAAAAGATTCACAATGTAAGCATTTTGCTCCTTTAAGAAATACAGACAGCAGACCTTTGTATGGAGTGTGGGGACAAACATTTTGCGTCAAATGTTAACCAGCCATTTATTTCTTGGCTGTAAATCACTAGAAAACGCGTGAAAACTTAATATGGCATTACATTTGCACGACTTACACAGCGACACACAACAGTGTTCATGGTATTGTTTCTGTTGCCTTAGTGGCTGTGGCTCAACAACACATTGGTCATGGGTTGTCCCATGTGTTGGCAGTTCGCGTCCTGGCTCTGGCTGTCCACATGTCAAAGTGTTCTTGGGCAAGACACTGAACCCTGACTTAGGCTCCCAGTAGGACTGACAAAACCTCAGAAACCTACTGGTGTATGAGTGTGTGTGTGAATGGGTGAATGTGAGGCTAATGTAAAACGTGTTGAGCACCATGAAGGTGGAAAGCGCTATGTAAGTGCAGTCCATTTACCATTTATAAATTGAAAGCGGCCCTTTTTAAGACTCATTATTAAGACTCATCTTTCCGGTCAGTTGCTATGGTTGCAGGAAACCAGGAAGCCACTCTGTCAAGTTACAGATGTGATGTCATGGCGTTATGTGCAAAGAGCGAATTAGGGATTTGTTACAATAATTGATTCTTTTTTCTAGTCATCTAATATTTTAGTAATGCATAAAACAGAAATGTTTATGTTGTAATGTAGTCATTCTCTGAGATAAAAAAAAAGATGAGCTGTGATAAGATGAAGGACAATGTATAATCAACAAAATCAGCTTTAAATGGCTAATTTTGTTTTGTTAGAGAAACCCTCATATCTGTGTTTTGACATTTCAGAGGGAACACATGACTATTGGGATTTTTTAAGTAACTCATTCATGTTTCGTGTTGAGTTTACACTCTTCAGTGTTTCAACACAGATTCACAAAGATAATCATCTCTGAAAGATTTATCAGGTTATGCGGTAGATTCAACCAATGAAATCGGTCCAACTAGTATCGGATCAGGAAGCTGACGTTGAAGGCTTCCATTACCATCTAGGGGGCGTCTCATCTGTTATTTAATAATTTGTGGGTCAGATGTATAGACTCACTAGTTCACTGTAAAGTCTGTACAGTGTTTTTAACTAGTTAATCTCTCTGCATGTCATCATTTATTAGCTGCACTGACTTTGGGTGTTGCACTGTCCTGTTCATATTTTAATGTTAACTAGTAATGTGTGAATCCTGTAATTCAATTTTTGAATCATTTTACTGAGTTGCGAGTCATGAGTCCTCATCTAATTAACTTTTTCACTGATTAGTCCATTCTAATGCTAGTTAGTCAACAGAAAAAAAGAGGCCTGATGGCACGAC
The DNA here is from genome assembly GCA_020466265.1 of Siphamia tubifer. Lineage (NCBI taxonomy): Eukaryota > Metazoa > Chordata > Actinopteri > Kurtiformes > Apogonidae > Siphamia > Siphamia tubifer. The sequence goes on along the minus strand of CM035797.1, from coordinate 8,493,258 downwards.
TGTACAATTGCATTTGTATAAATGCATCAACTTAATCGCTGTATTAAGGAGGAAACAATAGCTCTAGTTTCCTGTTTCAGCTCATCTACCCCTTTAACTCTTATTGGCCATGAATAAATGAGTCACTGTGAAGTGGCCATGGCTCAGGAGGTAGAGTCATTAACTGAAGGCTCTGTCCTGGTCTGTCTGTTGTGTCCTTGGGCAAGACACTTTACCCTCCTGGCCTCCAGTGTCACTCACACTGCTGCATGAATATTCAGTGGTGGTCAGAGGGACCGTAGGCGTGAATTGTCAGCCATGCTTCTCTCAGTCTGCCCCAGGACAACTGTGGAAATGTAGTTTACCACCACCAGAGGGAGCATGTGAGAGTGAATGAATAATGCATCAATCATGTAAAGCACTTTGGGTGCCTTGAAAAGCACTATAGAAATCTATTATTATTACTCAGACCAAGGGAGATGTTCACCTACCTGAGTAGAAGACCCAATCCAAATTCAGTCCTTGATTTGTAATAGAGTTGCAAGGGGTAGGGGTTGAAACATTCCCATATGAATTGGAACAAGTCATCCAGATCAGCAGTCATCTATGGCACTATAAACAGATGTGAAAGAATGCACCGTGCTGTCAGCAGCTGGAACCAGCTCTGTTCCATGGGTTTTGGGCATCTTTGTACAGCTATTAATAATAATAAAAAATAATAATACATTTTCTTTGTATCTTGCTTTGCATGTTGTATAATAACCACAAACTGCAGAAATCCAATCTATAACATACTGAAATGGTATTAAAAGGATGAAGTAATTAAGTTATATATGGAGAATATACGTGAATCACACTCCTACACTTTTCAGGTGTGTTTACCTCCATCTTGCTGATTAATTAAGCTGAATTTTGAGAAATATCTCATACCCCTCTGTTTATAGTGTGAGCCCAGAAAAATCTTAGTTTCAAGGGCCAAACACCCCTTCAACTCATGGAGAATCAGGACACTCCACCCCTTCATGTGAACATACAAAATGGAGGAGTAAGGGGTAAGGAATTTGGCCAAAGTCTGAGGTTCTGAGAAATGCTGTAGAAAGAAATTATTCATGATATATGTTATGTTTTGTGTCACTGATGTAACCAGTAGTTTTACTGGTACCAGTCACTGGGGACTGGGATGGGGTGGAGCCTGTGTGACTGACTCATGGAGTCAAAAACCCAGTTCTCTTTGAGTCACTCATATAAACTTGAGTCAGTAGACTAATGTTTTCTGGGTCCAGTATTTAGACAATGTCATGCCTACAAACTTCATATAAAAACAAACATGACATGAACAAATTATACTTTATTGTTGAATTGGGTAACATAGACTCGCAACATATGTGGGGGTCATGGCTTGGTGGAGGTTTTTGCCCTGAGTGCTTTTCTACTTCATTAATGTTTTTTAAAAGTTGAAGTTTTCCCCTTTGCTGAAGTTATCCAGGTATCGTAGATGTCACTACTTCTTGTGCAAACCATTGTTACAAAGTACTGGGGAAATTAATTGGTATAATTTCCATTCGGTTAAGTTCTACAGACTTTTTAAATCACAGCTAGGACCAGTTTCAGCTCATTTCACATCCACAGGACTAATTTTGTGTCACTACCTTTGGATTTGAAGACGTGATGAAGATGTGATTTCCTTCTCATCATGAATCTGATGCCGACCGGTTCATACATGTTTCAGACCGTGTTTATTGGCATAAGCCATAGCTCGTCTGTGTTTCTTCTTCGTTTTGCATAAATAAATGCACCGAAGCTCCATCTTCACTGTTGCATAAACTCCTCAGGTAAATACCAATGCAATCAGTTTAGACCACTGTAGGCCAGTGGAGACCACTGGGATCCATATAGACTGCTATAGCTAAGTGGAGGCGACCGTAGACTAGTTTACACCACTTCTGGCCAATGTAGACTTCTGTTGGCCAATTTAAACTACTGTGTGTCAGTTTACACTACTGTAGGCCAGTGTAGACCACTTTAGGCAAGTGGAGACTACTGTAGACCAGTTTACACCACTGTTGGCCAGTGTAGACTACTAGTGGCCAATTTAAACTGCTGTAGGTCAGTTTACACTGCTGTAGGCCAGTATAGACCACTGTAGGCCATTGTAGACTACTGTAGACTGGTTCACACCACTGTAGGCCAGTGTAGACTGCTATAGGTCGGTGTAGACTGCTGTGGGCCAGTGTAGACCACTGTAGGCCAGTTTAGATCACTATAGATAAGTCTGAAGACAGTGAGGTCCAGTAAGGAGTCGGAAACAGAAATAGAATTGACCTAATACAGTTAGAAGTGATTCTTTAACATTACGTTTGAGATGTATTAATGGTGTAGTTATTAAGTAAAAAAAGCCATTGTGTTCTCACCCGAGTCCATGTAACTGATCAGTCATGGCTCATTTAACTGTAGAAATGAATCTGAGAAACAAATGTTACACTTAAACCTTTATATTTAATTGAATGTTTAATGTTAAATTCTATTTCTTTTGTCTGGATGATGTACTGGACTTCACATTTTGAAAAGTGAATAGAAATGACTGATGGCTTTAATTTTGAGTTTGTTTGTATGTAAACCTGTTTATGATAAATCTACATGAACCAAGTTATTCTCCTAAGAAGAAAAAATCTAAAATGTAAAACTGATTCCAGCTTGTTGAGGATATTGTTAGAACTTGAGTTTTTCTGTTTAATTGATTCAGGAAGGTTTGATTGAAAGTGTTTTAACAATGAAGGTAGGTGACTGTTTTATTCTTTAAACATTATCTCACTTGGATGTGAATATTTACTGAAAAAAAAAGGTTTATCATTTGGACAAGCATCGACCACATCATTCTGTGATGTTCTCCAGTCCAGTTTGTCTGATTTTAGGATGTTCTTGGATCATTGTTACAAGAGAAAGTTAAAGTGCAAAAGTCTGTAGTAAATGTTGAGACAATGGATTGAGAATATAGCTAGAATAATAATACAAGTATGGAACATGAGGAGAAAGATGTTTGTAAAAACTGTGGCTGGTTTCATAAAGACAGACCAATTTCATTCAGACAGATGGATGTTGACAAATGGGTGAAGAAGGACCTGAACAGCAATGACTTGTACACAATGACAAATGTCTGAAAACACCAAGAATTACAGTAGGATACAACCTGATGTTGATGGTCTAGTACCAGGACTAGACCTGCTGGAAACATTTAACATCTTCACATCTTTTCACACACAGAGCAGTGATTTTAAGGTTCTTCCATCATCTAACAGAACAGAGATGTGTGTTTTCTGTTTAGGGCTCGCAGGAAATGACATAATTTTGTTCTCTCAACTTGTTTTTGTCTTATTGTCTTCTCATGTGTTCTCCAACAAACTTTTTGTTTGGGCAAATTTTGTTTGAAGTGGATTTGGTTACAAATGGTTAAAGGTTAATTATCCCTGTTTGAACAGTACCGAGCATTAGTATGTAGTGCACATTAGCATCAGTGAGCTGTTAATTATGTTCTAAGGGACCAGCAACAGATTTGCATCAGCACCGCTGGAAAATAATTACCCTTTATAGACCTGTTTTTCGGTCAAAGAGCAGGTTTACCAAAACAAAGACTGAGAAAAATTAAGTGAAAAGCACAAGTTCTGCACTTGAGTTTCTTGTGACTTACAAAATGTCTTGAACAAAGCTAACTTTGTTATTGTCATTTCCACCTCAAGGAAACTGTCTCTGTTCTTGTAGAAGGTGGAATAACCTTTAGCCAAATCCAGGATTAAAAACCAAACACAACCATATCTTATCTTGCCGTTGGTCCACCTTTGATGTTTCTAGAGTGTAATCTCAGACTATCAGCAGATGATTTTCAGCTTTGTAAAATCTTGACAAATCAGACTTTGTGAAACCAGCCTGTTTGATGTTGTGTAGTCATAGGTTTTGAGGCTGATAGAAGTGGTGTTGGTCCGTAAAATGTGACTTAACATGGTTTTGTTAACGTTTGTAGGTAAGCCCATTGGCAGCGAGCAGAAGAACATCTGGATCTGTGGCCACTCGCTAGTTTACTGGGCAGAGTCTCGGTCCAAGTCTGCAGAGGTAGGTGTTCACCTCGACCTGGACCCACGCAAGATGACCATTTGGTGGAAGGGTGTCCAGGGCATGACATGGCCCCAGCTGCTGCCTCAGCTACACCAGCTGAAGGTCACATGGCCCAACCCAGACATCCTCATCATGCACCTGGGGGGCAACGACCTCAGCACTGACAGCCCCACTGACTTGCTAGCATCTGTCAGAAGAGACCTGATGTCCATGAGGACCATCTTCCCTCGCTGTTTTCTTGTCTGGTCCTACATTCTGCCACGCAGGGTCTGGCGCCACTCATCCGACAGCTACGAGGTAGACTTGGTCCGGTCCACGGTGAACCGCCGCATCCACAGCTTCGTGTCAGAGCTGGGCGGGGCCTCTCTGACTCATGATAACATCCGCTGTGGAACCAACACGGGCCTGTATCGAGCCGACGGCATCCATCTGTCGCCCAAAGGCATTGACATGTTCAACCTTAACTTGCGGGATTTCCTGGAGAAGTGGGAGGCGGAGGTGGACAAAGCGGAGTGAAGATCAGTCTGGGTGGGTTTAGGTTTAGAAGCATCCGTGCTGAGCTGAAAACAGTTTAAGGAATCCAGATGTGTTTGTTGTTTTACCTTCAATGTTACCTTTAACGCTGTTTGATGTTGAAAATAAACTCAAGATCAGTTATGTCATCAAATAATTGAGCTTTAATCAAGTTATGTTTTTTTTATCCTTGTTTCTGGGAAATTTAAATAAAAAAACATTTCTATGTCTGTGTTTGGCTGAAGACAAATAAAGGAAATAACAGTGAAGTGTTGCTATGGTTCCTTTTCCAGCCTGTGTCTTGTTTTTATCATGTAACATTTAACACTGAACCAGAGAATTATGACAAACATTAAGACAGAAATGATTAAAAACACACTTTAATAGATTAATTATAAATGTGACTAAAGAAACTTCAGTTGAAAAAGGTAAGAAAATGTCTTATGTTCTGTCTTTCATATTAACATTTTTAGAATATTTTCAGCTGTATTTTTTTTTCTTAACTCCATTGTTTACTTTCAGAAAATGTGTTATTTTTCTTTAAATACCCCTGTTTCATCCATGGGAGTGGGTATAGTAATACCAGAAAGTCAGGTTTTTGACCGATTTGTGGAAGACTATTCACCCAGTTCATCAGATAAAGTGCAGACAGATTGAGTCAAGATTTAGTTTGACTGAACTCCCCCAAAAAGGAGAGTACTGTATTTTTCGGTCTATAAGTCAGGTTTGTTTTTTTTTCATAGTTTGGGCAGGGGTGTGACTTGTATTCACGCATGACTTATATATGAAATTATTAACATATTATTATATAATTTCACATGTTATTTTCACATTGACAACTACAAGAGGGTGCTGTTGAGCATGACATGTTATTTATGCTATAGTTATCTGAATAACTTGTTACATTAACATACCAGGCATGTTCTCAGTTCATTGTTTATGCCTCATGTATCATCATCATCATCAATCCTCTTGCATGATGTGCATAGAACCCACCAGTTTCCTCCAATCAGATGTTGGCCTTGGCCATTGTGATGTTGCACAATCCTAGGTCCTTAGAGAGAATGTTGATCCAGTGGGTGTGTGTGTGGGGGGGGCCTTGGCCACTTCCAGCCGGCAGACTCAGGGTCGAAGTCATATAACGTTAGCTGATTGTGTTATGTTAGCATACCGTACACATAGTCAGCCTGTTGTTCTCTATTAAATTTTTTTGTTATTTTAAATTGCCTTTCCAAATTATGTCTGTTCTTAGTTTTGGATTTTATTAAATAAATATGCGACTTATACTCCAGTGCCACTTATCGATGTTTTTTCCTTCTTTATTATGCATTTTTTTGGCTGGTGAGACTTCTAGTCCAGAAAATATGGTAATTTAATTTACTATAACCTTCACCAGTCATCATTAATCTCTCAACAGGAGAGTCAGTGAGCAGGAGGGTAAGCTCCACCCACTTTCCAAGTTGTCTTATTACAAATGAATGATTCAGTTTGACTCTGGACTTATGTTCAGTCTCTGGTGGCTTTTGGCGGTGACGTCCAGGTGAGTGTGTTCTGTGTGCAGGTTCAGGTGGAGGTGGAGCTCAGCACAACCAGAGATGATCGCATGACCACGACCCCACCCAACATTGGCCATGATGTCCACAACTACAGCTGTGACCTATGTGACATTTGATGCCTGTTTGTCTTTGCTTTCATTCACTAAGCCACAGTCAAAGGCCTGGAGCAGACATTACATTTACCATTAAAAAAAACAGTGGTGTCCCATTAGAAAGTGCAGACATTTCCCCAAAAGACTCTCATGAATCTGAGAATCTGTTCTTTGATCCTATTTAGCTTCAAACTAAAGTTAAACCTAAACCACAGATTTTGATTTATAAATCATACCATGGGTCAAAGCAGCCAAATTATTTGATGAATAAGCCGGACCAGTAAAATGAAAACACAATAACTTATATGTAAATAATGACAACTCCACATATTTGTCATTGTTTTAGTGCAAAAAGTCATTAAATTATGAAAGTACTTTTTTAAATTACCCAAATGCAGAAAAAAAAGTTAAAATTCATAATTTTAATTTGAACAATGTTCTGCCTCAATTTATCATCAGTCCATGTGTTTTATTATGGATCAGTTCTACAAAGGCACTAAACTCTTAGTAACAGAAGCAGAAAATGGTTAAAATTGTGTAATTTTCTTTAGACATTTCAGGTCGTTCACATTTGTTCAAGTTTTTACATTTTGTTGTCACAAGATAGTTTGTAAATGTAAATATTTTCATAATTGAATATTTATTGCAGTAAAACAATGACAAAAGTTTGAAGTTGTCATCATTTATAGGTAAAGAAAAAACTGAGAAGAAAATATGGAGTCATTTAATAGGTTATTACGCTCTTAATCCCACAAGTCACATTCGAATCTTTGGCGGGTTGCCTTTGGCCTCTGGGCAACATGTTTGAGACCCCTGTTTTAGTAGAAAATTCAAAGTTTATTTGTCAAAAAAGTTACATCAGCCATGAACAGAGGCATAACTATAGCCTGAAAAGGGTCAACATTGGAGATTTTCCATCTAGTAGAACCAGCATCCTCTGGACAGGTTGACGAAATAAACTCCAATTGGGTTTCGTTCATCGCCATCTTTAAATATTTGGTTTTATATTAAGGTTAATCACAGTTCAAACAGTGTGGCTTTGTCATTGTTTCTATACATTGTTCCTTTATTTGAACTAAAATAAGTTTAACGTATGTGATGTAAATCCTCAGGTTGAAGATGACATGTTCTATCACATGACACCAACAGATGAACACAAGAAATACAAAGGTTTGGAATTTACTGGCACTATAGATGTACTGACCATTTCTTGGATTTGGTGGAGTTAATATGATCATGTGACTGTTTGACATGCCATTGATCATTTAATACTTTAGCATTCAATTTACTTTATTAAGAAATTTAGGGGACGTTGAGTGGAGTTTCTGGAGTTCTTGAACCATTTTGATAAAATACAATAATTGTTTTCTTATATTAAAAATAAATAAATATGAAGATGAAAACCAGGATATTAGCAGCGGGTCCTGTTAAATGAGAGATAAAATTATATTTATGTTTTGGTTCTGATGTTTTTGTTGGACATTTGTTTGAATATCATTCCTCTGTGGATAATTAGGAGACATAAAAAAGTAAGATGCACTGTTTGCTGTTATTTGAACAAATGAGTGATTGTACCCGCTGTGTTTATTAAGGGTGGCCATGGGTCAGTTGGTAGAGCAGATTGTCCATTAACTGAAGGGTTGGTGGTTCAAATCCCACTCTGTCCTAGCCAGTCTGTTGTATCCTTGGGCAAGACACTTCACCCTCCTGTCTCTGGTGTTACTCACACTGGTGTATGAATGTTTGGTGGTGGTCAGAGGGCCGTAGGCATGAAATGTCAGCCAGTCTTCTGTCAGTCTGCCCCAGGATGACTGTGAATACATATGTAGTTTACCACCATCAGAGGGAGCATGTGAGAGTGAATGAATAATGGATCAATAATGTAAAGTGCTTTGGGTGCCTTGGAAAAGTGGTACTATTATTATTTCATCTGAATGTGTCTGATATCAGCCCATGTCTGAGAATCTACATTGTGTAGCACATTGTGGGCTATATAATGTGGAGCTGGCAGGTTCACATGGTTTACTTACATTTGTGAGTGACTACTTCTGGCCCATATGTGGACCATTGGAAGCTGAAGGTTAATGTTAGAAAGCATATGTTAAGAGTACAAACATAGTAACCTGTTGGTGTCAATGTCCCTTCAGAAAATCACATGAATAGTCAAATGACCTGAGTCAATTGTTAACGTGATAGTTTGAGTTCTGTTACAAACCTGCTCAAATCTTTCCAATTAAACCAGTTTAATGTGGAAAAAAGACCAACCCTGTTGACAGGATATGTCCACGCTCTGATAAAACTCAAATCCACTTTCAGTATGAAGCAAACAGACACTTTCTTTGGCCCACTGTCCATCTGTGTCCAGGACTCTGGTTGGTGGATTAACCTGAAAATAAGATCTTCATATGTCATTGTACATGCCTGTAAATATTAAATCTTTATTCAGTTGTTTAATAAAATATTAAAATGTTTTTTGTGTTTCATTCCGTTTGTATGGAACATTTCACAATGGTTTATTTCTGTACACTGTTAACCCAGAAGTCGTCAATGAGGAAGTTTTCTAAGGTTTAATTTAAAAAAATAAATTTTGGTGGATTACTCAAACTATTTAAGCTAAGTTTACTGATAAACTGGGATGATACGGTACTCAAAATTCTGAGGAATGCAAACATGAAGTTGTTTAAAATGTTTAGTTTAATCAACTTGAAACTGAAGTTGACAAAAACCTAAAGTGAGGTGTTTGAATTTGATTGACTGGTTATCTCATGATGTGTCTGGGTTTGTTTGAGGGAGAATGCATCGTTTCCCTGCTTTCCGTTATTTTTCCTTCACTCTGGGTGAAATGTTTTATTGCATTTTATGTTGTACACTCACCAGCCACATTATTAAGTAAATCTTGCTAGTACTGTTCGATACGGGTTTAGTTTAGAAACAATTTCAAAAAGATATTGCGTAAAAATTGAACTGTTTCAGTAAAAATCCGTGTCAGCATGGGGGTGAAACGCTTGCTGAAAATGATGCGATTCACATGCCACACCACTATGCACACGGTGAGCCGGTCCCACCGGATACAACAGAACAATAGAAGAAGTAGTGCACCGCATCCCTTTTACTACCGGCGCAATACACACTCTGGACACAAACAACAACAAATAACACTCTAACCAATTCACCACTGCTACTCTGTTGTTTGCCATTGTTGCTGTCTTGTGAGGAGAATGAATGCTATGGGTGCAAGGCTGTGTTTTTTTCCGGTCATGTGGTCATGACGTGAGTGTGAACACGCACGGGTACTCATCACTATGGATACAGAAACAGCACCTTATCCAGATCTTCCCACTCTGGGACCCATTTTCCAAAGAGTTCATTTTGGGGAGCGGTCCCATTTTAACGAAAGGCCAAACCGTTAAGAAACTATGTCGGTTTCACAAACGGTATTTGTGCAGGCAGGGTCTTAATCATTCATGGCATAGATTCAGCAAGGTACTAGAAACATTCCTCAAAGATTTTGGTCCGCATTGACATGATAGCATCATGGAGTTGCTGCAGTTTTGTCGGCTCCACGTACATGATGCAAATCTCCTGTTCCACCACATCCCAAAGGTGCTCTATTGGAATCGAGATCTGGTGACTGTGGAGGCCATTTGAGTACAGTGAACTCATTGTCATGTTCAAGAAACCAGTCTGAGATAATATGGAGCTTTATGACATGGCGTGTTATCCTGCTGGAAGTAGCCATCATAAGATGTGTCCACTGTGGTCATAAAGGGATGGACATGGTCAGCAACAATAATCAGGTAGGCTGTGGTGTTGCAACAATGCTCCATTGGTACTAAGGGGCCCAAGGAGTGCCAAGAAAATGTCCCCCACACTATTACACCACCAGCAGCCTGAACCATTGATACAAGGCAGGGTGGATCCATGCTTTCATGTTGTTGATGGCAAATTCTGACTCTACCATTTGAATGTTGCAGCAAAAATCAAGACACATCAGACCAGGCAACGTTTTTCCAATCTTCTATTATCCAATTTCGGTGAGCCTGTGTGAATTGTAGCCTCAGTTTCCTGTTCTTAGCTGACAGGAGTGGCACCTGGTGTCATCTTCTGCTGCTGAGATATTTATATAAAGTACAGATATTTATATAAATGTAAGGAGTATAATGTACATATATTTATATAAATGTAAGGAGTATAAAGTACAGATATTTATATAAATGTAAGGAGTATAACGTGACTATAGCTCTGGCCTAGACGGGCGCATTATTCACGTGCTCCCGGCAAACTTCCAAAAATCATTTTTAATCACGGATTAAAAACCCTTCAAGTGATACTTTTCTACTCTACGCCATGCCGCGGAGGAAGAATTGGGAAACCGAGACGGATGGTGCGCTCCAGAAGACGCTGAAGATAACGTTAGCATTGCTAGCTCTGACGGTGCTAGCGCTGCAGGCCGTTCTCCCAAGATGGGACACACTGGCCCCCGGAGCCCAGCATAATACTGACATTATGGAGAAACTAGACAGGATGCAAACTGGCTTTGAGAGCAAGATGGACGGCGTCCTCATGGCGATTCACGAAGTGGAATCAGATGTAAGAAACTTTTCCAAGCGAATGGACGAGGCCGAGCAGCGCATTAGCGACCTGGAGGATGCACACAGAGAGTTGCCTCAACTGATACAATCTCTGAATAAAAGAATTGCCGATCTCGAGAACGAGAAGAGAGCAACGTCGCTGCACCTGGTGAACTTTCCGGAGGGTGTGGAGAGCAGCGACCCAACCTCCTTTGTCAAGAATTGGTTCGCCGACGCGCTCGGACCCGTGCATTCCCCGCTCAGTCGGTGATCCAGGACGTGTTTCGGCTGCCTACACAGAACCAACCCTACGGACGTTCCTCTGCGCCTCCAAGGATCCTTATCATGAAGTTCTTCAACTACCAGGACAAAGTGCGCGCTCTTCGTGCGGCAAGAGCAAAGGGAAAAAGGTTCTATGAAGCTGTTCCCGGACCTCTCCCCAGAACTGCACAAACAGAGGAAAGTATTTGACAACGTAAAGGGACAACTGAGAGAATTGAACATTCGCTACAGTATGATCTTCCCCGCCAAGCTCCGAGTCACACACACCAAGGAAAATCTCGGGATTTCGGATCACCACAGGGAGTTGAAAAATTAATTCAGACAGTCAAAGACATTCGAGCAGCACAGGGGGATAAAAGTCCTGTATAGACCGTGCGGATCGAGTCGGAGATCAAGCTACGAGCGAACTTGTTACCCGTCCATGCAAACGTGTGACTGGATTTTCTGTGTGTTATCGTTTGATATATACTTTATTATCACCGAGTTTTTTTGTTTGTTCTTATGTTTCCATGGGCATTTCATATATGCTTACACAGGATTATTTTTAAGTGAATGGCGCCTACGGAGGTGTCATTTATCTCTTTTTTTGTTCTTGCCATAAGAAATATTTACGTGGCATCCTTGCCCAGATGTTTTCTATATGCTCATATCATTGCTATTGTGCGTAAGTGGTGAAATTCATCTGATTTCAAATATTTGAAACCAACATTAGTCTACCCTGCTTAATATTACTTCACCAACACATGTACTTATTTAAAATCATATAAAAATACTATAAACAAAAGTTGTAAAAGTTGTATTACACATAGCTCATTGAACAGCATGTTTCTAATTTTACTACTAAAAGATCTAAGACTAATAATTATCTTTATTATCATTGAGCGGTGATTTGCGTGGAGCAACTATCTGGGGATCATACTCATTCGTGAAAGTATATTATTTGTTTAAACAGCCAGGTCATGCACGTGTATGTAGTTCTATAGTTCAGTGTAATCGTTCCACTTGCTGGATCAGTTAATGTCAATAGCGACGCTGTACAAGGGTTTTATGTGTGTTTTTTCAAGTGGTTTTCATGTGTTCGCCTATACGTTGATAGGCTTTTTTGTTTTATGTATTTCATCACGCTGCAATTGATTGGTTATGGCTTTTCCATAACACCATGCTTCTAATTTTTGCACTCAACCGAATACAAGCTAGGAAGAATTTTGTTATCGTCAAAATGCTATTTTATACTTAAACATGTCCAACACTAAAATTCTGAAATTCACGTCTTGGAACGTGAGAGGAACGACAAAGATCTCAAAACTTAAACAAGTCTTAACCAGAATTAAAAACTTGAAATCATCAATAGCATTCATTCAGGAGACACATCTATTAGAAGAGGACATATTAAATATTAAAGATACATAGGAGTTGGCCAGGACAAACTATTTCTTCGTGCTTCACATCCCGTAAAAGAGGAGTTCTCACCCTGATACATAAATCTATACCATTTCAAATAGAACGTACTATTTTGGACAAATCAGGCAGATATATCATAATAGAGGGAACTCTTTTAAATGACCGTTTCAACCTAGTTAACATCTATAGCTCTAACAAAGATAATCTGGCATTTTTTAAAAATTTATTTTTGTCAATCTCTTCCCTATCAGGAAACATCATAATGGCAGGTCATTCCACTGGCTCAAACACTTCGCATCCCCATAGTAGGAAAAAAATTATCCAATATACTGTATGCAGGACTTGAATTTATGTGACCCTTGGAGATCACTGTATCCAACTAAAATAGACTTCTCTCTCTCTCTACGAATGACTTATTATTAGCCGCTGACATTGGATTAATATCGGTCCTGGTGTTATTAGACCTTAGTGCAGCCTTTGACACCATTGACCACAGTATCTTAGTGCAGAGATTAGAATGTGAGATAGGTATTAGAGGAGCAGCCCTCTGCTGGTTTAAATCATATTTATCTAATCGCTACCAATTTGTTCACATCAACCAACAATCATCGCAGTCCTCCAGAGTTAATTATGGCGTGCCCCAAGGGTCAGTCCTTGGGCCTATTTTGTTTACACTATATATGCTCCCTTTAGGTAACATCATAAGAAATCATGGCATTAATTTTCATTGTTATGCGGATGACACACAGCTATATTTATCGATTAAACCTGATCAGACCAGGAAAATAGATAAACTAAGTACTTGTGTCCAAGACATCAAAATTTGTGTGCCAATTACCTTTTATTGAACCCTGAAAAAACTGAAGTCGTTATAATTGGTCCTAAAAATGCGAGAGACTCCCTAACTGACCAGATAGTTACTCTGGACAACTTAAGTGTAACACCCAGTGCCACAGTTAAAAATTTAGGAGTTTTATTTGATCCAGATCTTTCATTCAAAATGCACATTAACCAAACATGCAGAACAGCCTTCTTTCACCTGCGCAACATTAGCCAAAATTAGGAATATTCTGTCTAAAATGACTGCAGAAAAATTAATTCATGCATTTGTTACATCACGATTAGATTATTGTAACTCCTTACTTGTAGCGTGTCCTAAATATTCCCTAAAAAGCTTCAACTGGTTCAAAATGTAGCAGCAAGATTATTAACAGGATCAAATAGAAGAGAACACATCACCCCTGTGCTCCAAACCCTTCACTGGCTACCAGTTGAGTTTAGAATTAAATTTAAAATCCTCCTCCTTACATATAAAACCATTAATGGTATGGGCCCCTTTTATCTTAAAGATGATCTGGTTCCGTACCAACCCAATAGAACCCTTCGTTCTCAGAATGCAGGTTTATTGAAAGTTACTAGAGTTTCTAAAAGTACAGTAGGAGCTAGAGCCTTTAGTTATCAGGCCCCTGTCTTATGGAATCAGCTTCCCTTTAATATTAAACACACCGAAACAGTCTTTACATTTAAAATTAGGCTGAAAACATTCCTGTTTGAGAACGCCTATGGTCAGGTTAGTTAAAAATTATGTGACTCATATATCATGTATACATGATGTATGAGTCACAGTTCAGTCTAGGCTGCCCTATGAGTTAGAATGCTGGCGGAAGTACAGACACTGAGTTCTTTCTTCTCTTTCTCTCCCTCACACCTGTTTCTGTCATTTTTACAACCTATCTTTCATACCAAGTCTGTTCATGACTAGTCACCTGGTGTGTCCCCCCCTGGGGGGAGTGGTAGCTCTCCTGACAGTGTCTGCACGGGCGCCATGGACGACAGGATCTGCAGTGTCTCGCCTGTGCCGACCTGTGACCCCGGACCCCCACCCCTGCCTGTCTGTACCAGCCCCCCCTCCTGCATTTATAAATGGACGTTCATCTATAGCCTGTCCGTCCATGGGAGTGGATCTCTCCTTCAATGTGGTTCTCCTAAAGATTTCTTCTTTTTCCCACTGGGTTTTGAAGTTTTTTCTTGCCGAGGAGGGTCTAAGGACAGGGGATGCTTGGGACTTTTCATGTATCTCTGTAGTTGATTGTGTTTTTGTAAAGCCCTGTGAGACGACTTTGTTGTGATTTAGGGCTTTATAAATAAAATTGAATTGCAGCTCCTAGAATACATCTTATGGATGCGCTGGGACGCATCATCAGTGATGTTACCTGAGATCAGCGGGTGTTTCAGGTCTGTTCGAACATCATACACCCTCACCCAGGCGACCCGACCAGAGTGATCAAGTCCCGGCCTGCATCCCAGCAGCAGTTGACCATGGGGCTTTAGCAAGATCCACAATCCTTAGCCCAGCTAAGAATCTGCAAAGCCTCAGCATCCCACATTGACAGACTCACAGAATATCAACCAGCCATTGCTCCTGCACTGCTCTGTCACCTGCTGGTACTTTGCGCCTTTCCGCTCTTGTGCTTCATCCATGCTCTTCTCAGGGTAAATGTTCTGCACTCATATAGTTCTTTTCCACCTTCATGGTGCTTTACATTAGCCTCTCATTCACCCATTCACACGCACACTCATACACCAGTAGGTTTCTCAGCTTCCGTCAGTCCTACTGGGAGACTAACAGTCATGTCTGGATGAAGTGAGGTCGGGACAATGTGCTCTGGGAAGTACACCTGCTTATTAACCAGATCCACTCTCAGCTTCCAGTCACCCGCTGCAGTGAGGCGGCCAGGCGCTGGTCCACACTGTGGGTGGGGCTTCTCTTCAGCCTTGACAAAGGTGATGGGCTTTTGGCGCTGCTGTTTGCTGGCAGTTACAGACAAGTACAAAAGGTGGTTTCCTATAGAGGAGCTTTAATGGGGTTCTTGCACTAAAACAATGAAAAACATTGGAGTTGTCATTATGTATATGGTATATGTTAGAACACCCATGGCCCAAACGAGTGTAAGATACAAATGTAAAATAAATTGGAATAACATCCCTCCCCATCTACAAAGTTATAAATCAATAAGTAACTTAAAATAAAATCTCAAAAATCACCTGCTTCTCTTCCCCAACCCCACTTGACATTTTATTTTGAGTTGAAGTCCCATCAGCCCATTGTGTTCTCATTCTTTTGTGTTATAAGTTTGCATTTTCGTTGTTATATAAATAATAACTTGTTTTCCTTTATTTGTGCTACCGTTATCATTAATTGTGCTCTGTGTTTGCAGTGGAGGTGGACTCAAACAAGCTTTTTTTGTGCCTCCAACACATTTATTGTCTATAGGCTATTTACTTTATATTCTGTTGTATTCTTTATATATATATATATATATATATATATATATATATATATATATATATATATATATATATATATATATATATATATATATATATATATATATATATATATATATATATATATATATATATATATTTCCTTTCTTTATTCTGTTTTGTGCAAATAAACTAAATAAAGAAATTATTATGTTTTTATTTTACTGGTTCGACCCATTGGAAATCAAATCAGGCTGAATGTGGCCCATGAAGAAAATGAACCCCCCCTGCTGTATATGATCTGACCCACACTCCAGAGCAGTAGATGGCAGTAAAGCACCATTAAATTGGATGCGAACCGCCGTAAAACACTGAGCAGCAGCAGTTCGTCCTCCTCGCCGCCAGGGGGGGTGCGGTGGCTGCAGCTCCGTGGGACCACTGTGGAACTGGACAAACCATCCGTAGATTGAGCTGTTTGTGTCCCGGTCTGAGACCCTAGTCCAGAACCCGGTTTTGTTTTGAATCAAAGACAGATTTGTCCACACCGTCTTTCCGTCCTACGGTGAGCCGATCCGGTGGAGGGTCATGTACCGCGGCCACCCCCCGCCGAGAGGAGGCTACCCGCCTTACGAAAGCCGCGGCCCGCCGCCGAGGCCTTTCGCTCCCCCGGGAAGCTACCGGGACGATCGAACCCGACCTAGAATCCCCTACACCCCCGGACACCACGAACACGGACTCCCCGATCCTTACCACCGCTCCCCGCCCCGCAGGAGGTACCCCTCTCCCGGGTCGGGACGGGACCGCGGCCCCGAGTACTGGTCTGGAGGTCCACCGAGAGACGTGAGTCCCCCACGGGCTGGAGCTCAGACACAGGCCCAATCTGAGTTTTAACTGTCCGTTAATGGGCCAGACAGCCTGGTCCTGGTCCGGTGCAGTTAAAATTTTAAAGTAAAGGGTTGAATTGTATTCGTCAAAAAACAAGGTTTACTTTATTTTATTACATGGGGTCTCAAACCCTCTTTCTTCAGGGTCCACATTCAGCTTGATTTCATCTCCAGTGGGCAGAACCAGTAACATAATAACATAATGATCGAGGGAAAAATGACAATTACAAATTATTGTCTTTGTTTTAGTGCAAACAAACCCCATTACCTTATGAAAATACTTACTTTTTTTCTTTTTTAAATAAACTATCCAACAAGAACGGTGTGAATAACCTGAAAAGACTGAAATATCTCATGAAAAATAGTGCAATTCTAACAGTATTATGCCTCAATTTATCATGTACGTATGTACATTATGGATCAGATCTACTAGAAAGACACTAAATTGTTAAAATTTTGCTTAATTTTTTTTACAAATTTCACGTTGTTCATATTTGTTCAGGTTTTCCACATTTTATTGTTACAGGTTAGTTTGTAAATTTAAATATATTTGTATTTTGTTTAGTTTTTTTCAGTAAAATAAATAAAATAACACAAATTTGAAGTTGTCATCATTTATGGACATAATGTAAATTATTTTTGCATCAAAATGAGAAGATAATATGGAAGATTTCTTTTTTGTAGGTTATTCTGGTATAATTTGACTCTGAACTAAAATGTACCTTTGGCAGGTGCATTTGCCCCCCGGGCCACATGTTTGAGACTCCTGGTTTAAGTAGAATGTTGATTTTAATTAGATGTTCTTTATTAAAGTCATTAATTAAAAAGATGTAATCAATGTCTAATCACCTTCATTGTGATCAAATAACATTTAATATGAAACTATGCATAATACATGAAAATATGTTCGATATTATATTAAAGGGACAGTTTGGTAGTTTTCAGATGAATCTGTATAGCATCACCATCTTTACACTGGTGCACCCACAGTAACTTAACTCTGACAGTGTCCTGTGAGCAGAGTTCTGGTCCAGTTTTGGTTAAAACGAAAGTAGTCCCGGCAGGTTTCCTGAGGTCAACAAAGTAAAACCTGTTTCTTCTCAAAACAGTATGTGTTCGAATGAGTATTTTATTTGCATAACAAAACCATCATGGAACAAAAACTCACACCTCATAATTGCTTGGAGCTACACTCTCTCAATACTAATCAATGCACGTTGTCACTGCTAACAGCTGTGCACCTTAGCAAACGACTTTCATCAGTTGTATGGCAGTATTTTCAGCTGCTACATGCAGGTGCACAGCTGTTAGCAGTGACAATGTGCATTGATCGCTATTGAGAGAAAGTAGCTCCGAGCAATTACGATGTGTGACTTCTTGTTCCGTGGCAGTTTTGTTATGCAAATAAATCAGTCGTTTGAACACGTACTGTTTTGAGAAGAAACACATTTTACTTTGTTGACCCCAGGAAACCTGTGGGGACTACTTTCACTTTGACCAAAACCAAACCAGAACTCAGCTCACAGGACACATTCATAAGTCAGTAAAGACGCTGATGACATACAGATTCATCTGAAAAATACTGAACTATCCCTTTAATCTGAGTCTTTTCAATTGTTAAGGAGATAAACGTATTTATTTACATCATGGTGATGAATTGCAAAACAAGTCACACCTGCAATATTTCACTGTAACACCTTTGTTTTTGAGTCCAGGATGCATTCACTGACATCTTTTTTTGCCACATAATGTTTATGCAGTATCACGATCAGTGCTGGGTAAGTTACTTTGAAAAAGTAATTAATTACAATTACTAGTTTCTTCCCCAAAAAAGTAATTGTGTTACTAACTGTGTTACTCCACGAGCAAAGTAAGTAGTTACCAGGAAAAGTATTTTTGCGTAAAAATGTAAAAGAAATGAAAATACAGTTTAACAGGTGCCGACTTGCCACACATTTATTTATTCAAAATGAACAATCTACAATAGATTATAAACAGGAAATACATTTTAAATACTGAAAATTTTAAATTTATTGAAAATGTTAATATTCTTTAACTTTGCATTTAAGTATACAGATAGAGATGAAATAATGATGTCTGTAAATTCTTATTCTTTTATTATTAATGAAAAAAAATACAATGATGTCTGTTTATTCTTCTCCTCTTATACACGATGGGGTTCATAATACTTTTCCCATCCATAGTTGTTTTGTTTTATAATTGATGATGGAGAATTGAACCAGTGCATCAGGTTTTCACCCCAGATTAGAGTCTAGACTTTATGGAGGTTTAATCCATGTGTGAAAATTATGATTTTTTTCTCCTGCCACAAGCTTGATGAATCCTGGCATTACCCAATCTGTTTGAAATTAGAGACTTGAGAAAACACGTCCTGCATCACATAGAATTTATACTTGTGTGAGTTTGCACGGGTGCTTGAAATCCTTGAAAATGCTTGAATTACAATGTTGTGTTTTAAGGTCTGGAAAGTGCTTGCATTTTTTTTTTTTTTTTTTTTGAAATACCATATTTTCCACAGTACAAGGCGCACTGGACTATAAGGCGCATTAAGCTAAACAGTCACAATAACTTCCAACCTTTTTGAGTTGTAACATGGAACAAAACACACTCTTATTTTGCTAAATCAAACTTTTAAATGGTCCAACTTCTGAGATAAAAAGTCAAAAACATGAGATAAAAAGTTTAAATTATAAGATAGAAAAAATCTAAATTCCAAGTCGCTAAGCACAACCAGAATTAATCCATATATAAGGTGCACTGTATTATAAAACACACTCTAATTTTTTGAAAAATTTAAGTCTTTTAATTGGGATTTATAGTCGATTAATAATTTCAATGTAACTTATGTATTTGTTTTATTTATTTTTTTCAGCTCACCCGGGGATGAGCTATTGCCATTGCGCTTCGTCCGTTGTCCACAATTAGAATCGCTTCTCCTCCCACATTTCTTAACGGATTTCAATTCTGATTGATTCATTCAATAGATCAAAGCACTGGGCACAAAACTTATCACTTTGTCAAAATTTGCTTTTGTAAACAATTTGTTTACAACTTTGTTTATTTTTCCAGTTTCTCACTAAAATCATTACTCTTCCTTCAGTTCTCAACAGATTGCATTTCCCATTGATTCACTAAGTTCAGTTTCGATCAAGATCAGAGAAAGTAATTGCTCCAATATTAGTTTGAACCAACAACCTCCTGCGTATCATTTAACATCTTTAACCACAGTAATATGTCATAACCCTGTTGCCTACTTTTGTTCAGTCAGATGTTACCCCAGAAGAGCTTTGGGGGCTTCCTATACCATTCACACTGTTTTGGGCATTTGTTGATAAAAACACACAGTGGGATTGATTTTATGATCTATTGAATGACTCTCTTTTGTTAATAGTAAGACATCACAGCTGTGAGGACGGGACGAGCACAGGGCATTGGCCCTACTCTTACTATTAACTCAGGATATGTTTCCAGCCAAAGCAACTTATAGAGAGGTGATACATTTTCAAAGATAAACTGTGTGCATTGACCCCTGGGGATCCACATGTTTTACTTTTCTTCAAAAGTCTTGATCCTATCAACTTGCAATTTTCATAAGTCTGTTCCTTGACCAAATATGCTTAAGTAAACCAAACTGCAGCAGTCAGCTCTTTTAAGATTTTGTGTGTATATTAAGATGCACATATCGGAGCCACTTGGCTTTTTTAATATAGGCTTAAGTGTTAAAAAAAAGGAGAGAGAGAGAATTCCCATATGTTCTCAGGTCAGCTCCAGGTACATTTGTAACTTAATGTTGTCTTGGTACGGACGTGGCCAATTGGCTTTTCTTTTTTCAGATAAAACTTTGTGTTGTTTTTTAATTTCTAAACATTTTTACGATTATGAAACAGAATTTTAGATGTGTGTACCATAATATAATGTAAGTCATTGTGATAAATAAGTGACAAAATTAGGCCTATGCAGTCGTCTCTGACTGCTAAAGGTATGTCCCTGCAATCCGATGCGTCCTGTCACCTATCGCTTCCACCACTCCCGTCCATTCATAAACGGGTATACTAAATACAAAATATAAAAAAATTAGTTCATGTGCCCGACCTACAGCATGAGCACACTGAATTTGGTGGCAACCCGTCCACCTGGTCAAAAGTAATGGGCCAGACAAAATTCGGCCATCTTAAAAGTTTCGACCTCCAAGATCTAACCAGTTCATGTACCTATCCTAAAACATTAGCACACTGAATTCGGGACAAATCCGTACAGTCATTCAAAACTTATTGGTTAACACGAAAGACCCTACGCGGCAGCGGCACACACAAAACTGACGCTCCACGTTTCGGGGATATAAATAATCATGTGTATGTAATGTATTCCTGTAGATGGATTTTACCCCAGTGGTAACGTGTGGCGCTGGAAAATTTAGAATGAGACCCTAAAAAGTGCTTGAATTTGACCTTGAAAAATGTGTACATACTCTGAACTTGTTCAGCTCAAACATTAACCAGTGTGGTACGTACCTGAACTATGTGCGTCGTTAAAAGCGAGGTACCAGATTACAGCTGCACAATATAGTGTTTGAGCATCGATATCACAATGTACATGTGCGCAATAGTCACATCGCAAGTCCTGCAATTATTTTTAGTTTATATTTTATTTGTATATTTTGTTTATTTATTCATTTATTTAATTTTTTAAAATGTATTTTTATTCATCTATTATTATTATTTTATTTATTTATTACAAAAAAAATCTGTATTTTTTATTATATACACACTGGAGTATTCTTTCATATCATAGGGTTAAAAAAAATCTTAATAGAATTTTTTTTTATATTGTCATGCAGTTCTATACCAGATTTTAGAAAAACTGTTTGAACAAACTACATTTTGAAAATGTACAATTCAAAAGTCCAAATCCCTTTCTTCGGACATCCCCCTGAAGCCACGCCCCCAGAGTACAGGCACGCAGAGTAATTATTCATGAGGGTTCAGGAGCGCTGCTGGCTCCAGCTCAGGCTTCCATACATACTTTATCCAGTCTCCTTCAAACCCCCCACCCCCGCTCTTACAAAACAGCCCAGTTCATACTCATCTGACTGTTACATTTACTACTCATTTATTTTGGTGAGTAAACAGTTTTCTGGTGGTTATATCCTAATCCTGCTAATATAACTAACCAAGTTGTGGCTTTGTTTCCTGTACTAGTGTTTCAAACCTCTGAGAACGCACAATTAATGCAGGAGGTGTACAAACGGGGGGTAGAAATGACAGTTGAATTTGATAGACATATCACTGTTCAATCATTTTGATTTGTCATTTAAAATGATTGGATGGTGGGGTTTTTTGTCCTGTCCATTCTGCAGGTGACAACATTTTTTTTATTAATTTATTTAAAAATTTTTCTTAGAGCATTTAATTAATTGGTTTTAATCGAAGGACATTTTAAACACTATAGTAACAAAAGAAATTAAAAAATGTGCCAGGAAAAGATTTGCACCCCAATTTTAAATCCAATAAATGTGTCCTGTAACCAAAACCAAAGGTGATGCAGTGAAGTATTGCATGTGACTGTTTTGTCAGCGCATTATATTATCTTAAAAATGACTTATTTCATGTAATATATGACTAAACACTAAAACATGTTAGTGTTGACTATAAATACTCAGTAGTTATAATTTCATGTGGGTTTTAATTGACATTTGTTGAAAGAGTAGAATTCATGTGTGTTCATTAAAACTGTCAGTTTCTGTCTGTACTTTTGTTTCCAGAGTCCTCCGTCCCCAAGAAGGATGGCTCCTCTGGACCATAACCTGGTAATCACCGTTGGCAACGAGCACATTGGACCATCAGGCTCCACCTCTTCGCATCACCATGACAGGTGAGTTCTACCGTCAGCTGATGTGGACTGCGTTAAACCCAGAACCCAGGTCAGTCTTTTCTGATCTGTTGCTTTTGGAATATTCTGCAAATATTGATTAAAAACATTATCAGTCAAACATCTACAACAAATACAATCACATAGTGGATGTGGACGAGTTTCTGTAAAACTAAAGACATCTCATCGAATCTCAGACACACATCGCTCTTTGTATTTTAGGTTAACTGTCCTGTGAGGTCTGAGCCAAGGTTCTGGTTAAGGTCTGGGCACTGGTAGAATCAGTCAGTATGTTCATATTCATGTCTTATTTCATCTCTGACTTTAGGTGGGTCCTTGGTCAGGATTTGGATTAGAACACCTAGTCCAGTTCCAATACAACTGGTCTATCAACATGAAGGAGTAGATCAACTTTAACCATATTTTAAGAGGTTTACAGTCTTATTTAAAGCTGTAATTCAGGTTTTTTCAAGTGTTTCATAAAAAGACTCAGTGTTTAGGACAGAAGTCGCTATGTTAACATGAACTCTCTTAACATCAGTAAAATACTCTGATGTTCTTGGTACCATCGACCTGGACAAAAGTAAACCAGTTCTGACAGTCCAGATGTTTAACTATGGACTAGACCAGAACCAGGTTGGTGTTAAAAGGGGGGTAGTTCCAATGCTTCTGGTGTCGTCCTCCAGATCCAAGCGTAGCCGCAGTCGTGGGTGGAGTCCCGACCGGAGCCGTGGCCGCAGCCATGAGCGCAGTCCAGATCGGAGCCGGGCCAAGAGCCGAGGTCGCAGCAAGAGCCGGCCCCGCAGCCCGGACCGGAGTCGGGCCAAGAGCCGAGGTCGCAGCCATGAGCGGAGTCCGGACCGGAGTCGGGCCAAGAGCCGAGGCCGCAGCAAGAGCCGGCCCCGCAGCCAGGAGCGGAGTCCGGACCGGAGTCGGGCCAAGAGCCGAGGCCGCAGCAAGAGCCGAGCCCGTAGCAGGTCTTGGTCCCGGTCTAGATCTAGGTCTGGGTCCAGAGGGCGGAGCCGGCAGCGGAGCTACAGTAAGGCCAAGATCAGCAGTCGCAGTAAGAGTCATCACAGGAGTCGAAGCAGCAGCAGCTCAAGCCGCGAGTTCCATGAACTGGAGACAGCGAGACGCAGGAAAGAACTGGAAGACATGTTGAATCAGCCCACGAAATCCATCCTGAAGAAGCGTGCTGATGCTGAGGACTCGCCGTCCATCAGGGTGAGTCACCAGTACAGAAGCTCTGGTTCATTTTCTGAGTCGATGTAGATGTTTTTCTGTAGAGTTTGAGATAAAGACTGAGTTCGTGAAAACAAATGACCTGAAATAGGTCAGAAAAACATAATTTAGTTAAAGTCTACTTTAAACAATGATAAGAACAGTATTGAAACCACAAAAGAGTAAAAGATCCAACAGTCACAGCCAGACTGTAATCTACACACCAGTAAACTGTGGACTTGAGTGGTGAATGTTCAGTTCCAGACATAAATATATGATGTATATTTAAACATGTGTTCCACTCAGATCCATTGGAGAACATCCAATCACCTTAAATAACATCTTTTTTTACTTTTCAGTGGTAGATTTCATGATCTCTATTCTCATTCTGTTCCAGAGTATGGACTCTCCCAGAGTGTCTGAGTCAAGTATGTCTCGTGTGGCCGATCAGCTTCTTCAGGCCGTTAAAGGCATGGAGCCTCACGCTGTAGCTGCCATGTTGACCCAGCTCCAGTCCGACCCACAGATGGCCCAGAGAGCTGGTCTGGATGCTGAAATCAAGGAGATTCTGACCTTATTGGGCGGGGCCAAAACTCCGGTGAAGGCCTCCAATGATATAGATGATGAAGAGCAGTTCCTGTACGGAGACTCAGAGGAACCCCAGCCGGTGGCATCTGAACCAGTCAGGTCCCACCTGGACCTTTATGGAGATGTGACTGAAGACTCACTGTATGGAGACTATCCACCTCAGAAACCTGCCACTAGCCAGTTCTATGGCCACACAACAGGGTCTGGCCCTCATTTACAGGCCCCACCCCCCAAAGCAGAGGCTGATTTGAGGTACGTGAGCCGGCCCACATTGGTCTCAGACCAGAACATCACCGTCCAGGTGTCAAACCCCACTATCCCACCGGGAACAGAACCACTGCAGGACAGCGAACGCCAGGCACTGGAGGAGTACGAGAAAATTCAGGACCTGCTGAAGACCATCGGTTTGGACCTGGGCGTGGTCGAGATCAGCAAGATGGCTGCCAGAACCAAAGAGCGTCTCCATGGAAGCAAACCACCTAAAACGCCCACTCGCCGCCGTTATTCATCTGCAAGGTTTGAGTAGTTTCTGTGTGTTACGTTTCCCTAGTTCCTTCAGTGATTGTTAATGATACTAAACTCTCTGCACAGCTCCGATGACAGCGGTCAGAGCTGTGGACGCAGGAGGCAGAGCCAAAGTGGCAGCTCCAGTAGCAGTAGCCAGAGTCGTGGTCGAGAGCGGGGCCGAGCCAACAGCTGGAGCAGCGACGACAGTCACAAGAAGAGTTCAGCACCACCCACAAAAGAGACAAAGGCAGAGCTGGCACCCATCAATCTAAAAGAGACACACCCTCCACAGACACCTGACTCATCAGTGCCCCCCCATAGCATGCCTATCCCCTCCTACCCCCCCTCCCAGGTTCATGGCATGATTACCCCTAATTACCCCCCACCGGGTTACGGGCAGTATGGGAACTATTTGCCTTACATGCACCAGCAGTGGCCACCCATGTATCCACCCCCCTGCATGCCCCTGCCCCCCCAGACCCCAGATGAGTACCCACCCACTCTCCCATACAATCAGTACAGCAGTCCTGCCCCCGAATCACGGCTACCACCTAAAGGTGAGATAAACAAACCTTTTTTTTTTTATTTCCCCTGGTTGGGATAAATAAAGTACTATTTTACTTTATTGTACTGTAAAGTTAGAATCTTTGTAACAGTAACTTGACTAGTTTCATCACATGATGTTGTTGGAAGCTGTCTTACAGGCTGTTTCTGGAGGATTAGCAAGACAACAGGGGCTCATTACATTACTACTTTATTGATCCCAGATTGGAAAATATCAGTGTGAGAGTCAATGTGACTTTTTATGGACGGACATGGGCATGGTCATCTGCATTCTGTTGGGTAACCTCTGTTTCCTGTGGTCAGTTTCAGATGCAGAGAAGGATAGAGTCTCTGAAGAGCAGAATAACCAGAGTCAGAAACAGAAGGTGAGTTGGACAAACCCACATCCAGATGTCGAGACTGACATCCAGGAACATACTGTGATGCTGTTTCTATCGTCTTCTAACTTTGTGTTGTGATGTCGTGTTTCGGTGCCTGCAGGTGTTAGAGGAGAGAGAGAAGCTGAAGCAGGAGCGGGACATCCGGATGAAGAAGAAGGAGTACCTAATGAAGGAGCTGGAGAGACTCCGCAAGCAGCAAGGTGACGTTGAGCTGAGTTCTGTGCACTGTTGCATGGTGGGAAATGCACCAGTGTCACAGAGGGCAGTGGAGAAACAAGAAGCACTCCAACCAAAGATCTCAGACAGAACAGGCGGTTGCACATGTATTGACCCACTCCATGTGTGTCCGTTGTATGACATGTTTATAGACTCTGTTTTTTTTTACTGTTTCAGGTGAACTGCTCAGGAAGAAGCGTCGGGAAAAGGATGGACACAAAGACCCTCTGCTCCAGGAGATCGGCCATCTGCAGGAAGACGTCATGAAGCAGATCTCTAACCTGCGCAAAGAACACGAAGCTGCTGAAAAGAAACGCAATGAGATCGAAAAGGTGGCGCTGATCCTCGGCCTGAACCCGTCAGACCGACCGCGACCACCGAGGAAGAGCAGATCCACAGAACGCCAGGAAGTCCAGCCACCACCACAGAAAAAGAAACGGGAGGCAGAGCCAAGCAGCGCAGAAGGTCGACCAGGAGGAAGCAGCACCAGTATGAAGGTACAGACACCTGAAGAGGAGGTAACAACCAGAACATGTAGAATATACTGAAGGGCTGTAGCCGCGGTAGTCATTCAGGTTTACAGTGAGACATACCGAGTATGAGTAAACAGGAGGTACTTTATATGTGGGTGGGTTTAAAGCATAGCTAGGGCTAATTATTATTATTAGTAGTAATAGTATTATTAGCGTTATTGTTAGGTATATTTTTTTCCATGTGTGTTCTTAAGGGCTCAGTCTCTAATTTAATCCTGAATTAATTTAATGCTGTTGAACTGTTTCTGTTCTGTTTTAATCCAAAACCTTTGGATTTATTTGGTCTCCTCTGTAAGACAGTTTAGGGCAATCTTCAGAAAGGAGTTTTTACAACAATTTACAAGTTCATGAATGTTGTTCAGATGAATTCCAACGTACTGTTAAACCACGATGTAGAACTGATCATAAATATATGAACCTGGTAAAGTGACCATTTCTACATGGAAACATAGAATGATTCTATCTGTTATATTGTAAAAGTTTATCAGTTATTGTGAACCCGGTGAAGTGTTAAAGCGTAGACCGGTTGGTTCCAGGTGTTCAACCAGGTCTGAGGTCTCTGTATCCAAAGTGGAACAGAAATGTCCGAGACATTTGTCAGTTGTCCATATTTACTGATGATCTGAAGATTTTGGAGAAAAATGCTTGACGTGTTGGAAACAGCACAGTGGAACGTGGACCTGGTCTTTACAGAATCGTCGCAGTGGCAGACAGTGGACCAAAACAAATTCTGATTTTTTCCCCCCCCTATTACCACGTCTCACCTCGTTTCCATGAGAATCCTATTGGCCAAATGAAAATCTGCTGTAAACCAGACTGAGTGTTGGAATTTAACCCTTTCACAGGCAGGTTCTCATATGACACTAGAACCTGTCCAGTCTATACCAGGTCCATCAGCTGGTCTCCAGTAGAGAACTGATACATTCAGACTTTGGCACATGAACTGGTCTTCAGTTTAGAACTGGTCCAGTCAGACCCCATCCAAGAACGAGTCTTCAGTTTAGAACCGGTTTGTGTGCAGTATTAATCTCCTGAGATGCATGGCACTACAAGTTTCTGCTTTTTTTTAAGTCAAAACAATATGTCAAAAAAAAAAAATCAGTTCCATTTTTTAATTAAACTTTTCAGTGGACAGCTTTTTTAAAATAAAGCTGTGAAACTTGTACACAAGTGTCTGGGTCTCAGCAGCTTAAATATTAATAGTTTAAGAATTAATCTCACCATTGTCGGCTCATTCCATGTGCACAGGAAACTCTGAGTTGAAGTAAACCTGTTTTATTTGATGTGTTTTACCAGTTTTGATGAAACTGAAGCTGCTTTGCTTTGTTCTGTAATGTGTAGATTTGTTTCTGTTAAAAAGAAACGGTTAGACTAAATCATAGATTCAATGTGGATCTTTTTGAAGCTGGTTGTGATTTCCCACTAACGCCTTAGAGACACTTTTGTTCGGTTTTCCTCAATTAAAAAAAAAACGCGTCTGAATTTTCATTTGCGTGTCGGCGTCATTTTCCTGGAGCCTTGATGTCATAGAAGGTAAGTGTCTGTTTTTCTTCTGTGGCATTATTTTTGAGTCATCTCGTTGGTTCCTGTTTCCTTTCACGTTAAACTGTCCTGTTGACCGGGCTTCATCTTTATTTTTCAGCAGGCATCTTCAGCGCCGCCAAGAGCATCCCCGGACAAGCCCCCGGCTCCATCCATCAAAGTCGCACCTCCGGCTCCAGTCCCCCCTCCCACCCCACCTGTGGAGCTGTTTGAATACTATGATGCAGGAAACCACTGGTGTAAAAACTGTAACGTCACCTCTGGTTCCATGTTTGATTTTTTCACACACTTACACAGCAAAATGCACCGAAAGGTTGGTTTCCTCTACCACTGCCTGTAAGATGGTTCTTTAACATTCACACCTGAACATGCCCTCAGGTTTGAAACATCCTGTTCTGACATTCCACAGACTCTTGACCCATACGACCGGCCGTGGGCTGCGACACCAACCAAAATCACCAAGACCCTGCCATCGGAGGAGAAGCAGACCAAACCAGCCAAAGGTAGGGTTTCTATCCATGATGCCAGCAGCTGCTCATGTCACGTGTTGTTGTGATGTTGCCGTTTTCTGAGCCGCTGAATGTTTTTAGACATCTTTTGCTTCCAGGTGCAGCTCAGTCTGGATCTGAGCATCTTAATGAAAACAGAGCTAATCACGTGACAAAGACTCAAAGTGTCGAAGCGCAGAAGAGAGTCCTGTCACCACCTCGACTCTTTACTCTTTTGTTTCAGTATCTCATCTTCACGTGAAGTTCAGCCTGGATGTAAATGTACGAGTTACATCAGGAGAAAGCTTTTAGTTTTCCTCTGCTCAACGTTCATGTCTTCTCCATCAGTTATTGCTCTCACATCCAACCTCTACATCATTTCTTTAAACTCTGAACATGTGTCATCTGTTTTAACTCTCTCCTCAGGAACAGCCACAACCCTCAGGTAAACATGATTGGCAGGTATTTTTGGTTTTCCTCTAAGCTTAAAGTGCAATACTTGTGTTTTTCTGCAGGTTCGGAGTTCATGGTGCCCATCAGAGGATTCTTCTGCCTGCTATGTAAAGAGTTTTATGGCGACGCCATCTGTGCAGAGGAGCACATCACCATACATGCTCACAATGAGAAGTACAAGGTACCGCGGTTTCAACATACATTAAATACTTTTATAAACAAATGCCACTGTGTAGACATTAAACAAGTGTTTTACACAACAAGTGTCCATAATCTATTACCAAGGTTGAAGTTGATACTTAAACACTGTCAAAAGTCTGTCAAAGTTGCAGGACATGAAATCAACCAAAAATCATGGCCCTGTGGGCCAAACCTGAAGACTTAATATGAAGATAGATGATCTGGTAATGTTTCATCTTGTAAAGGAAACATGAAAGAGTTGGTAACAGGGAAGAACTGTAATCTGATGGAATCTCATTAGTGATTGGCTGTCACTCACATATTTGCCCCTCCTACCTGTGAAAACACTCACGATTGGAGAAAATTTCATGGAGACTTGCAGTAAGTATTCAGCCTGAAAACACAAGTGTAAAGTATCTCCTGAAGTTCCCTGTCTTAGCATTAACACAGGTTAGACTGTTTTGTCCACGCCCTGTTGCTTAATCAGGTTTTGTCTGATTCTGTCTTTTTAATGCCTTTGTCTCCAGAAACAGATGTACGAGAACCCTCTTTATGAACAGAGGAGGAACCTGGATCGGCAGGCAGGCCTGTCACTGGAAACCAGCGGAAAGAAACGCAAACATGACGAAGATGACAAAGGCAAAGAAAAAGAGGACAAATCCAAATACAAGAAGGACAAAAAGGACAAGAAGAAGGAGGATGAGCAGGACAGTCACAAGGATGAGAAGTCTCAAGTGAAGAATGAGGAAGAGGCAAAGCCAAGCAAGGACGGGGAAGTAAAAAAACCAATGAAGCAGGAGGACGAGTATGAAGACAAGCTTAAGCACAAGGACGATAAACACCGTCAGAGCCGTGAAGAAGATGAGAAGGAAAAATACAGGAAAGATGAGGAAGATAGATACAAGTACAGCCGAGAGGAAGAATATCGTCGCAGAAATCGCTTTGATGATGGCCGGTATGGTAACCGGTCCAAATATGGTCCCAGAGGCAATGAGGACAAGTATAAGTATGACAGATATTCAGATTCCAGATCCAAATCTGAATCAAAACCTGATAAAGATGGTTCCAAAAAGCCTGAAGCAGCAAAACCAACTGAAAAACCACAGGTCAGCAAAGAGCCAGAACCTCCACCCAAACCACAAGACCCCCCCAAGATCCTCTGTGGACCCAGTCCGGCCATGAGGGCAAAGCTCCGTAAGCAGAACCAGGAGGCTAGCAAACTGTCACCTGCCGCCACAGCAACAGCAGCTTCATTTGGGAAGTTCACCTGGAAGAAGAAGGAGAACCAACTGGCAAAGGAGGCAGCAAAGGTGGCGGCAGAGTTTATGAAAGAAGACGAAGCCGCTGCCAACAAGGCTTCAGCCCCAGATGAAGATTGTTTTGCAAAATCTGTGGCTGTTGCGAAAGAAATTGCTCAGAAGCTGTCGGGACAACCAACGCGAAACTGGGCGTCCAACGGTGCCAACAAATGGAAGATCCGGCCCAACCTCCCTGCACCTGCTGCCACCGTGAAGATGCCCACCATGATGGGAAAACCCGCCCCTTTGAATACTTTCCTCTCCATCAGACCTCAAACTCCAAGCACTGCCCAAAGTGTACTAGAGCCACCTCAGAAAGACAGCTCCACAAGATTACATCCTTTAACCAATGACCCTATATTCCCAAATCTTCAAAAAGACCCATTCCTAGTTCCAGATCCTCCAAAAGATAAAGTCCCCAAAACTCCCACACCCACTGCAAACACCCAGACCCAACCTGTGACCACCACCCCAGTCACACCTCTACCCACAGGGCCTAGTCCAGCACAAGTTTTCAAAACTCCTCCACCTGTTTTCACACCTGCTCTACCTGTTAACATTGCACAACCCATGAGTAAAACTTTACCAATGGCGCTGCCTCCTGCTCCATCTGTTAAACCACAACAATCCACCATGATAAAAGTTGTGTCAGATGTAGCGGCACCAGGAGTCCCTGAAAATGAGCAAAGCCAGACAGTGTTTGTTAAACCTCCACCTTTTATGAATGTAGGTGACGGAGGCAGCAAGCCTGAGAAGACACTGAAGAGTAACATGGCTACAGCCAAAGCCCAGGATTTATTCGGTATCTTCTACAGTAGCATTGGCCAATCACCCTCCCTGTTAAAACCAGCTATTGACACCAGGACCCATGCGAGTAAAAGCCTGGTAACTCCCCAACAAACGACAAAACTACAACCTCAGCCCCAAAATCTTCCCAAGGTTCAAGTAATGCCACGTCTAGAATCCAACAAATCAATACCACAAACCCAACCAGGATCCAGAAAATCGGAGCCACAAACCCAACCTGAATCCAAAAAATCGGAGCCACAAACCCAACCCGAATCCAAAAAATCGGAGCCACCAACCCAACCACAATCCAGAAAATCGGCGCCACAAACCCAACCCGAATCCAAAAAATCGGAGCCACCAACCCAACCAGAATCCGTAAAATCAGAGCCACAAACCCAACCAGAATCTAAGAAATCGGAGCCACCAATCCAACCAGAATCCAGAAAATCAGAGCCACAAATCCAACCAGAATCCAGAAAATCGGAGCCACAAACCCAACCAGAATCTAGGAAATCAGAGCCACCAACCCAACCAGAATCCAGAAAATCAGAGGCACAAATCCAACCAGAATCTAAAAAATCAGAGCCGCAAACCCAACCAGAATCTAAAAAATCAGACCCACAAACCCAACCAGAATCCAACCAATTGCAATCCCATCCCCAACTGGAGTCAGAGCTTCAGATTACATCAGTCTGGTCCTTAAATGAGTCTGAGGCCTCTCCATCCAAAAGTACTTCACAGGCTAATCTGATCCAAACAAAACCATCACCCTCTCAAAACCCAACTGGACTCCCTGAACTCGATCAGGCTCCTCCAGCTGAGCCAGAACCTCAAAAAGAACTGCAACCAGACCCAGACAATAAGCATCTCATTGAGACCTCTTCTGACCTAACTTCAGGACAAGAACCCAAACCTTGTCCAAAATCAAGAGGCAAGACAACACAAACAAAGAAGAAAAGTGCTCCGACTGCACGGCCTGTCCGACAAACCCGGTACCAGACTCGGCGGCAGCAACAGCAGCAGCAGCCGCCTAGTCCAGAAACTGAGCAAGCCTCAGACCAGTCATCAGAACTAATCACTCTGGATGACTCAGATCCTGGGACTGGATCTGGGTCACAGCTGGTGGAGGATGACATTCAGGTGATTGACGTCACACCTGAGACCCTTGGCCTCCCACCTGACATGACGACATTGGGCTTTGACTACGATTTTAATTTTGAGTGACGTGGTTCAGCATGATCTGGTCCTGCACCTTGACTGGACCTGTGTCTAAAGGGCCGGTGAAACCTTTGTCCTCTCTTTGAGTTTCATGTGGACACTTTTGTTTATGTTCATGTTTCTTCATTACATGATGAGTTATTTGTGGGGGGGTTTTCACCAAGTCTTTGAAGAAAACTGGCTGAATGTGTTCCTGGTGTTTTCATCTTCAACTGATTGTACGTCACTGAGAGCTGCAGTTTCATCATAAACTGTTCAGTGCTTTCTTCATTCTAACATACGGTTCTGTAGACAGTTGATGGTTTCTGGGTGATAAAAAAAAAAGAGAATCTAAACTCTGACCAAAACTCTGTGGACTTCATTTATCTTTGTTAGTTAGAGGAGATTAGGGAGTTTCAGACCAATATGTTTGGGTTTTTTGTCTGTTTTTTTATTTGCTCCCTGTTTGTACCAGGATAATAAAACCTTTAAGTTAGGAATAAAAATAACTTCTTTTTTTTAAAATCTCAGATTACACTGTAAATGCTCGGTTAAAAGCTAATTTATCGATCCATCCTTAAAATGAATGACGGATTTAGAGTCTGGAGAATCATTTACTTGTAGTATTTTTCTTTCAGTAGAAGATAATCATATATTTTCCACAGCTCTATTAAGTGTTGTGAATTACTGGGTTGTAAATAATTGTTTTAGAGCTGCCTGCCCACATGCTTTTGGCCACATCATCCCAGATTAAACCTGTTGCGCTTGGATTGTCTGCTTCCTGCTCCTTTTTTCCTCATTGAATTCTTGTTTCAAACGCTGTAAAATGTGTTTACGTAGAGTTTGAATAAAAATTAGTGAAAATATCACTGGCTCTGTGTACTTCATCATAGACTGAATTCATAAATCCTAGGTCAGGTTGTGGATTTTGATGTAAAAATAGAACGAGGACTAGATTCAAGAAAAACTACAGGTTAGAAATATAGGAAAAATAATGCATCCTCCAGAAACAACTCAGACTGAATATATCTAATTTTATTTAGGGGGTATATTTGTGTGTATGTATGTATATATATATATATATATATATAGAGAGAGAGAGAGAGAGAGAGTTTTGGAGATTGAAGAATATAAATTCACATTCATGTTTGTAGTCAAAATATTAATTCTGACATCAATTTATTTACTTCTCTGTAAATTATTTCAGTTTGTCAAACTGGTTAATCATAAAACCCATGTTTGTGTTGAATGTGTGAAAATCTCTTAAGTAAAAAAAAAAAAAAAGGCAGTTCAAATCCTGAAAACAGCAGAGCAAACTGATGACAGTTTCTCCTGTGTTGGCTTCTCCACACTGGCTCCTTGTAAAATCAGGGACAGACATTAAATTACTCCTATGACAAATCCCTTCATGGCTAGGAACCTACATAAGCTTTAATCTAATGTGGATTTACCCTTTGCAGATCGAACAGCTTCACCTCTTCTAGCAAGGTTTTCCACAATGTTTAAGAGTGAGTTCATGGGAATTTAGGACCATTCCTCCAGAAGCATTAGTGAGATCACACACTGACATTGGACAGAAGACCTTATTCAAACTCTGAGTCTGGGCTCTAATGGGCTCTTTGCACAGCTCTGCTACTAACTGAAGTTAATGCTGCTCCTTTGTTTCCTATCTTACATTATTGGACAAATTGATTAATCCAGGTGTGTCTCACCTTAGTCAATGGTCAGACACACCTGGATAAAGTTGATCCAATAGTGTAAGACAGGAAACAAAGGAGTAGCATCAACTTCAGAAAGTAGTGGAAGTGTGCAAAGAACCCATTCATCCCATGGATGTATTAACACAACTGGATACTGGATTTAAAAATGGCCGTCATTCAATTCAATGAAAGTTGCTCACCTGGCGCATATGTCAAAAACGTTTCTGACCTGCCCCCCAAAATGAAAGAAACACATTTTTAAATTATGAACAATATTTATCCTTCTAAAGAGTTACTTGGGCTATGCTTTAATATTAATGACAATGTATGCACATTCTATAAGAATGACATTGAAACCATGGACCATATCTTTTTTTCATGTAATAGAATACAAACATGAGATTCACAACTGGATCAAATAAATTGTCTCACTTCCAGCTGCTATAACTAGAGATGATGTCACTTTCAGTTTGATCTTACAGAACAAAAATGATGAACTCTGTTGCAATATAATCCTTTGCCTAGCCACATTCACAAGAATAGATTAATTAATTCATCCCCCAAATATATCGTTTTCATGCATGAATTTAAATTATACTTGAAATCTCTGGAACTTATTGCAGAGATGAAGCCACAAAAGTTATACAATAACTTAAAGAATTTTCCAACTGAAATGAACAATTAAAATTGATTTGAACCCCCCTTGTAAAAAAAAAAAAAAAAAAGATGTATCTTATGGTTAAAACAATAAAACTCTAATGACTTTACATTTCCTCGAGTGTTGTGTTGATTTTTTGTTGTTTCTTTTTTGTTTCTTGTTTCTTTTATTATCTGAAAATGTTGTCATGCAAATGTATATGACTATTAAGATACTGTTTTTAAAGTTTCTGGCTTCCAGCTTTACTTCTGTGTTGGGAAAATTACAATGGGATCAAAGATAGAAATGTTAAAGTAATGTTTCATATAAAATGTAACATTCTTGGGAGTTTAAGCCTGTGCTCCGTCGTATCCAGTTCTTATGGGTGATTCCATAGAATCAGTTCGTTTTCAGGTTTGGAAATTTGAAATTTCAAGTCATGTTATTTGCATTTAAAAAAAAAAAAAAAACTAAAACAATACACCTTAAAGTTACAACAAATGGCATGAGTCCATCTCAGGCTATCTATGTTATTTATGTTATGTGTCATTTTCTACTTCATTATATGATTAATTTGTCAACCCTGTTATGGACAAAAGGGTTAATGTTCCATATACTGATAAGTAATTATGTGTAACAGTTTACACATGAATGGGTAGTAAATCTGTCCCTTTTTCACTGCATTGTTTTCAGCTCATTAATATATTTTTACATTTTACCTGTCATATGACCATGTACATCTACATTGTTAAAGTAGACCACATGTTATTGTTTTTATGTGAATGGTATTGGATAAAAGCCATTTTCCAAACTTATTTAATGTTAATTGTAATTATAATACCTGGGTTATGGTTGAAATTGGAATTCTTTATATTTTTATGAACTTCATGGTGGCAACAGGTTTGACATACAGCTAACAGAGTGAACAAAAGTAACAGGGATAATGGGACACATTCTGAAATCTTCTTCAGCAACAGTTAATTCTGTTGCTGAAGAATTAACTGTAGAAAAGTAACAGGACTGACAGCCACAGGGTTGACGGTTTCAGGCTAATTTGCTCCAAGATAGCTAATGTTCAAGGTTACAAGAGCAGACATACAGTTTAGAAGAATATTACTTGTAGATTATGTAAATATAAATATATAAATTTCAAGAAAAGGGTTAAATAATGGTAACAGCATGTATCTTTTGGAGATTCTCTGAACCTGCATGTTGAGGGTGTAGCTATACATATATATATATATATATATATATATATATATATATATATATATATATATATATATATATATTCATTCCCTCAGGGAAATTATAATAGAGCCTTCAGCTATTATTCCGTTATTATGGAACCACTTCCCTTTCTCATACTGGGAGGCAGATACTCTTTCTACAGTTCAGATGAGGAAGAGAACTGTCCCTTTTTTACAGGGTTCCCATGGTTCACAGAAGTTCCTCATTTTGTAAAGTCAGTAGCCACAAACCAAATGTGTAGCAAAGGGCGGTTCAGGTTATTCTAGGATTACACTGTAACACTCCTCATGATAGACTGCTCCTCCTGACTCACCTCCTCTCTGCTCCTCTTATCTCTCCTTCTCTCTTACCCAGGACCTGATTCTGCAGGTCTGCTATTCCACCACCAGGGGGTGCCATGGTGTTTCTGTTATATTATCATTTTGTGGTTGTGTTTTGAACCCTTTTAGGCACCATGGTCACTCCAGTGGACAGTTCTTCTACTGGTCAGTTCAGTGGACAGTTCTTCTACTGGTCAGTTCAGTGGACAGTTCTTCTACTGGTCAGTTCATTGGACAATTCTTCTACTGGTCAGTTCAGTGGACAGTTCTTCTGGTGGTCAGTTCAGTGGACAGTTCTTCTGGTGGTCAGTTCAGTGGACAGTTCTTCTACTGGTCAGTTCAGTGGACAGTTCTTCTGGTGGTCAGTTCAGTGGACAGTTCTTCTGGTGGTCAGTTCAGTGGACAGTTCTTCTACTGGTCACTCCAGTGGACAGTTTTTCTCCAGCTGTTCTCTTGTATATTCACAGATTTTGTTGTTTTAGTTCCATATCAGCTGACATAGTGGACACTTATGCATGATCTTATAGACTGACAATCAGACCATTACTGTAACTTTCCTGTTCTTGAAAAACCTGGTCTGCACTGACATAGCTGGGCGTAAATCAATTGTAAATTTTTATTAGACTGTAATTAACAGGGATTTTTTTAACAGAATATTTTTTACATTATCTGAAAGAGTAATGACTAGTATTATAGTATGTTAAATGTAAGAAAACACTAGATTAGAAGCACTCCAAATATTTTTTATTTCATAGTTTTCATACTATATGTGAATAGAAACATGTTTCTTTGCTTTAATAATAAATGTATTAAATGGTGTCCAGTTAAGTGGATATTTTTGTTACTGCATGAAAAATACTTTCATAAAAAATTTAACCACATTGTTTTTTATGCCTAAAGGGGAATAAAAACATTCAGGGGGAAAATAACTTAAGGTTCTCTTATGTCATTCATGAAATGGGTAAGTGTCATATTCCTGTTTTATTTCATACAATATGAAACTATAAAGGTGGACTGATTGGTTTAATGTCTAGTCTAATACATATCAGAGATGATGATGGACATGACATAAAAGAGGAGGATGTGCAGATTAATCTATATTATCAGATGATCTGACAGAAGGAGGTGATGTGGGAGCCAAGTGGTGCCAAATTCAGGACTAGTCTGAACAGATTGAACATTTTCATCAGTAAAATGCTTAAGACAATCTGATGAAATCAGATGAAAATGTTCAATCTGTTCAGACTAGTCTGGTTCTGGACTAGTTTGGTTTGGTTCTTCAAAGTCTTGGTCCTGGTTCAGTCATCTGGGTCCTGGAATCCAGACAGTCAGGATTTTTTATGTCCTGGATCTAGTTCAGTTATAAATAATTAACACAAGGATCACATGTTTTCATCCTCCACCATCACATTTGGAAATTGACCCTTATTAACCCTATGAAGTCAAATGTATCATATTTACTACATGAGTTTTGAAGTTCTCTTGATGATCAGTGTGATATTTTTTTTCTTGAAAAATCTGATTAATATAATTGTATACATCCAATACATGATTAATCAACCACGGAGA
This sequence comes from Siphamia tubifer, assembly GCA_020466265.1. Lineage (NCBI taxonomy): Eukaryota > Metazoa > Chordata > Actinopteri > Kurtiformes > Apogonidae > Siphamia > Siphamia tubifer. Next base: position 8,455,284 of record CM035797.1, on the reverse strand, counting down.
AAGAATTAATTCACCAGAGGCCTTTCTAATGACACTAAAAGACTCATTAATGAGGAAGGAGGCAGAACTTTGCCTGTTTTAAAAAGGAATCACCAATTTATTAGACATGTTTGTGTAATATTTTTGTTTGTTCAAAAATAATATTTGAGCACTGAGACTCAATGTGTCAAATATGATGAACAATTGAAAATCACACATGGAAATTGATATTTGGAGAAAAAAATAACTTTTTCGGGGTTGTTCAGTACGGCCAATTAAGACTCCTGTTTCCAAGAACTGGAATTTTCTGACAATTATTGAATCTGTCAGGTTTACAGGGTTATATTCTGCCATGTTTTATACTTTACTGCCATTAATACAGTTTTCTGATGGATGAAATGATCAGTGTTGATGGTTCTTCTGTTGAATTTGTACAGAAACGTCTCAGTTCATCTGAGGTTCTTCAGCCCTGATATGCAATACCTGCTGAACAACGTGAAAAGAACAAGGAACACAACAGGCGCCTCTTATAATGTAAGCTTTACGTATCTTCAGAGGCAGGTTCTGGTTTATATGGTGATCCTTGTTCTGGTTCAGAGAATGTGGCATCTGGATGGGCTCGGTATCATCAGGTTGAAGGTGTTTTGTTGCTGGGAAGAAAAAAGTCCTGTCTCACCTCCCTCGGCCTCACCCTCTCCACCGAACTCACAGGAGCCAATCACAAAATTCAGTTTGTGCGTCTCTAGGCAAATGTATGCTTCGCTACCCAATGGGATCGCTCGGTTAGAGGACGGGCGCAGGAAGCCGAGGCGGACCGACTGACAGCGTCTGAGTCCCGGGGAGAACATCACGGAGTGTCCGTCCGGGAAAATCTGCAAGATGCCGAACAAAGCCAAGAAGGACAAGGTGAGGCTGCAGATACACCACCCTAACATGACACATACGACCAACGGCGGTGCGGTGACTCCAGACTTTAGACGTGGGGTTTTATCGAGTAGCATCATGCTAACCCACTAAGGCCGCGCTAGCAGTTCGGCTAACGGCTGTTAGCGGAGGAAGAGCCGCCTCATCACCGACCACCGGCACTCACACCCGCGGTTCTATTTAAGCCAAGGTGTCTGATCTGGTGTTTGGTTGACATGCCACTGTACCGGCCGTGTCTCGGTGCTGGGGCGGCGCTGAGAGCCGTTAGCGGGCATGTCACCAGGCTAACGGCGCTGAAATGAGCGGCGTCAATTATTCATATGATGGAAAAGAACATCTCATGTGACGTGAAGGTTCTACTGCAGAACCAGAACCACTCAGGTTTAGGGGTCTCCATCAGGACTTCCAGCAGGCCCTGATGGATTTGGGTTTAAGAACAAATGTCACCAAACCCAGATGAGTTTGACTGTGGTTCTGCTCAGTGTCAATAGAACCTGTAGCTGGTTCTGACAGGTATTTATCCATCTGTTCTCTGGTTATTTCTGAACATCACAGCTTTACTTCAGTGAATGTAATCACATTAACTACTGTATGTCACGGGTTTGATTCTGTTCTCTTCAGTTCAGAAAACAGACGGGATTCTGTTCACTTCTTCGAGTTGATCTTTGGTCAGAACCCATATCGGTACTAGGTTTGGACAGTAAATCAAAATCATCTTTATTTTCCAAGTACATGAATACATATTTTGACATAATTTGTCAATGTCACCTAACTAGTAAATTATGAATTCAAGGTATATATTTTTTGCCATTCACATTATCAGCTAAAACACAGGTACAATATCTTCTTCCTTGCCTTCATTTACTCCAGTGTATTTTACTGTTAAACTCGCATATTTGTCATGTTTGTTTGTTTGTTTTGGGGGGTTAACCATGAAGTGATTTTAATCCTTTTCGATCAGGGCTTGCATTGTGCTCTTTTGATTTATTTTGCCGTAATCAAGTCCAAATGAGAGTTAGAATCACAGTAAATTGTGTTTCTTCTGTAAATCACTACTTTTTAAAATCTGTTTTCAGTGACATTGCATATTGCATATTGTCTCTTTTTCTTTGAGGTATTTTCTAAGTTCTAATCAGTAATAACCAACAGAAATCCCATAAACCTTCGACAAACCATAAGGGAAACTGAAAATTCTGTCTGATTTGCTGCCTTTAGAAACTCAGACTGTTGTATGATGTTGATTACTGTCTTTCAACATGTACAAAATAAAAATTAAAATATGCACAACAGCAAATAAACTTAAGAGAACAAATCCTCATTTATTGGATTAAGACTTGATATTCAGGGGATGAATAGTGAAGTGGAAACAATGGAAGATGAGGTCAAATTTAAAAAGTAGGAAAACAGGTTTGAGAGTAGGTTTAACTTTAGTGTTGGTGTTAACTCTGGACAAAGTCTGCCGTCAGTTTGTGTTTTTAATGAGCATCATGTGATGAAGTCGTCTGTGTGCATTGATTCTATTTATGTGAATGGTCCTGTTGTTCCAAATTGGTGAAAATATTCCTGTTCATACAGTGAATCACTAACACAGTCAGTGTGTTGGACTTTAACCAAATGGAGAAACATCTTTATCGATGAGATACTGTCATGAAAAACCTGCAAAAGTCACAAAATTAAGTCTGTTATTTTAAAAGCCGTGTAATTAATGAATTCCAAGTGGCGGTTTTCATTCTTGATGTGGAAATTGATGGTGATTTCACATTTTAAAGTTGATTTTGTGAAAATGTTCCTAATGGCTTGAACAACAGAAGAGTTGAATCTGTAATGTACCTCATGTTTAACTGAGTCGACTCTGGTTTCATCAGGTTCCATTGGTTGGATCAGGTTGGGTTCTGGATATGTTGGATCTGTGTTCACAAATACATTATTAATTGTGTCCATGTAATTTCATGTTCGTTCGGTTGTGAGTAATGGTGATGGTCCATGGTGGATTTAGGGTGAGGAAGGATCCTGATGCAGACCTTAATGTGGGTCATGAATGAAAACAAAGTCGCACTAATAAGTAAAAGACAAAAGCAGAGTTATAATTTGTTTTGTTTTCATTCACTTAAAGGTCTGTTCACCAAGACTTTATATCATCTACAAACATCAACTACCAATGAAATGTATAAGTGATTTGTAATATTAAGTCTCAGATTCAACCCTAGACAGGTTCCATATATAACAAAATCCGAAGATGTCAGTTCAGAACCAGAGAAAAGATGATTATTAATGTATTCCACATTAGTGTATATTCTTAATCACATCAGTGGTTTTAGATATGAACAGTTTCAATTCAAATGTATTAAACCATATCTATGCCATCTGATGCATTTGACATTTATACAAACCAGCCTACGTGAGCTCTAAATGCCAATTTATGCTCAGAAGCCAAGTACGTCGCAGACACTTGCATGCACCTCCTAAAACTGTAACCCACCGCAGACAGTCTCACAGATATGTCACAGAGAAGACAAGAAAAGAGGCCTCTGATTGGTCCATTCTCCATTCGCTCTACACACAGTTTTGCTTCCTCGCTTTTCCGTCTTGTTTTGTGAACATGAGCTCATTGTTGAAGATGACTCATGTGAATATGGATTCGGCCAAGTGTGTGAGGAAGTGAAAGAATCTGCGAGACAAGCTCGTTTGACCACGAAAGGGCCTGATGTTGAAAAGGAAGTGGGAATCCAGGTGAGAAATTCTAGTGAGTTCATGAGAGTGTCCCTTGGATTGTGGCGGTGTGGCGGCCATGTACTCCCCACTCTGGCATAAATTACAAATATCTGCGACAAATTAACTGCTAAATTTTGCTGCGAGAGAATGCAGTACCCTTAACACCAATGTCACTTTGGCTCTTCCTATAAATTACATTACAAACAACTATATATGTTGTGTGTTTCAGCTGGATACATCAGATCCTGCTGAAACACACAAGAATGTCACTCAATGAGATACTGATGTCACAGATGACGGCATCCCCAGGGCGAGATTCTCTGGCTGCTGTTCCTGATCCTGGTCCTTAAACCAGCCCTGGTTAAGGCTTGAGGGGCTGGTGGTTTTGTCCTATCTGGTCTTAAACATTATCCACATAAATGATTGAAATTCTTCTGGTGAATCAGCGTTATGATCTTTAATGGACTGACTCCATCTGTTAGTGGACACTTATTTATTAAAGAGACTTTCAGAGGTCTGCTGACCATATTCATCTTAATACATAATACTGTGTGAATGAAAACCAGTGTATGTGTTTGTACATCATGACCTGGTTTAATGGGGAAGAAATTGCACAACATGTTTGTCATATGTTTACTTCAGAATTGGCTGTACAGCATCTCTGATCAAGACCATACTAATCTATACTCATTTATAGTTATATATACTCATCTGCGCTCATCTATACTAAACTCATCTATAAACATCTATACTAACCTTAGGGCTGCACGATTTTATCTAATAATAAATCCAGATAAGTTTTTTCCTCTAAAAACTCAGCTTTTGATTTTGATTCTTGGGTAAAACTACAAAAGGAGTCTGCATGTCATTTATTTGAGCAGGCCGCAGTGCAAGGCACTTGCTCCCTACCTCAAATCTGTGATGTTACCACAGAGTCTCTGAATTTCTGTGATGGCCCCACAGAAGTTATATCAATGCAATTCAGTGACAGGCCTCAAGCCCGCATCCTTGTGTGGCCCTCATTAGATGAGTGATCCCCATGCAGTTATATTGAAAATGGGGGTATCCAAGCATGGACGAGACCAACCCAGGACACGCTGGAGGGATTATATCTCTGAGCTGGCCTGGGCAGGCCTTGGGATTTCCCCACAGCTGCTGGATGTGGCTGAGGAGAGGGGGGTGTCTGAGTTCCTCTGCTGAGGCTGCTGCCCCCATGAGCCAAAACCAGATCGGAAGAAGATGGTACACTACAGACCCATGTCTGGCCATTGTAAGATGACTGATCGCCAATCATATATATATTTAAGTTGGACGATCCATGCGTGGACCATGACTTCAAGTGGTATCACTCCTGTGGATCCATCACAGATTTACAGTCTGTGGTCAAAACACATCTGTGAATGACTATTCTGATAGTTAGGAGGGGTAGTCTGGATATCTGTGGCTTGGAGACACTAGACCGATTAAATCGATTTGATGATTCCATTTTATTAAAAATTGCCCTAATTAAAAAAATCTAATTTTGATTTAAAATCAATTAATTGCATAGCCCTAATTCAGCTTTTTCCATCTATACTCATCTACATCTTCTTATTTGTACTTGTTTATGCTACTATATACTCATCTGTACTGATGTGTACTTCAATGATCAATGGCCATCTGATTGATCTGAGTTTTTGTCATTTGCATGTGTTTCTGTTGAACAGGAATCGAATAAATCTGCCAAAAGCAGCACAAAAAGCAGTAATACAAGCAGCGTGAAGGATGCAGCGTCGGAGAACTCAGATGAGGTCAGTTAAATAACACATGATCCACTGCCGGCGGTGGCAGCATCACATGCACTGACATATTTGTATAGATGTTATGCAGGACAAAGGATCCACAGTAGTGTTGTGTTCACCAACACCTATGCCACATTTTTCACTACATGGTATCGGCTCAAGTCGATTCTACTCCAGTTGGCTCAGGGACCATTCCTTCAGAACGTTTCCATTACAGATTCTATCATACCTAGACGTCATTGCATCAAGCTTGCAGTGACACACCAAAGCAAGTAGAATCGGGTCGAGCAGATACTAGTTGAAATGCGGCATTAGAGAAATTGAGAATCAGATTAATAGGGAGTGATCTGCTGATGGAAACTCCTGACATGGACACATGAAGCTCGAGTTTGAGTCTAAACTACAAAAGAAAAAGGTTTCCTGATGAACATCCACTGATTCAGACCTAATTCAGATTTAGTTTGAAGATCAGATCTGAATCTGAAGCAAATTGATCAGAAACCTCAATCAAATTGGAGTCATATCCATGAAAAGATCAGCACTCAGACATTCAGACAGTGCTTATCTCATATATGGTCAGCCGTGGTTCAGTTCATAAAGGGGATCATCCGATGATGGTTCAAATCCTTTGTGTCCGAAGAGTCCTTGACTAAGACACTGAACCCTAAGTTATTCCTAGTAGGGACAGGCGACACCTTGCATGGCAGCAGCCACCGAATGGTGTGTGTGTGTATGAATGGGTGAATGTGAAGAATTGTAAAGCACTTTGGGCACCATGTGTGCATAAAATGTACTATATAAGCTCAGTCAATTTACCCAAGTATTTTTCAAAGGATAATATTACTATTTGTCCTTTCAATTCCAACAGAGCATCATAGTTTTCTCCTCATTAATTATTAACATTAAACTCTTGCAAATCTAACATAATCTGAAAATATTGGAGTTTTAAATTTAAATGTCATTTTTTTTAAAATCTATTTTTCCATCTTAAATGTACTACATGAAAGTCAGTGCAGTTCAGGTTTACCCAGTCATAAATAGCTGAACATTCCTCCTTTGTCCAGGGACTCCAGAGTCCATCTGAATTCAGTGGAGTATGGCCAAAGTGTGTCCTAATGAGAAGCATGTTGTTGCATTTGAGTGTCAGCAGCAGCAGAGCGGCAGCAAACGTCCCAGTAACAGCACGCCGCCACCCACCCAGCTCAACAAGATCAAGTACTCTGGAGGACCTCAGTTGGTGAAGAAGGAACGGCGCCAGAGCTCATCCCGCTTCAGCCTCACAAAGAACAGGGAACTTCAGAAACTACCAGCGCTCAAAGGTAGGAAATGGGACAGAGTTACCATCAAATCAGACATACAAGTACAGTGTTAGCATCATAACAGACACTATAGTAGAACCCAACAAACAGACAACTGCAAGGGTAGAACCCAACAAATGCTAGTGTAGAACCGAAGAAATGAAACAGCTAGAATAGAATCCAAGAAACGCAACAGGTAGAGTAGAACCCAACAAATCAATGGCTGGAGTAGAACCCAACAAACAGACAACAGCTGGAGTAGAACCTAGCAGACAACGGCTTGAGTAGAACCCAAGAAACGCAACAGGTAGAGTAGAATCCAACAAACGGACAACAGTTGGAGTAGAACACAAGAAACGTAACGGCTAGAGTAGAATGACTGGAATGTAAACATCTGACAGCTGTGATACAACAACTACTCAGATATAAAATAGAACCCACAGACTCAGTTTACTACTACTACTCAGTTTAAGCGGCTGTGGCTCATTTGGTAGAGTGGGTCACCAAATGACCAAGAGGTTGGCGGTTCGCATCCTGGCTTTAGCTGTCCACATGTCGAAGTGTCCTTGGGCAAGACACTGAACCAAGATTTAGTCTCCCAGTAGGACTGACAGACCTTAGAAAACTACTGGTGTATGAGTGTGTGAATGTGAAGCTAATGTAAAGCACTTTGAGCACCATGAAGGTGGACAAGCGCTATACAAGTGCAGACCATTTACCATTTTACTCCAGTGTTCAAACATTAACAATAGAATTACCTTTTAAATCTCAAAGTCTGAGTTTTATCTTGCACGTTTAATTTCAGGTGCTTTTACTTTTAGCAAAATATAAAGTAATATGTCTTGAGCTTTGGAAATCTCTTATAGACTTGGTTTTGTTTTCATTCGTGGAGATTTTACATGAGTGTTTTTTGTTCTGTAGCTAAAACTCACCAGGACAGAAAACCTGGGTATCAGACCGTATCAGTTTGAAGCCTGAAGGAACCAGAGTCTAAGAACGACATACAATGACCAACAAAACTCTGACGGTGTGATATATTGTCTGTGGAGACAGTAGAATGTCAGAGTTAAGTCTGAGTAGAAGATCCGAATACAAAGTCCAAGTGGAACCTTTGAGGAGAACGTCAGTCTGAGGGATGTTTTCTTGTCATCTGTCCATACTCAGATGCTCCACCCATCGACCGTGAGGAGTTGTTTGTCCAGAAGCTGCGTCAGTGCTGCGTCCTGTTCGACTTTGTCAGCGACCCGCTCAGCGACCTCAAGTACAAAGAGGTCAAGAGGGCGGGGCTTAATGAGATGGTGGAGTACATCACACATAACAGTGATGTAGTGACAGAGTGCATCTACCCCGAGGCTGTCATCATGGTGAGAAAAAACACAATGACCCCCCCCCCTTTAGACCTGCAGACCCAACATCAACCTCTGACAAATTGGGCTATACAAACACACACTACACGTCCACCATAGTTCCTCCACAGTTCTGCTGCAAGTCTAATAGGTTCTGAAGGTTGAGACCATAAGTATTAAAACCAGGACTGAACGATATTGGCAAAATTTGCAATATAGGTGTACAGCATTGCGACAATGATAATATTGCATTATTTCCTGTTCACCTAAACCTATTTCATCTACTGAGAAAAATGTTCCTCAACAATGTTAAAATGAACCAATTGTTTGTATGAGTCAATTATTTATCATTTAAGACAAAATAATGTACTACTATAATCAATAACACAATTCTGTCCAAGAACATGGTGATGCTGTAGACCTTCAATTGTAAACCGTCACACACAAACATGGTCAAATATGTAGTTATTTTATTCACATATATCAGTTTATAAATAATATGGAAGTATTTCATTATAATAAAAGTACCAGAGTTTCACCATTTACCTCAGACCTTTAATAAAACTATATTCAATTGTTTGTCTGGTTTAGTAAAGACTGCATGTAAAAATTAAATCTTTAAATATAAGTGCTCAACCCTTGGCCAAATTTGTGCTCTGAAAATATTCCCATCTTTTCAACATTAATAACTAAATTGTCATTCAGCAGCAGCAGTAGCATTAATGCAGTATTTTTGATAGAAAACAATAGTATGTTATAGTGATGGAGAAAACCACTCTGGTACCCCATGGTGTATGAAACACAAAAAGAGCATAAATTATTGCACCTCTTTGTGATATGAATAATGCACACTGTGTTAAGATGATGATATTTTTTTTTAAATATTGTGCAGCCCTAGTTAAAACATCCACCCCTAAATACGTTCTAGTCTGCAGGGAATACCCTTGAACATGACGGACTGGATTCACCCATTAAAGTCTTGGTTATGCTGCTAAATCGGTGAATCATATACTGTTTATAATCCATCACCCAGTTATAGGAGGTTAAAGAGGTGTGTATATATATCTATCTATATATCTACCTATCTATCTCTCTATGTATGTATGTATGTATGTATATATATATATATATATATATATATATATATGTGTGTATGGATCTGATGAGTGTTGGGATTGAGGTCAGACTTGTATCTGATTCAGGACCATATATAAATCTGGACCAAATCAGATTCATGTCATCTGTTCTTTTTACCGTGTCCTTTAAATAATGCAAGTCAGTTTCAAAGACTAAATTAAAACTGCAAGCAGTCTCAAAGGCCTTCGCTGTCCCTTGTGACCACCTTACCGCGCGACCACTGACAGCAAGATGACGTCGTACCGTAGGCAGGAATACGATATTCTGCCGGAAACGCACGCTTTTGTATAATATGTAGGGGGCACTATAGAGTGACTTATTTGAAATGTTGCATGTTGAATGGGTGTAGAACTGAGACTGACAACCTAGTCAAATTACAGCCAAATCAGTGTTTGTATGTCCGAACTACAGCCATTTTAATAAAAGTACATTTCTAGGGGGCGCTATAGTACAAAATCAGAATGTCTTTAGCAAAATGGATGTAGACCCGGGAGACAGACGTTTGTCAAATTTCAGCCACATCGGTGTTCGTATGTCTGAGCTGAAGCAATTTATGTAGGAGTAATTTTTCCTGAAAACTTTGTAAATTTTTGCGTTGTCGTAGCACAAAAACAATGCAACTTTTCCAAAAAATGCAGATAACTTTTGATGTCCCACTTGTCGAGATAGTGTTCACCAATTTTGAGCTCATTGGACCCAACGGCCAAGGAGGAGTTTGTTAAAGTACGAAGACAGCAAAAACCATGACTCAACATGTTTGAAATTTCAATCCAAGATGGTGACCTTGTTAGTTTATGGGCGTGGTCATCATAAGGTTTTTTTGTTTATCATATGATGAACATCTGTACTGATTTTCATATCCCTAGCTTCACTTGGGGCGTGATCTGGCCTAATACAATATATTTGACTTTTCTAGGGGTGCTGTAGCCACATTTGTTTACTGACTTTTACGAAACTATATATACTCACAATTTCTCACACTTCTGAAAGTGTCCAAAAAAATTTGGTGAGTTTTCGTGCATGTTCAAGGGGTCAAATTTGAGCTCAAAGAGATGTGTCCCTTGCGATCACAGCAGACTCAATAGGCCTTGCACTGACGTGGTCCACGGCAAAGGCCTAATTAAATCTAGGCCTTATATGTCCATCCTTCCATTTTCTGAAGAGTTTAATCCTCATCAGGGTCATGGTGAGGTAGGGACTGTCCTACTTCCCATCATTTGAACTGGTTTGTTGGTTCCAGTTTCAGTGTTGAAACACGATACAACAAAAACATAAGTCCAATAATGCAGATTTGAACAAGGTCCAACTACTGTGATGCATTGTCCTAGTGACAGATGCACAGACGCACATGTTGCATTAACACGGAGCCGATGCTGGACCCTTTTAGTGCTAGCACTGGACTGGCGAGTCTATTTATCAACTTGGTGCGAATATCCAGCAGAGACCTGTGATCACATGACATGCATTGTCCAGTAAATAAAGACACACTGTGACATTCACATCCTGATATCTGTGTTCAAGTGTTGACCTATAAAAATTGATGGCGGCACAGGAGAAAGTGGCATTCAGACAAAGTGTAAATATGCCTGATCATAGATGACTTCAGATGCAGAAGAACTACATCTGAGATGAAGTCCATGAAATAATATTGACGGATGAGGTTAATACTCGTCTGTTCCAGTTTTCAGTGAATCTGTTCCGGACTCTTCCTCCATCCTCAAACCCAACTGGGGCAGAGTTTGATCCTGAGGAGGACGAACCGACGCTCGAGGCAGCCTGGCCTCATCTACAGGTAAAGATCCACATCATATCAAGGTCTAGTTCACCAGTTCAGTCCATGTAAATTCTATTAAATAAAACCTCTGCTTGTAATGTGTCTCTTTTCAGCTGGTTTACGAGTTTTTCCTTCGGTTTCTGGAATCTCCAGATTTTCAGCCAAATATCGCCAAAAAGTACATTGACCAAAAGTTTGTGCTGTCGGTGAGTGATGGTCAGATCATTGAACTGATGTCACTGTTGGTGTATGTGCAGGGGTTGATTTCTTTTTGTTTCTGTTTTTGTGTGTGTGTGTGTGCAGCTGCTAGAGCTGTTTGACAGTGAGGATCCCAGAGAGAGAGACTTCCTAAAAACTATCCTCCACAGGATCTACGGGAAGTTCCTGGGCCTCCGGGCCTATATCCGCCGCCAGATAAACAACATCTTCTACAGGTAATACTTCCTTTAACCCTGCAGCTGTATCTGCTCTCATACTCTCGCCATTGAACCTGAAGTAATTTTGTTCTATGGTAGATCCACTGAACGTAGACATAGCTGGGTGCTTTAAACCAGGATGTAGCGATTCACCGTTACAGAGGTTTAGATCAGTCCAGGAGGTTCCAGAATCTGTGTTCTCAATTAATTTACTCCCTCATTTTGTTATTTTTCCAGATGAGCTGATGCCAATCTAGTCATTAATTCAATTCAATTCAATTAAATTTCATTTATAAAGCCCTAAATCACAACAAAGTCGTCTCACAGGGCTTTACAAAAACACAATCAACTACAGAGATGCATGAAAAGTCCCAAGCATCCCCTGTCCTTAGACCCTCCTTCTCGGCAAGAAAAAACTTCAAAACCCAGTGGGAAAAAGAAGAAATCTTGAGGAGAACCACATTGAAGGAGAGATCCAGTCCCATGGACGGACAGGCTATAGATGAACGTCCTTTTATAAATGAAGGAGGGGGGGCTGGCAGGCAGGGGCGGGGGTCCGGGGTCACAGGTCGGCACAGGCGAGACACTGCAGATCCTGTCGTCCATGGCTCCTGCGCAGACATTGTCAGGAGAGCCACCACTTCCCCGGGGGGGGGGGGGGGGGGGGGCACCAGGTGACTAGTCATGAACAGACTTGGTATGAAAGATAGGTTATAAAAATGACAGAAACAGGTGTGAGGGAGAGAAAGAGAAGACAGAACTCAGTGTCTGTACTTCCCCCAGCATTCTCCTAGGGCAACTCCTAGGGCAGCCTAGACTGAACTGTGACTCATACATCATGTATCCATGATGTATGAGTCACATAATTTTTTAACTAACCTGACCATAGGCTTTCTCAAACAGGAATGTTTTCAGCCTAATTTTAAATGTAGAGACTGTTTCGGCGTCTTTAATATTAAAGGGAAGCTGATTCCATAAGACAGGGGCCTGTCTTATGGAATCAGGAAAATTATGGAATATGGAAAATTAATGCCATGATTTCTAATGATGTTACCAAAAGGGAGCATATGTAGTGTAAACAAAATAGGCCCAAGGACTGACCCTTGAGGAACGCCATAATTAACTCTGGAGAACTGCGATGATTGTTGGTTGATGTGAACAAATTGGTAGCAATTAGATAAATATGATTTAAACCAGCAGAGGGCTGCTCCTCTAATACCTATATCACATTCTAATCTGGGCACTAAGATACTGTGGTCAATGGTGTCAAAGGCTGCACTAAGGTCTAATAACACCAGGACCGATATTAATCCGATGTCAGCGGCTAATAATAAGTCATTAGTAACTTTAACTAACGCCGTTTCAGTGCTATGATGGGCACGAAAGCCAGACTGAAACTGTTCAAATAAACTATTATCCTGCAGGAATTGGCACAGCTGTTTAACCATTACTCGTTCTAAAACCTTTGACAGGAAGGGCAAATTGGATATAGGCCTATAATTGGCTAGAATGTCCGGATCTAGGGTAGACTTTTTCAGAATTAGTTTAATAACAGCATATTTAAATGACTGCGGCACGTATCCAGTAATTAATGAAGTGTTAATTATATTTAGGACAGTGCTAATAATTAGGGGCAGAATCTCTTTAAAGAGTTTTGTTGGGATTGGATCTAAGAGGCATGTGGCTGATTTGGAAGACATGATAATAGATATGAGATCAAGGCTCTAGCTCCTACTGTACTTTTAGAAACACTAGGAACTTTCAATAAACCTGCATTCTGAGAACGAAGGGTTCTATTGGACTGGTACAGAACCAGATCACCTTTAAGATAAGAGGGGCCCATACCATTAATGGTTTTATATGTAAGGAGGAGGATTTGAAATTTAATTCTAGACTCAACTGGTAGCCAGTGAAGGGTTTGGAGCACAGGGGTGATGTGTTCTCTTCTATTTGATCCTGTTAATAATCTTGCTGCTGCATTTTGAACCAGTTGAAGCTTTTTAGGGAATATTTAGGACACGCTACAAGTAAGGAGTTACAATAATCTAATCGTGATGTAACAAATGCATGAATTAATTTTTCTGCAGTAGTTTTAGACAGAATATTCCTAATTTTGGCAGGTGAAAGAAGGCTGTTCTGCATGTTTGGTTAATGTGCATTTTGAACGAAAGATCTTGATCAAATAAGACTCCTACATTTTTAACTGTGGCACTGGGTGTTACACTTAAGTTGTCCAGAGTAACTATCTGGTCAGTTAGGGAGTCTCTCGCATTTTTAGGACCAATTATAACGACTTCAGTTTTTTCAGGGTTCAATAAAAGATAATTGGCACTCATCCAAATTTTTATGTCTTGGACACAAGTACTTAGTTTATCTATTTGCCTGGTCTGATCAGGTTTAATCGATAAATATAGCTGTGTGTCATCCGCATAACAATGAAAATTAATGCCATGATTTCTAATGATGTTACCTAAAGGGAGCATATATAGTGTAAACAAAATAGGCCCAAGGACTGACCCTTGGGGCACGCCATAATTAACTCTGGAGGACTGCGATGATTGTTGGTTGATGTGAACAAACTGGTAGCGATTAAGTGTGTTGATGTAGTGTCCCCCCAAAGTAGACTGTGAACCTGTGTCAAGAGGTGGTCAAAGTACTCACATTCTGTATTTAAGTAGAAGTAGGACTGCACTGTTAATCAAATTTTAATTGAAATTGCAATTTTGGCTGTAAAGATTACAAAAAAAATGAAAATCGCGATTTATTTATTTTTTTGGTTGTTAGGGAAGCTCTGTTGCACAGAATCCAAGCATTTTAATTAGGATACCGATTAGGGATGTTAGCCAATGACTGTTTGACCAATGGTTGACTGCATCAAAGTTGTCTGGTCATAATTTTCTGCTGTTGGTTAAAAAAGCAAAACAAAAAAAACCTGCCTTCATCTGTCATTCCACTGCACAAACTCTTTTGCATTGCAAGATAGGAATATAAAGAGGAAGCTTTGTGATCTCTCCATAGCATAACTTTAAAAATGATGAATTTGAGGAATAGCAATACATGTAAAAACATATTAATAGCAAAGGCAGAGCTCAATTAATCTATGGGGTACGCCCATTTCGTGCAAGTTTAGAATGTTTGTTCTAAACGTAAACAAAACAAAAGCTGACATGAGGTAATAGAAGTTCTAGAGCTAGCAGCTAGAGATGGGGACAGCAAGTTGTCACCATGAAACCCAAAAAGCATGGTGGATGAGTTGTGTTATCATCTGACAGACCTACTTAAAATTACATGACGGGTGGGCTACGGCAAAAGGAGTTTGTGCAGAACTGACACAGGCTGGTGGAAGTTGCTTTTTTTACACCATATTTAGCAGCAGATTTTACTGGAACATCGAATGTTTTCTCTATATGTGACGGTTTAAAATGAGCTTGTGTGACTCGTGTTTAAAAAGCAAAGTGACAGGAGCGTGCCACAGTGCGTAAATGGCTGTGTGTGCGCGCGTGTGAGCCGACAGAGCAAGTATTTTCTTTTCTCTGTGACCGAATTCAACCAGTGAGACTCAGTGATCCTCAAGATTTTTTTTATAAATTTCGCCATCCCTGATACTGATTCAGTATCCTCGCTTCCAGTATCCTCAGATGCTTAATATGAGTAAAATATGAAAGGTACAGAACGCGGTAGTGGACGCACTGAGCTGCCAAATACGCTGGCAGTAGAAACAGCAACCCAACAGGTACCTTTTTTTTTCATCTACAGACACAGAGAAAAAAAATGTAAGACTTGAGTATATAAAATTTTTGTTTTGTTTTATTCCATTTATCCCTTAGTGCATCCTTTTGTATGTTGATAACAAGGAAGGTGTTACACATACAATGTATCTAACATGGAAGTGCATGACATTTGTGTAACTTGGCAACAACCCGCGCTCACTTGGGGAAAAGTGTACTTGGAAAGCAAGCGCCCGAGAAACAAGGTTTTTAGCACTCTTGGTGCCAAAAACACATCCTGTGGACACGGGCTGTGTAGATAGCCGTGGAACTCAGTTTTGTGGGTATGGACATGACATTTAGTGAAAATTCAAGTCATAAATAGAACATTAAAAGGGGGAAAAAAAAGCATAATTATGAGATTTTTTTAAAAAAAATCTAAATTCAAAATTATGAGATACAACCAAAAAAACACCAAGAAAAATATTTCCCCAGGGGGCCGAACAGAAATATGTTATATGTTCCGCCCCAAAGAGAAATATTTTTCCATAGTCAGGCATGGGCAATACATTATCCCGCTTATTCTACGGGTGATTAGAGCTTATTACTGCTATTACTCTAACAGACAAGATAAAATAGCCATTACAACGTAGCAAATATTACTTTCAAAGTGGCCGAACTACCTGCGGAGTGATATGCTACCGTGAATCTGAAGTGACAAAACTCATTGCCATTGGCAGCGGACGTTAATGGCGCAGCGGGTGGTTATCGAAAAAAAATCCACCCGCAGAATACTGGGAATGGCCAATTGAAAGTCGCAAAATCCTAGAGAGCTATAGAATAAATCATATTTATCTAATCGGTACCAATTTGTTAATGTTTTTTTTTTTTGGCTGCATATGTTCTCATTGTTTAACACCACAGAGAGGGAGTCAACATTGTTTGAGATCAAAGCATTTTTTAGATTTGCAGCCAAATATTTTAATATTTAGTGCATGTGTGTGACCATCAGTGGTCCTCCCTGAAAGCTGAGCTTTATTAGAACTCTCTATTATAAGCCAGGGAGGGCAGTGCTACACCTCAGTGATGTGTGGGGGAACCAAAGACTGGACAGGACGGACGGGGAAAGAAATCAACAGGCGGTGCTATTGCAGTTAAAGATTGTAAGGTGGTGTGTTATTCCCAACTTCTAACTATCCATTAATAAAAATAAATCGAAAAAAGAGAAGAAAACCAAACCAGCACAAAAGAAAAAGAGATTCAATAAATAAATAATTAAACAAAATGGTAGTGAGCACCGTAATTGTGGATGACTTGATATTATAAAATAGAATGCAATAGAATAGGCCAGAAGAGGACACCAGTGCAAAAAAGAGAATGAGTTTAGGGTAGAGATTCTGGAGAGATTCTCAGCACATTCTGGCGGGTCCCATCATTCACTGAAATGGGACTCGGCAGTAGCTGGCGAGACCCGATCAAACATGCAAGTGTGAAGGACCCCGAAGCCCAGAACAGCAATCACGGCAAGGCAGGGCCAAGCCAACAGGGCACCCCCCATCCCGGGCCACAGGAGCCACAGGGCACCGCCCCAAGAGAGCAACCGGGGCCACCGTGAACGACACAAACCTGGAGAACAAGAGGGAGCAGCTACAGACCCCCCCAGCACACCAAGGCCGACCCAGGCGGCCCGGGGCACGAGGACCCACCCGCCACCCTAACCCCAGCCCCCACCAAACCCCCCACCCGACCTGCCCAACCCCACCCCCTCCCCCGAGGGGGCCAACAGCCCCACACAGCCAGGAAGCCAGACACAGGGGCCGAGCGGCCCACCGAAGGGGCAGCACCCAGCCCATCACAAGGTAGGCCGCCACTGGGAGCCGGTCAGAGGACAACGGAGCCGTGACCCGATGCGATCCCAGAGGGTAAAAATGGACAGTGTGGTGGGGCCTGGTGACACCAACAGGGAGGCACCACGCAGACCTCCCGCACCGGCCCCAGGCGAGCGCAGTACACCCAGGGCCCCCACCCCCCTGCAATGCGCCCCAACAACCCACCAGGACAGAGCCACAACACGCCACCAGCCCGCAGTACAGCCACAGCACCCACCAGAATGGCCAATCCAGCCGCAGCAGCCCCCCAAGAGCCATCGTACCAGCTTGGACCCGACATGGAAGCAGGACCCCCCCCCCCACAGCCCCCAGGTCCCGGGGATCCCCCAGCCACAACAACATGGATGGTAGTCCACCCCCGCTACCCCATAGTCATAAGGAGGCCGGGTCTCACCAGCAAGGCCATATTAGTGAAATCCACCCCCCCATTACTCCCTATTATTAATATGTCTCCAGATCCCTGACTGGAGACATTATCCCTGCACTGTGGTAGTGTAACCCTGAGTGTCATGTAGTGCATTAAAAGTGGAGAGGCTGGGCGAGGCATCCAGGGGGCAGGCCAGAGGACCACAGAGGATAGCTACTCTGCAGCCTACGCTGGCCAAGTTCCCCGAGCCATCGCAGACCTACCCCCAAGGTGTGAATGTGTGTGGTGCATTAAAAAGAAATTAGAGAGCAGGGGAGGCAAGCAAGAGGGTGATGGGCAAGAGACAAGGCCGAAGAATCCTGCCATCTGCCCCACCACAGAGCCCATCCCTCCCGCTCCCACCTGCTCTCGAGGCCCTAACTGTTGTGTCCCTATATGTGCCTAAGAGTAGCTATATACAGTGAGGTGTGAAGTGCACAGTAAGAGGCAGTCTGGTGTGGTTCTGGTCTATTAGGACAGAGCAGCGGGGGGGGAGACGGGTAGTGAGACCACTGGTACTGATGCAGAGGGCCCCCAGAGCCCTAAGGCCAAGGTGGGCCCACCCGAACCCGACCGGCCCAGCCAGCACCAAAACCCCCAGAAGTCGCAGCGCTAGACCAGACCACGGGCCAGCCGCATGCAGCACCCTGCCCCGGAGGGAGGGCCAGGCCGCACCACCAGGAAGCAAGGGCCATGAGCCCCCACGCCCACCCCGGAGCCGGTACGTCTGGGATGCAGGGCGCCCACCCCGCAGCACCACAGAAACCCCGCCACTCCCCAGGACAGCCCCCAGGCCCAGACAGAAGCCCCCAGCCAACAGAAGCTAATCTCCAGTGGCGGCACACAGGCAAGTGCCAAGGTTTGTGCCTGGACTAGCCAGAGCCACCTCCCCAGAGAGACCACCCGGCCCCCACGCCAGCCCCCCAGGCAGCAATTTGTTAATGTTAATCAATCATCACCGTTCTCCAGAGTGGCGTGCCTCAAGGGTCAGTTCTTGGGCCTATTTTGTTTACACTGTGTATGCTCCTTTTCGGTAACATCATTAGAAATCATGGCATTAACTTTCATTGTTATGCGGATGGCACACAGCTATATTTATTGATTAAACCTGATCAGACCAAGCAAGTAGATAAACTAAGTACATGCGTCCAAGACATAAAGACTTGGATGACTGCCAATTATCTCCTACTGAACCCTGAAAAAACTGAAGTCATTTTTAGGCCCTAAAAATGCGAGAGACTCTCTAACTCAACTGATGGTTACTTTAAACAACTTAAGTGTAACATCCAGTGCCACAGTTACAAATTTAGGAGTTTTACTTGACCCATATCTTTCATTCAAAGCGCACATTACCCAAACGCTGCAGAACAGCCTTTCGTCACTTGCGCAACATAGCCAAAATTAGCAATATTCTGTCTAAAAATGGTGCAGAAAAATGTATTCATGCATTTATTACATCCAGATTAGATTATTGTAACTCCTTACTTGTAGCATGTCCTAAATATTCCTTAAAAAGCTTTCAACTGGTTCAAAATGCAGCAGCAAGATTATTAACAGGATCAAACCGAAGAGAACACATCACCCCTGTGCTCCAAACCCTTCACTGGCTTCCACTTGAGTTTAGAATTAAATTTAAAATCCTCCTCCTTTACATATAAAACCATTAATGGTATGAGCCCTTTGTATCTTAAAGATGATCTGGTTCTATACTAGCTCAATAGAGCCCTTCATTCTCAGAAAATAGGTCTATTGAAAGTTCCCAGGGTCTGTAAAAGTACAGTAGGAGCTAGAGCCTTTAGTTACCAGGCTCCTGTCTTATGGAATCAGCTTCCCTTTAATATTAAAGAGGCCGACACAGTCTGTAGGTTTAAAATTTGTTTGAAAACATTCTTGTTTGAGAAAGCCTATGGTCAGGTTAGTTAAAAACAGACTGAAGTCACAGTTCAGTCTAAGCTGCCCTAGGAGCTAGAATGCTGAGGGAAATATAGACACTGAGACACTCTCTCTCTCTCTCCCTTTCTTTCTCTTATGTCTGTATTTGTCATTTCTATAACCTGGCTAGTCACTGGTGTCCCCTTTCCCCACTTCCCCCTCTGGGAAAGAGAGCTGCCACTTCTGCACTGTTATTACTTGTGAGCTGCCACTCCCCCCCGGGGAGCAATGGATGACAGGATCTGCGGCGACTGCTTTGTTTTCTGTGCTGACCTGTGATCCCAGACCTCCTCCCTCACCTGTCTGGTGGATGGATCTGGCCACCGCCTTCATCTACAAATGGACGTTCATCTATAGCCTGTCCGTCCATGGGAGTGGATCTGTCCTTCAGTGTGGTTCTCCTCAAGATTTCTTCTTTTTCCCACAGCATTTTGGAGTTTTTTCTTGCCGAGAAGGAGGGTCTAAGGACAGGGGATGCTTGGGACTTTTTATCTGTTTCTGTAGTTGATTGTATTTTCTGTAAAGCCCTGTGAAACAACTTTGTTGTGATTTGGGACTTTATAAATAAAATTTAATTGAATATTGTAGTACTGTAGGGAGTAAAAGTAAAAAGTTGTCAAAAAAATAAATACTCAAGTAAAGTACAGACACCTAGAAATGTTACTTAAGTACAGTGAAGGAGTTAGTTACTTCCACATCTGACTTGTGTCATATCGAACACAAACCCAAAACTGGCATCCACAATGTAGCCAGGATGGATGTTTGACAGTGTTTGGGTTCACGCTGATCCTTCAGTCACAATTTCCATCTGTGTTTGAATCTCCTCTGTCTGCTGTGTGGATGTTTTACAGATTTATCTATGAGACAGAACATCATAATGGCATAGCTGAGCTGCTAGAGATCCTCGGCAGGTAAAGACACAGAAAATGTAGGACAGCATGGATCATGTGGGTAATGTAATGTGTTTGAACTAATACAACCTGTTATTTTCGTGTCAGCATCATCAACGGCTTTGCCCTTCCACTCAAGGAAGAACACAAGATGTTTTTGATCCGAGTTCTGCTTCCTCTGCATAAAGTCAAATCACTGAGTGTCTACCACCCTCAGGTACACAACCTCATCCAGAACCAGAATCTGACAAACCAAGACGAGAACTAATCCCCATCTATTTTTGTGTTGGTCAGCTGGCATACTGTGTGGTCCAGTTCCTGGAGAAGGACAGCAGTCTGACAGAACCGGTGAGTCCACACCCACAAACATCCCAACTGGTTCACCAGACCTGTACTTGTTTGTCCTGACCTCTGACTCCTAATACTCAGGTCATCATGGGTCTGCTTAAGTTCTGGCCCAAGACTCACAGCCCAAAGGAGGTGATGTTTCTCAATGAGCTGGAGGAGATTCTTGATGTTATCGAGCCCTCTGAGTTTGTCAAAGTCCAGGAGCCACTGTTCAGACAGCTCGCCAAGTGTGTGTCCAGTCCACATTTCCAGGTAACAAGACCTCGAACCAAAACCACAATCAGTACTGACTGTACTAGGTATTAGTACAGTCTGAGTCCTAAAATATTAGAACCAGACCATTAAGATAAGATCAGATATTCCTTTATTAGTCCCACTAGGGCAAATTCCAGAACATCAAAACAGGTCACACGTGTGTCCAGCTCATTTATTTATATACAGAACTGATACCTGAACCAGTGTACCACCATTATATATTAGAATCAGAACTACACCCTTTGCAAAAGGGTTGGATCTGGTTTAGTCTCAGACTCCTGCGGAAGGGTGATGTACCCTCCCCAGATCTACTTCACAGTATGTGTGATTTAGGTCGTGTTCACACCTAAAGGTGCGTTTCTTGATTCAAATCCAAGGCAAGATGATACATTTGTTTTGATTGATAATTCGTCCAGTTTGCATTCACCAAGGGAAATCTCAATCAGTCCAGAAACACTTGACCACAAATATCATTCGGTTATTGGTCATGACAGTTTATGCAGGAATACAAAATCCATTTGCTGTCATCGGCTGTAATGGAGAATCTGCACCTCATTTTCCTTTTGCTGCTGAGCGCATATCAGAAGTGGTCACTTGTGGACCACAAATATGAACAGCTTGTAAGCCAGTGAGCCAAAACTATTGTATTAATTAAGGAATTTTGGAAATGTTTCGCAAGCAAAAGACGCATAAAATGGTTAACTTCCTGTGATTCTTGTGGACGACATTCACACCTGAAATGAACCACTCCAGAGTTAACTTGATAGCGGCATGAGACCACCTCTATAGATGGACCAGAGTTCAGTTATTTGGTCCCCACATGAGTTCGAGGTCAGTGTTCATTCCGACTTAAAAAAAAAAACACTCCATGGTTCGGTTCAACTGGACTAAACAAGGGTGGTGTGAACGCGACGTTAATGTTGAGGGTGATGGCTCAGAACTGGATAGATCTGATAGGTATTGGTCAGCCTGTGGTCAGAGGAGAGAAGAACAGAACATGAACAGAATTGAAGATGCGATGAGTCCAGAACTGAAAACAAGTATCTCCTCCGGAACGTGCAGTCACTCATCAACATGTTTTACTAAGATTTTGCATTTATAATGAAGAGGAACTTTAACATGTCCTCCTGTATGATGATAATGTTAATGCCATGTGCAGGTGGCGGAGAGAGCCTTGTATTACTGGAACAACGAGTACATCATGAGTCTGATCAGTGACAACGCTGCCAAGATCCTCCCCATCATGTTCCCAGCTCTGTACAAGAATTCAAAGAGTCACTGGAACAAGTAACACAAACACGAACACACATCTGTACACATGCACACACATCAATGCAGATCAATACTGATAAACATCACTTTGCACCACCGCTACTTGTGATTAGACTCTGAATATCATGTTTCCATGGAAACTGATGACATGTTTGCCTCAGATGAGGACATTTCATCTATTCAGGTGGAAACTGCACACATAGTAGAAACATACATGTTCTCATACATGTGTGTTTCCATTTAGAATAGTGTTAAAAATCTAGATAAACAATGACTTCCAACTCCTCCTATTCCTCTTCCACTTTCTCCTCCTCAGGACCATCCACGGTCTGATCTACAATGCCCTGAAGCTGTTCATGGAGATGAACCAGAAGCTTTTTGATGACTGCACACAGCAGTACAAGGCCGAGAAACAAAAGTAACCCTACACACCGACACACAACATAAGGCTTGTTTACACTATCGGAACTCCCGGACCAGTTTCCACTGACTGGGCCGTTCGCACAGTTCTTACAACGCCATTCTGTATGGAGACACAATGCCTGAGAGGCCTGGCTAACTCATGGCCCAAGTACGTCCCCCAAAAAAGTTCTGATAGTGGAAACACGCCTATACACTCTCCAAGTGCTTTTCTCATTGTCTGTTGTATTTAATTTATTTCTATAATTTACACATCACGGGTCCAAAGGCTCCGCCCACCTCCTCGCTCCTTCGTGTTCATCTTAAAGGGATACACCACCCCCAGGTCAAATTGAGCATCTCCCCAGAGTCCCCAGACTTAAATAAGTGTGTGCACGCCTTTTTCTGGTGCCTCAGCCGTGGTCTGAATATATCTGCACTGACCGCAGCTTAGTGTCGCACATAGCTGAAGTCTGCCGGAGCCACGCAAAGATTTCAGCCAAAGTGAATTCATTTACTCGATTTTTTTTTTTTACTATTATTATTATTACTTTTCATGTGGGGCGGCACGGTGGTGCAGTGATTAGCACTCGTGCCTCACAGCGAGAAGGACCCTGGTTTGAATCCCACACCAGACCTTTCTATGTTTGCATGTTCTCCCCGTGTCCGTGTGGGTTTTCTCCAGGTATTCCAGTTTCTTCCCACCATCCAAACACATGCACTGATAGGTTAATCGGTTAATCTAAATTGTCCATAGGTGTGAATGTGAGAGTGATTGTTTGTCTATATATATTCAGCCCTGAGATGAACTGGAGACTCATACAGGGTGTACCCCGCCTTCACCCATTGTAGCTGGATTCGGCCCCCAGTGACCCCCTGTCCCTAGTGAGGATAAAGCGGGTTCAGATGATGAGTACAAGTACTTTCCATGTGCAGTACATTCACATCAAGTGCAAATGACGTTGGAACTCAATGCACTGGACTTGACTTGGTCAAATTGGTTGGGGAACTAATTTCCAGTACGGAAAAACAAACCTGACGAATGTCTTGGGAAACCCTCTCCTGCTGGTGTGTGCGTCGGCTATTTTTCCGCACCAGAAGCTAGGTCCCAAACCGATTTGACAAGTCGAGCCCAGCGCATTGGGTTCCACCATCATTTGCACTCGATGTGAATGTACTGCACATGGAAAGTATTTTTTTTTTAAATCAAGTAAATTAATTCACTTTGGTCAAAATCTTTGGGTGGCTCTGGCAGACTTCAGCTATGTGCGACACTATTCAATTCAATTCAATTTTATTTATAAAGCCCTAAATCACAACAAAGTCATCTCACAGGGCTTTACAAAAACACAATCAACTACATAGATACATGAAAAGTCCCAGGCATCCCCTGTCCTTAGACCCTCCTTCTCGGCAAGAAAAAACTTCAAAATCCAGTGGGAAAAAGAAGTTTTTTCAAGTAATCTTGCTGCTGCATTTTGAACCAGTTGAAAGCTTTTTAGGGAATATTTAGGACACGCTACAAGTAAGGAGTTACAATAATCTAATCGTGATGTAACAAATGCATGAATAAATTTTTCTGCAGTCGTTTTAGACCGAATATTCCTAATTTTGGCTAACACTAAGCTGCAGTCAGTGCAGATATATTCAGACAATGGCTGAGTCACTGAGAAAAACGCTTCCATACACTTATTCAAGTCTGGGAACTGTGGAGAGACACTCAATTTGACCTGGGGGTGGTGTTTCCCTTTAAAGAATAGGAAAGTCCTGAAAGATGGCACCAAGATCAGATTCGGTTGTAGTACCCACATGTAGCAGTGAACAGGAGGTGAAGGTGGAGAAATGGGAGGAGCCTCCTGACTCCGGTCACCCTCTGGTGGGCGATGACAAAAACATATTTTAAACATCATGAATTTAAGAATAAATACAGTCTGTAATAGGTCAAATTTTAATGAACATCTGTCCTCAATTTCAGAGAGAAATACAAACTGAAGGAGAGGGAGGAGGTGTGGTACAAGATAGAAGAACTGGCCCGACAGAACCCACAGGTAGGCACACACCTGCACACACTGTTGTTTTCACCTGTTTTTAATGGTTTAAGTAATCTCATGTTTATGGATGTGTCCTTTTTTGCAGAGTAATAAGCTCCACCCCCTCCGCCCTGGACTCCACCCACAGGAAGAGGTCAGTTTATTCATACAATGATACATTTAACTTTTAGTTTCTAAAGACCAGTCCCATACAGACCAGCATTATCCTGTACAGACCATTAGAGTCCCATACAGACCAGCATCCTCCTTGTAAGACCACCATCATCCTGTAAAGACCAGTAGAGTTCCATACAGACCAGCATCATCCTCTTAACCCTCTGGGCGCCCAAGTCGCAAATTTGCGACAAGCGGCGGTGCTCTGTTTAATCCACTCTCTCATCTAACTGCGATTTGAATGCAGTTCATACTCCATACTATTAGGTGGCAGACATGCAAATCTGTCTCCCGAGCACAAATTTAGACCCTGCCCCCATGAAAAGTTTTCCAGGAAATGCCTTGGTAAATAACCGCACCTCGAAGCGCTCGCTCAGAGCTATTCCGGAGTATTACGGAGGCGGCTGCTCTCGCATTGCTGACTAAAGTTATTCATCAAACACACGAAATGGCAAAAAAGAGGTTCACGGTTCATGAGGCATTGTGTCAGGTCTTAGCTGACTCGGATTCTGAACCTGAAGATCCAACATTTGATGATTTTGACCGAAGTAGTAGCAGTGATAGTGAGGAATCTGACCAGGGAAACTATTGCGTACAGTGTCATTTGGACAGATAGAATAGAACTGATTTCTCAGTGACCCCCTGAGGCATGTGTATGGATGAATATTTGGCATGTTTGTGTAGTTCTTAGGCCTACATGTTTCATTGTTTTGAATAATATTTTGAATCAGTTCTTTGCCATGTAAATAATATTTTGAATTGTATTTTGAATCAGTTCTTTGAAATATAAAATCAGTTCGTGAAATATAAATATCCTCAATCAGTTCAGAATCAGTTCGTTGAGCTTATCAAATTTGCTCAAAAGCTAAAAAGGATTCTTAGCTAGAGTTATTGATACTCAAATATGATATTTCAACCCTCTTGATAATATATGAAGTATTTTCTCTTTTTTCCATGCATATTGTCTAAAATTACCTTATTTTATGGCCAGACACACAAGAGAAATTTCAACAGAATTCCGAGCAGTCAACATATGTCATCAATGTTTTCTTGGATGCTCACTACGGATGCATCTAAAGTAAATAACAGTATTTTAAGCAACAACAAGGTCACAGACACTCAGTAGATGACAAAACATTAAATTTTTAAGCAAAACATCCCAATTTGATTGATCCAGAGTCTCTCCCACTGTGAAATTCCTTAATTTCAGCTGTCCGCCTACTGATGACGTCATGATGATGTCATAATATGCAAATTAGATCTACAAAAATATCTTAAAAATATACTTTAGGTCCTGCCCTACAAATTTGTAATTTGGAGCAAAGCTCTATCTCTTACCACTTTTGTGCAACAGCTCTTTGAAATATTCATGTAAAAAATATGTCAACATTGAAAAAAAATGGGGCGCCCAAAGGGTTAAGACCAGTACAGTTCCATACAGACCAGCAAAGTCCCATACAGACTAGCATCATCCTCTTAAGACCAGTACAGTTCCATACAGACCAGCAAAGTCCCACACAGACTAGCATCATCCTCTAAAGACCAACAAAGTCCCATGCAGACCAGCATCATCTTCTAAAGACCAGTACAGTCCTATACAGACCACCATCATCCTGTATAGACCAGTGGAGTCAGTGATACTGTTTGTACTTTTTGCAGTATATGCTGTACAGTGACAGTACTGTGGCCGTGTACTCGATGGAGACGGAGACTCCTACCATTGAGGACATCCAACTGCTGAAGAAGACAGTGGAGACGGAGGCCTCACAGGTACAGACATAACTGGTCCACAAGACCAGAAAGCAAAACTTAGAAAACAGAAATCCCAACCGAGAACCTGAAAACCAGAACCTAGATCCCAGACCGTAGAAACCTGAACTTGGAGCTCAGAACCTACAATCCAAAACCGAGAACCTAAAATACCAGAACATAGAATCCAAAATCCAGAATCTTGAACCCAGACACTAGAAGCCTGCTGAATGAACTTAGAACCTACAAACCAGAAACTGGATCCCAGAAACGAGAGCCGAAAACTTTGAACCTAGAACCTAAAAATTTGCATCTTGAACTGAGAGCCTAAATCCCAGAACTCAGAAACTTCAACCCAGAACTTATAGCTTACAAACTTGAGCCCAGAATGCAGATCCTACAATCCAGAAAGTAGAACTTAGAACCTGCAAACCAGGACCAGGAAATGGTGCAACACGTACATAATCATGCGCTGACGAGTCGACTCACAAATTCAATCTCTTACTGATCATTCCTCTGATTGGTTATCTGTATCTCTGATTGGCTGTGTCTGTCTGATTGTCTCTAATTGGCTACCTCTAATTGATTCTCTCTGATTGGCTGTCCTGTGTCTGGTTTTCTCTGATTGGCTGTCCTCTGTCTGATTCTCTCTGATTGGCTCTCTGTATCTTGCTCAGGGCCTGAAGGATCTGAAGAAGGACAAAGTCCTGATGAGGAGGAAGTCGGAACTTCCTCAGGACGTCTACACCATCAAAGCTCTGGAGGCTCATAAGCGAGCTGAGGAGTATTTGACAGCCAATCAGGAGGCCCTCTGACCCAATGACCATGCCCCCTCCACCATACGGAGGTCAGATGGGTCGGACAGGGGTGGAGCTGTCACCTCTGACCCACTGTAGGACTCTGTAGAATCTCCTCCTCCGTCTGTCCCACGTGGTCATGTGATGATGTCATCATCAGCTTCCTGTCGCACTAACACACACCTTCATCTGCTGCAACACCTGAACGCACCACGACACGGACCCTGAACACACCACGCTGACTCGGACCCAGACCTGGACCTGAAACCGCTTCAGACCATGAGGAGGAGACACATGAATGTAGACGTCCAATCAGTGACCAGAACTGAGGTCTGTTCAGTTTGACCTGAATGTTTCCTGTCAGTCCAGACTGAGGGAAAAGACCAACACAGTCTAAACCAATGGACAGTCAGCGTCCCGCCCCCTCAGGTGACACTGATGAAGAGATGCATCATGTTTCAATCCTGTTGACATTGTCAGGGACACGTTTACAGTTTAGATCATTTTACACTTGAATGAATTTGCCATTTATGAAAATACGTAATCAATAAGATGTGTCCTGTCCAAAACGTTGGAATGTAGAGTTTGACCCCATCTGTGTTGTAACCAGAGGTAGAAGTAACTAAGTAGAAGTACTTCCTTTAAAGTACAGATATAAATATCTGTACTTTATACTTTACATTCTCAGAATAAACGTGTTACTTTTTTGAACCAAACAAATGTGATAATATGCAAAAATAAGTTGTAAATCAGAAATTGTGACTTCCTATATCATAATTTTGACTTTAATCTCATCCATTTCTTATCTCATAATACTGACTTTTTTGTGATAATTTTGACTTATCTCATGATTTAGATTTTTTTTATCTGATAATTATGCTTTTTTCTTCTTTTTTTAATCTCCTATTTATGACTTCAATTTTTTCTAAATGTCCTGTTCATACCCACTAAACTGAGTACCATGACCCAATAAAAACATCATCTACACAGTAACTCACTTTTAGAGGCTTTATTGTTGGATATTTTTGAAATGTTTTAGTTTTTTTGCTTAAATATTATTTCAACCATAGCAAAAAAAAAATGCAGTCTTTCTTTATTACAAGTTTATTGACAAGTTGTACTTTTTTACTTTTACTTCAGTCAAGGAGTTGAATCAGTACTTCTAATTTTACCAGAGTATTTTTTCACTCCTGTAGCTGTACTTCTACTTAAGTACAGAATGTGAGTACTTTGACCATTTCTGGTTTTAACATCTGATAAAACCATCACAGAACAAAATGGAACCAATATCTGAACATCAGGTGGAACGGGCCTGAAACGTGATGCGTCTCTGGACATGAAGTCTGTCATGTCCACAAATGTCCATGGAGACGACTCTGAGCCAATGGGACCATCCGGTTCCGTCCGGATCCAGTTTAAGCTTTTCATTCGGTCTGTCGTCGTTTGATGATCTGTGATCATCTGTGATGTGGTTTGGGGATACGGATGCTAAAAGAAATGAACCAGGATCCAGGTCCACGTGGCCTACATCAGATCGAAACACAAACTGGTCTGACGTGAGTCCTGAACCACAATCCAACAGACGTCACTGAAAGACTTCTATTCTGGAGCGTTTTCTGACCGGACACTCGTTTACCAGACGTTTGTTTCACCGTTCAAGTGTTAC
The DNA here is from genome assembly GCA_020466265.1 of Siphamia tubifer. Lineage (NCBI taxonomy): Eukaryota > Metazoa > Chordata > Actinopteri > Kurtiformes > Apogonidae > Siphamia > Siphamia tubifer. The sequence goes on along the minus strand of CM035797.1, from coordinate 8,426,403 downwards.
CATGACGATGAACACTAAACCTCACCGTGGACACTGTTCAAGAAGGCAAGTTGATCCAAGTATTGGCCTGATGTCGACAGCGTCTGTTGAACACAAGCCAACGTCGTATCAATTGTTACCTCTGACATTTCCTCAAACTTCTTCCGCATACGTCTGTTGGAGCATCAGCCTTCCTGTGACCTTTGACACCATCTCACTCAGTTCCAGTATTTTCTGTTTTTGAAGCAATAGTCTGTTTAAAAATAAATACCCAAAAGATTCATACACGGCGATTAACAATCCTCACACCAAAATTATCAGAATATTACCACGGAGACACTGTCACGCCTCCTTGCGCTCACAGGCCACACCCGCTGCAGTTGCCATTGATGACTCTGTTGCATCAGTTGCGGTCATGTGGGGGTCCATTAACACATTGGCCCAGTGGTTCCCAACTTTTATTTTAACATCAAAAATTTCTTGTGACCTCAGACATTCAAAACAGACATTTTTGTCTTGGAGATGTCTTAGCGCAGGGGTCTCAAACATGTGGCCTAGGGGCCAGTTGTGGCCCGCAAAGGGTTCCAATGTAGCCCCTGGGATGAATTTAAAAAAAAAAATATATATATATATATATATATATATATATATATATATATATACAGTTAATGTTGAGGAATTAATTTCAGTTGAGGTTCCAAATACAGACCAATATCACCTACAGTCAAACAATAGCAGAATAAAGACACAAATGAACCACTCCATATTTTCTTCGTGGTTTGATGTGGGGGAAAATTATTATATTATATTTATAAATGGTGACAAATAAATTTTTTTCTTTCTTTTAGTGCAAAAAATATATGAAAATATATACATTTACACACTCTCCTGTAACATTAAAATGTGAAAAACCTGAAATGTCTAAAGAAAATTCTGTACAATTTTAACAATTTTCTGCTTCTATTACTGTTTCGTGACTTTGTATCATTAATGCACACGTATAAATGATAAGTCAAGGCACAATATTGTTAAAATTGCACTTATTTTTCTTAAGAAACGTATTTTTTTTCTGGCTATTCTTATCTTTTTTTTGTTTGAATAGTTTCTAAAAGTAAGTATTTTTATAATTTAATGGTGTCTTTTTTTGTACTAAAACAGACAAAAATTTTGAGTTGTCCTTATTTCCAGTTATTATGTTATTATTTTTAGAGGTCTGACCCACTGGAGATAAAATTAGACTGAATGTGGCCCCTGAAGTGAATGATTTTGAGACCCCTGTCTTAGCGGGACTCGGGGAGGGGCTTTCCATTCTCTGTTTGGTTCAGTTTTGTTTCTGCGACTGTGTCCAGGCAAGGTCGAAACGTAGTAACAAACGCAAATTAACGTGTGTATACCTGTGACGTGCCACGTAAACACCCGAAAATGGATGCTGGACAATTTCGTACGAATAGCGAGCCTGCTCATTTTCAATATATAAACAAAATCTGGACAATTCAGTCTCTCCTCAACTATGGCTGAGATTACTGCGATTGATGCTCCTTTTTATTCTGATCTCTGTACTGTAGATACATCATCTTGTATAGCTGCGGGTGTTGGTAAACTCAAATAATTAATTTGTCCTCCATATTTCTTTCTGCCGCCTTCCGGGTCGGTCCGAGCGTCATACGTCATTCCGTCATTGACATTGGCAACATCTTAACGCTGATTGACTTTCGTGGCACATTGTGACATGAATTTGCCTGAAAAGTTCAATATTTACAACTTGAGTATTTATGCGTATTTGCAACAAAAGATGCCAAGAGAACAAGCCGGATGCTCCAAACGCACCACAGCAACGTGTCCATCACGTAATGCCGATGCGTAAATGTGCAAATTTGTGTTTATTGTGGCCTTAGCATAAGGCATGCAGTCATGTGATTGGGTCAATCAAGATATGCTGTCTCAGATATTTGTAGCCTGCATTTTATTTGAACTTGATTTTCATGACGGAAAGTGCGTGGCATTTTAATTGTGTGATATATATTGAATCATTAAACAAATATAGTACCGTATTTTCCGCACTATAAGCCGCACTGGACTATAAGGAGCATTAAGCGAAACTAAACAGTCCAATAACTCTCAGCCTTGTTGAGTTGTAACACAGAACAAAACACACTCTTATTCTGCTGAATCAAACTTTAAAAAAGTCCAAATTCTGAGATAAAAAGTCCAAATCATAAGATAAAAGGCCAAAATTATGAGATAAAAATCGAAATTGCGAGATAAAAAGTCAAAATCATGAAATTTCAAGTAACTGCATTTGGATTCCAGAGTTAGTCCCACCCCCTCTACCATATGGACAAAGTCTCTGCAGTTAATTTTGAAGGAAGCTTGTCCCGTTAACTTCCTGTCAGAGGTTGTGGTTCCAGAGGTTAATGTTTTACGTATTTTTACACAATGACTGAATTACTGAGAAAACAAGGCTCATTTTATCTCAATAATGTTTTAAATATTTCAATAAAAATTCAAATAGAAATAAATATAAATTAAGTATTTCATTAAGCTGTAAAATATTCAAAACATGAATGAAGGTTATTTCCACCAACAAATTGAAGAACATCAGGATTTTGAATAAAAAGGTCCATCTGGACCCAAAGCTGCTCTTTAATGGTTGTTTTCCTCTCATTTGCCTTTTTCTTCAGTCACTTTTATTTTTGATTTTGAGGGTTAACGTGAAGAGCTTTTAACCTTTAGACTGAAATCATTTCACTTTAAAACAGTCAACAATGAACAAAAAAGCCAAATATATTCAAGAGAGGGTTTTTGTCTTCTGGCAAAAACGACAACACAAACCTTCAACATTTTGTGGAAGAAGTTAAAAAACAAAACAAAAAACAGCAGTTGAGTCCTGACAGTGAAAGCGAATGCTGTTTCCATCATCCTGTACATATGTTGGACTTTATTAGGTCGAGCATTACATAAGTATGAAAGTCTGATTTTGTACAGATGTTCATGTATGTACAGAAGCAAATAAAGAAATAAAGTGACATGTTTGACAATCAGTTTGTGTTTGTATCAATGGATGATTCTCATCAGAACCACTGAATAAAAAGATCTAATTTTAACAAACATTCAAAACATTTTTAGTCTGTTTTTCACCATTATTTGTTACATTTAAATTGTATAATCTTTCTTGTTAACAGATCTTTTAGGTCAGTGTTTTTTCCTGTTAAGATACTATAAATGTTAGTCAAGTCTCACAATAAAACTGAAACCACAGTTAAAATTGGTTCCATTATCAAGTGTTTTAGCTGCATTAAATGTTCTATTTAACCCTCTATGGGACTATGTCATTTAAAAATGACAGTTAAAAAAATAACACAAACTTCTAACCAATCATATTGTACCATAGTCAGGAATGTAAGGGGAACAATTGTGCATGAAAATTGGTACAGAGGTACAACTGGTTCTGCTGAGCTCAAATCTGGTGCAAGCCAAAGTGAATTCATAGCAGGGCCATCATATTGGACAACTCAAAATGGCCACCACCGAAAAATTTTAAATTTTCTAGCCAGAAAAATGTCATAGAACTGATCAACAAAGGACATGTCGTTCATTTTAGGCGTTAAAGATACTAAATCTGTATTTATTGTGACAGGAGTAGTGACGAAACCAGTGATTTAGATTGATTTAAGATGACCACTACTGATATAGCAACACATATTGCTAATTATTGAAATATATTTATTTTGGTTTTAAATGCATTTGGCAAAATATATTAATTGTTCTATATCACTTCAGTTGTCAATTTAACAGTGGTATACACAGGGCTGGATCAAGAATTCAGAGGTCCTAGGGCCAGACTCTTACAGGCCCTCACACCACAGGTAGAACCACCATAGACATTGTGTGCCAAAAGTGCCAATCTGTCCCCCCCCAGTATTTTGTCTAATATGTGCCATATTAAGTCCTTCTTTCCTAGATCAGTCACTTTCTGTTCCCGATTTACTTTCAATATAGGAAACACAGTTGGTTTAGCCCAGAATGTCAAGTTGCAGATTCGTATATATATATATATATATATATATATATATATATATATATATATATATATATATATATATATATATATATATATATATATATATATATATATCAATGGAGTTAGCAGCTAAAAAAAGAAAGACTGAACAAAAGTGAGACATTCATAATTGTTTTCTGCCGGTATGCAACTGAACGTACATGTACTTCTATGATCATCAGACATTGCCTTTGTATGTAGCTTTGTGAGAAGTAATAGTGTTAGACAAACGCAAGTTCAAGTTCTGATGTCCCCATGTGTCACACTATTGTGTCACTATTAATAAACTAGTTTCAGTGAGGACACTAAGCTAGTGCAGATGCAGTGAAAGTGGTTATTTAGGCCTAGAAACATTTGTTGTGAAAACTATAGCAGCTAGAAGATTGTCATTGAACTGAAAAGAAGTGTCTTGTTGCATAGCAACGTCAACACAACGTCTTGGCCTTACTTACACATCTGCTACTCTTACAGACCATAACACTTCAAAACACTAATGAAAATGTAGCACCTATCCACTGTAAATTTCATCAACATTTTCTTGCTGTTTTTATCTTGTTCAGACATTATTTTGTTGCGAATAGACAGTGTCAACTTATGGTCTGTTTTGAAGCCGCTGCATGTCTGTCCACACCGTAGTCCAGCGGGCAGTGGCTTATGCCAGTATTTGTTTTAAAGGACAATAACCTGCATGGAGGTAGAGGAGACACAGATAGGTCTACCTGCACTGAAGATCAGGTAAACATTAACAATGGTTGCATTTTCTTTCACCATATTAGCAGAATGCAAGTAGTAGTCAATTAAGACGGCTTTATTTGTACATTGGTGGTTATGTGGTCATGATGCAGACAGTAGTGGACAGGCAGTGAAGAAGACCAGGTAAGACAAGTCTAAACAACATGAGGATGATGTGATTATTTTAAAATCTTGTCATACAAACAGGTCATATACCGTACTACATGTCTAGGGGCGGCACAGTGGTGCAGTGGTTAGCACTCATGCCTCACAGCGATAAGGACCCTGGTTTGAATCCCACACCAGACCTTTCTGTGTGGAGTTTGCATGTTCTCCCCATGTCCATGTGGGTTTTCACCGGGTACTCCAGTTTTCATCCAAACACATGCACTGATAGGTTAACTGGTTAATCTAAATCAGGCATGTCCGAACTATTCCACAAAGGGCCGGTGTGGCTGCAGGTTTTTGTTCCAACCAACCATGAGTAAACAGTTTGACCAATCAACTCTCCGAAGACTGAGATCAGTTGATTAATTGAGTCCAGTCTGATGTGCTGCTGCTTGGTTGGAACAAAGACCTCCAGCCACACTGGCCCTTTGGGAATGGTTTGGACATGTCTGATCTAAATTGTCCATAGGTGTGAATGTGAGAGTGATTGTTTGTCTATATATGTTCAGCCCTGAGATGAACTGGAGACTCATACAGGGTGTACCCTGCCTTGACCCATTGTAGCTGGATTAGGCCCCCACTGACCCCTGTGACCCTAGTGAGGATAAAGCAGGTTCAGATGTTGAACGAACTACACGTCTACCTGCTTGTGCAATAAAACCATTGCAGATGGTTCTTGGTATTCACTCTACCTAAACAGGCCTATGTTATTACCTCCGCTAAGGAGGTAGTATCATTTGCCAGTGTTTATCTGTTTGTCTTTGTCTGTTTGTTTGCTTTCAAGATAACTCGAAAACTTATGGACGGACTTTGATGACATTTTCTGGATATGTTGGAAATATGAACAGGAAGAACTGATTTCATTTTGAGGGTGAGCGGGGTGGGGTGGGGGTTCTACCTTGGTGGAGGTTTGCACTCTCAGAGTGCTTTTCTAGTTACTTTATACATTTATCACATTCAACACCACTTGTGGAACATACAGCTGAACTGAAGGACATACTGTTGGCTTCTAAAGCTGCATGTTCCCAACACTTTTATCTATATTTGTCTGACTTGCCCAGGGACTGCAAGGTGTGCATGAGCCACATTTTCAAACACTGACAACCAGTGGCTGCTCCTGTAAATGTTCATAGGAGGGGCAAATTATCTGATAATGTCTGAGAATTGGACCCAATATCTATACTATGATTTTGCCCTTGACTAACACACACATGCTCACTCACACAAATGCAGCTGATCACCCACAGAGCCACTACACTAACATTTGTACATACACCAACACATCTGATGGCTTATAGTACACAAGTGTGGCCCTTTACATTCTTGGAAACTTCTGTACAGGTACTGACTGGCAGCTTATTTTACCACCACTTTACTCTTTTTATGACATGTCAAACCAGTCTACCCTCAAATGTAGAAACAATTAAAAGAATAATAAACAGAATTTTTAGAATCTTCCTGTCTGTTTTTTAAAAGCGTTCCCCCATCTACTTGTAGAGGAAGAACAAAAGTTATACAAAGACTGCCATGTGTCAAAAAGCGTGTTTCCACTATTGGAATTTCCAGGCCATTTTACAGGAACTTCACGGTATGTGCATGTGTTTCCACTGACTGGGCCATTCAGACCTTCTGGAACTTTTACAGGAATCAACGGAGTTCCTGCTCGAGGGTAGGTACTGGAGAGTGGCCCAGTAGAGTCGCTGGGCAGAAGTCGTGCAGATTAGTTGTCATACATAACATCAACAGATCGCGACAAACAACTCCAGAGCAGTTACTGGGTGAAGTTTACCACATGACGAAGCAGAAGAAAAGTGAAAAGAAGAAAATAGAAACACCAACTGATGGAGGCCCCTGGGAGCTCGAGGTCCACAGGCCCCAGCCCAGATGGCCCGGTTCGGGATCCAGGCTTGGGTATATGTATATGTACATTTAGATTCATAATAGTAGATGAGACATAATGTGAGCCTATCAATTTACTAATTTTGTACCCCTACTCAATTTTTGCCTTTGGCATATCTGTGTCATACAGGCGTGTTATGGAAGTGAAACATTCGATGGCACGAGCAGTGATCAAACAATTCTCCACTGATGGAGTTGTGCTGCCCACAAACATGAGAAGTCGGGTCTTTGTGACATTCTTCGATGTAGACATAGTTAAGTTAGTCACAGTTAGGGAAACTTCTCCCAGGATCAATTTCATGTTACAGCTGTCAGTGTTACAAACCACGTGTCTTGGAATGACTTGGGCGTCAAGTTGGACCCCACAGATACTTCTGTACCTCAGCTGCCAGAGTCCTACTCAGTGGTTCAGTTGCCAAGCAATGATTTGGATCTTCCACATACTCCATACTCTTTTCATCAGCTCTTTCAGAAAAAGAAACTTTTTGTGTTGCACTCTCCACCCGGATGTTCGAGGGAGATGGCTGCGTTGTGTAGTTTTTAAAAGACCATGAACTAACTACATGTTCTCACTCATCCATAGTTTATTCAACAACAGCCATTGCAATAATGAATCAACATCCATGACGCACATGCACACAACAACTTCCTGTACAACTTCTTGTAAGACCATATCAATCAGACAAAAACATTGTCCAAAAAATGCATTACTTGTTTTAAATAAAACCTATTGTAAATGAATAGCTTTTTGAAACAAAATGTCCATCCGTTGTGTTCGAGTTTGGCTTTAATAAATCTTACAACAAAAGACAAAAACCTGAATCAACACCAAAGCTGTGGATTCATACAAAACAAACGGGAAAATATAAAGAAAAATACATGAACAATGTTCAGTTTTTAAAGTCCTTCCATTTGAGAATGTGAATCATTTAGAACATGACAACGATTGGTCGGTTTATTGATAAACAGTCTCTTCTTGTGTTACTTCTGACCCTGCGAGCGAGCTCCTGAAGGAGCCATGGTGCATTCAGGATCAGTTGATGTTGTTCCTGCGATTGATGCGCAGAGCAGCAGCACTCTGTCGGTTCTGCAGCGTGTGTTGGACCATGTCCTTCCACTGGTCGTCTGAGATGTCCTGAGCCCAGGCCGGGACGCCGAGGGTCGGCAACGCCACCGCCGCCATCGTCCTCTTCACCAGCTCCACATGGTCTGACCAAAAAACACAAGAAAACCAGGTAAGTGAAGGCATCACAAACTGCTGAGCATGAGGTACCTGAAGGCATCAGGAGCCTGGTGGGGTTATGACTGTAGTGATGGTAGATGAAGCCTCATGAAGCGCTAGGACACTTTGCCAAAATGTATTGCTACTGTCCATACTGTGACTGAATACTGACACCTGCTGGACATTAAAAATCCTTACAGGTAACCATGGTGACAGACTCAACTGACACTGATTTGACTTAGTACAGTGTTTCCCAAACTTTTTGAGCCACAGCACACCTGATGATTTCTTCACACTTTTTTTGAAACACTGACCTAATTTATACAATAATATTATTTAAGTCATTGTATTTTAGATTGTATTTCATAGTTTCATTTAAATTTAAAATAGTCAAATTATGTGAACATGTATCAAAAAGTGAAATTATATGTGAATGTGTAGTGAATGAAGATGCTTGTGGTTTTTTTCTTTTTCTTAAAAGAAAAAAACATTTCCAACATTTTCATATAGTCTGTTGTGCCTTTCTTTGATCCAACATCTACAGCTGAAGAAAACACCTGCTCACACATTTCACTGTACAAAATAATCTGAATAGTTAAACTAAGTCACTTTGAATTCAGATGGATCCAGTAGAAACGTTTAATTTCCTTGTTTTCATCCTGTTTCTCTCTAATACATTTAGTTTGTAGCCTAGCCACGCTATCTCTAATCATTACATGTATGGGTCTAGGAACGCTTCATAGGCAGGGGAGGCGGGGCTAAAAGGTTGTCTTTCAAATCCCTCAATAGAGACGCAATAAGACGGTACTCAAAGTAGAACAAACAATCAGCGTAATCTTTAGGATAACTGTGGAAAGTTCACGAAGGAGCCCGGAGAAAGCTACGAATAACTAAACAAAATTGGGGATTATTGTTGCTTCTGTAAAAATACATTTCACACATTCGTCACTCATCTTTGATAAAAGGAAATCTGCACCCGTTGTTGTTCTTCTATGGTTGTTTCTGACTCAATTGTTGCATCGTCACTTTGTTACGCCTGCCCTCTGAATCTATACTTCACCGTGATTCGTCGGCCAGTTTCAGGGAAATCTAGCCAAAAATTACATTGAGCATAACTAGGCTACTACTGCAGGGGGGGGGGGTTGTCTTGCTCGGCTAGGGCCATTTATTTTCTGGAAAAATAGCGTGACACACAGTGGAAACCTTTTTGGTGCTTCATAATTCTTGATGAATTTGTAAAATGAAGAAGATTAGGGATTTTTTTCGGCAGGTTCATCCCATTGTTCTTCCTTATAAACACAGTTTGGCATCAGAGTCCTTTCCAAACAGTTGTTGTATTGGTCACATGACTTTCTTGAGCGATACGCACACCGACATGAGGTTTTGCTCTATGAGCTCGACACATGCGCCGACACATCGGTGCCCCTGGACCCATCACTACATGACTGACCTGCGTCCATGGGGATGGAGGCGCGGCTCCGCTGGGCCGCTGCCCCCTCAGGATCTTCCTCCTCATCGCTGTCAGGGGGCGGAGCTTCTGGAAGGTGCAGCCCCATCACCTGCAAACAAATACACAGAGGTGGTAAAAGTACTCACATTCTGTACTTACCATATATTCTGGACTATAAGGCACACTTTAAGAGCTTTAATTTTTTCCAAAGACAACAGTGAACCTTGTAATCCAGAGCGCTTTATATGTGGATTAATTCTGGTTGTGCTTAGTGACTTGGAATTTTAACTTTTTATCTCAGAATTTTGACTTTTTATTTCATGATTTGGACTTTATTAAAGTTTGATTTGGCAGAATAAGAGTGTGTTTTGTTCTGTTATGACTCAACAAGGTTGGGAGTTACTGTGACTGTTTAGCTTCACTTAATGCTCCTTATAGTCCAGTGCTCCTTATACATGGAAAAACATATATTCATTAACAGTGCACCTTATAGTGTGCACTGTTAACATATGGTAAGTAGAAGTACAGTTGTGTGAAAAAGTACTCTCGTAAAAGCGTACTGCTTTTACGAGAGTACTGGTTCAACTCCTATTAGTAACGTAAAAAGTACAACTTCTCAATTGTAATAAAGTACAAAAGTAAAACTGGATTTTTTTTGCCATGAATCAAAACATAATTACTGAACCAAAACAAAATGAAAACAATTTCCAACAAAGTCCTTAAAAATGAGTTACTGTGTAGATAATGTGTTTGATCAGGTCACAGTACTCAGCTTTTGGAGTACGAGCAGAGCCTTTCATAAAAAGTGGACCCATCCAGGACTCTGGTTCTGATTCTGTGCTGCTTCTCTCCTCCACCAAGTTTCCCTCTGAGATGAGTTATTTTTCTACTATAATATTTGTTTAGTTTGAAAAAGTAATGAGTCTATTCTGACAATGTAAAGAGTATAAAGTACAGATATTTATATAAATGTAAGGAGTATAACTTACAGATATTTCTGAACAAATGTAGAGAGTAAAAATAAAAACTTGGCAGAAAAATAAATACCTCAGTCAAGTACAGATACCTAAAAAACTACAGTAATGAATTACTTTAGTTACTTCCCACCTCTGTAAAGGTAGGAGCAGGTCAGATGTAACCAGAAGTGTGACAGAAGCATGTATCTCACCTCTATCCTCTGCTGCACCTGCTGCAGCTGCTGTGCATGTGATCCTGCCTCAGGCTCTTCCTCCTCATCTTCATCATGTGGTTCATTACTGTTGAGTCCGTCTGGTTCCTGGTTCAGGGGTTGATAATAATACCCTCCACCTTCTGATGCCGGTCCACTGTCCGTCGCCTCCTCCTCCTCCTCCACGTCCATGTCTCCTCCCTCCTCCTCCTCTCCTCCTCCATCTCCGCTCCACGCCGCCGCTGGCAGCAGAGCACCCTCCACTGGACGCTCGTCCTCACACAGCTCGTCCTCTCCACTTGGAAACACTCGCTCCGGTCCCATCGCAGAACTCGCCACTTCCATCCACAGACAGACGGACGGACTGGTAGAAAAACACACAGGTAGTTTAGGAGACGCTCTTTCAAACCTGACGTGTCATTAATGACACACCGTGCACATGTGTAGTTTGGATGGCTGCAACGGTTTCACTGTTTGTGCAACTAGATACATTCTAACAGTTACTGAAACCTGAGATATTGGGCTTTACAGACTTTTTTGCAGGGCTCAAACATGCGGCCCAGGGGCTAAATGTGGCCTGTGGGATGAAGAGCATAATAACCTATTAAATTTCTCTATATTTTCTTCTCAGTATTGTTGCCTATAACTGATGAAATATCTAAAGAAAATTAGATAAAAACAAAATCTGAAGACATATCATTTGGCCGATGTTCTCCAGTGACAGAGATCATGTATGGAACGTATACACATCATTTGTTGACTATCTGACAACTCATAGATGTGAAGTTGATCTGTGCGCAGGTTAACACTTTTCCCCTGGACAGTATCACACACACAGGCCAATGATGGCAGCTCAGTTTTAATGTAAGAAACCACAAAACATTAATATGTTGGGAGATTCTCAGTCAAGTTAAATCCAACCATGGTATATATGTGACACTTCTGTGTGTGCAAGCATGTGTGATTAAAGTGAGAATGAATTAATGAAGTTAATGTGAATTTAACATTAACAATAAAGAACTGTCTACCCTCAGATTTTATGTTTGGAATTAAAATAAGGAAATATTCCTTGGTTTTATGATGTTAAAATAGTATACAAACACTTTGTTACGCGTACCTGTCTACCTCTAGGCACTTGGCTGCCTACCTGTTTGCATTTCAATAAAAAAATTCTGGCTGAAGTTGGTGCATTTGTTTTTTTACCCCTGCATAGATATCAAGATATATATCGTATATTGAGATATAGCAAAAACATATGGAGATTTTTTTCCCCCATATCACCCAGCCCTTCAGTTGTCATTATTTCTAGGTTATTATGTTTTCATTTTACTGGTCTGGCCCATTGGAAATCAAATCAGGCTGAATGTGAAAAATTAAGAAAATTTGTTTAAACCCCTGCTTTATTGGGTCAATTTCAGTCACGCCTGTACTAGAAGTTTGAAAATTACCGGTTTTAACAGTATTGCAACATATTGAAATCAACAAATAAATAAATAATAATTACTAGTAATACAAATTACAAGAAATTAGGAAACAAAATATAAAACATACATTTAAAAAATAGCAATAATACAATTAAAAATTAAAAACCATATAACGTGCAGTAAGTTTTTTTTTTAAAGATACGCATATTTTCTAGACCTTTTTATGGTTGGAAAAAAATCCTGCTAGACCACAATACAGTACATATTTTCTCTCTCGTCACTTTAATGTCTCGTGGATTTTGTTTTTTTTACTTGTTTATTTAGCAAAGTCCTCATTAGCAACAGGATGTTCAGTTGCTAATTATAGTATGATAATTTCCATCAAGTATTACACCATATATATATATATATATATATATATATATATATATATATATATCGTAAATTCCGGACTATAAGCCGCTACTTTTTTCCCAAACTTTCAACCTTGCGGCTTTTTCAGTGATGCGGCCAATTTATGTAGTTGTCCTAATGGCCGCCAGCGGCACTCGAGTAGAAAAGGTAAGATTTAGACCGGTGGAATATATGCGTCGAGGAAGACTGAATGAAAAAGGAGGG